>LQNS02278124.1:2559216-2581566 GCA_001587735.2 Parhyale hawaiensis | reverse complement strand
ACTTTTTCTGCGCTAAGTCGTGTCCAAGTATCCTATTACTGGTCTAGAAGCTGGGCCCTTCTGCTACATAATACCACTTTTGTGGTAAAAAGCAGTTTATGTAGCTAGTAAGCCCAGCTTCTAGACCACCATACCTCCTCCTCCCGCCTGACTATATGCAGTTTTTCATTTTCTGTATAATCAAAGCTCAGCTCGGAACTGGCGTCTAGCCTACCACTACCTCTATATATAGACTTCACGCCTCCGTTAAGGCTCTGTTAATGCTCCGTTAAGAGAAATGGAGGAAATTTTCAATTATTTTTCTTTTTTTTTCTTTTGTCCAGTTCTAGAATTTTACATCTTAGATGTACTACTAACACTTTCAGAGAGGTAAATCCTATTACTGGTCTAGAAGCTGGGCTTACTAGCTATATAAACTGCTTTTTACCACAAAAGTGGTAATTTATTCTTAAATGTATGTTTTTCCTTACCTAATCGTTTATAGTCCCTTTTATATTATGCGTAAACATATTATATACATGTGTTAGCTTTCAATAGCCTTTAAGTGGTTTATTAGAGGTGGTGGGAATGTAACTTCTTTATAGTTGTGAGTCTTTTGTTTCCATTTTTCTGAAGTTGCGTGTTATTCTGCTTCTCATTAATCGTGCATGAGCAAATAACTAAATTATCTCCATTATTTTTAATTTTTATAGGCGCCCCCCTGCCCTTTGGGGTTGCGGTGCAGGCCATAACGCCTAGTCCTCGGGCTCAGGAAGCTAGTTCTATTTTCAGTAGATAGTTAATTTGTATTTGTAGGCAAGTCTTCCTAGGTTTTTTCCTCTTGTCTGCTTTCATGGGATGGGCCACCGTCATAAGAAACGGGCCCATTCCATGTTTACCTGTCCTGTAGCTTTTCTCTCTTCGTTCTTGCAGCACCAACTTAGTTTTACTCCGTGCCGACTACCCTAGGCCTATCTATATTACAATTTTTCTTGAGGCTCCATCCGTCTGTTCCTGTGTATGGCCGTCCGTCCATGTATGTGTCTGTAGATTACACTTTTTACTATTAGATAGCGGCAGCTTCAACTTGCAAGAAGCTCTAATTTATACTGAAACTAAGTTCAACCAAAGATGTCTTCTTTAGCGCCTCTTGAAGAAAATTTGTCACTTTCAAAGCAAAGATATTAGGATCACTTCATTGGTATCTTATCTAGCGCTTTACATTTCACGGCATTTTAGGTTCGCTTTGCTTGTGGCGCTCGCCGTTTTTTATAGGGTCAGCCAGATACGTAGTTGGATACATCAAAGAGAGCGGAAAAATGATGTGCTAGTGATCGATGTCCACAATACAATAACACCTGGTAGATTCACGAAAAATAATCGAAGGTCACGGAAATACCGTCACGTAAAAATACCACTGTTATGTCACACGCAGTGGTCTTTTGACGTCACGGCCTTGACAGGCCATGGCTCTTACTCGGTTGCTGACGATATTTTACAAAAAAATTAGCTCCCACGAAGTTTGAGTAGGGGAAACACGAAGAATAATTATATAGAGCTCTGAATAAATCTGATGTTTGGGCCTGAAAAAAGCAGAAAAATGCTGGGATGGCAGTTTAAACTGGCATTTTCGGGAATTTTGAAATAAGGCCGGAAAAATTGCCGCACACCACCAACGACGGAGTTCCATTTCGTTGTACATACCTATTTGCAATCACTAGAGATAGAATACATTCAAAGAATAGTTTTGTATACATGATCAACAAGTACAAATGAAAAATAATATTTTTTCTTACTGGAAAGTTCCTTCAATAAACAACACTTTTTTCAACTACAAGTAGTTGACACGCTGTTCACTAATCATTCTCCTACAAACATGAAGTCCATGAAGTTCTCTAATCATCACAAGCTATATTTGATAGGTGTTTATTTATATATATAGAGGGAAATAAAATGCATGGTATGTTGAGTGAAGACATTTTTATTCATGAAAATGACAGATTCTGTGCTAACATATGCATATTCGTTTTATTTACATTTGAAGCATTTATGCTTGTGTTGGCCGTCCTATGGGATTGACAAGTCTCTCCTGCCAATGTACTGCACCTGCATCTGAAGCGTAGTAATAGGCCAGATAATCTCGGACAGCCTTTGGTAGTCTTGTGTAGTTTGATCCCTTTCGGCGCATGAGGTATTCCATGAGATTCGCCTCCTCTCTCCAACCTCCAGGTAGCATGTTGTGCTCAGCATCTTCGCGGTCGATGTCGGTGGGAGCAAAAGTATAGTGGTCGAGTATGAGATTGTGCAAGACACGTCCACACATGGTGAACAGCTCCACTATTTTCGGATTCTATTGCATGGTGGTGCCAAAACCACGAAATCTCACTTGTAGAATACCGAATGCATTACCCACCACACGACGAGCGCAAGACAACCTGTAGCTGTAGATTGTCTCATGGTGAACCTAGAATGTGTGGGAGTAGGGTTTCATCAGCGTCGTCTTGAGAGTGAAGGCATTATCTGCTTTTATGTGAAAGGGGATTGGAGTGTCTTCATTCAGTAATGTGCGATCTTCAGGAAATCCCACTGGGTTCTGCTCGATGGCATGATGAAGGCTGCACTTGGTCCAGGATCCTGCATACCCAGTACTTCGGCGCATACGTCGACATACAAAAAAGAACTTGTAGTTTACATCTGCGACGACCATGAGTATGATGCTGTGAAACTTCTTGTAGTTGTTATACAGTGATCCTCTTTGTTTGGGCTTCTTTATCAGAACATGCTCTCTATCAACTCCCCTCCATAATTTTCGAAGTTCCACTTCCTTGGGAATACTTCGGCGACTGTCTTCTACTCCTCGCCAGTTTTGGGGCACTTCAGGACTTCATGTTTGTAGGTGTCGATGCAAGCTTTGCAAATCGCATTCTTAGACTCTGAAACTATATTGCAGACGTGCATAAAAGTCCCCGCTTGTCAAGAAACGAAGGGAAGCTCACTGTTGAATCGCCTGAGTTGCGGCGACGGTGGTTAAACTGGAGTATGATATTAATAATAATAATAACTATCTTTGTTCGATCTGGTCGAAGTTCTTGTGCCCCTTATTGTCTTTTGTCTTCTCTTTGTAGTTCTTGTAGCAGCTGGTCATAATCTCCATGCATGGATCTTCTAATCAGCGATTCCCGACTCCACGTCGTTCTCTCAGCTCTTCTAGCTTCTGCTTTTCCCATCGGTGCCACAAGTGGTTCTTTGTCTGTTTTTCGAGTATTCATGTCCAATAGTTTTCGAGTTATAGGCGGCAGTTACTAAAATTATTCTGGCAATCATGCTGTCTGCCTACTGTCTTGTGTAGTATTCTTGATCCATCCTCTACTGTAGTCTGTAACATAGTGAATGCCTTTCCCGAGCTTCCGGCAATCTATAAATACTCCTCCTGGTACCTTTGACACTTTCTAAGAGACACTTCGCAGGTATATCGCAACACTGCGTAATTACACCGCAAGGGTGCGTAAACACCTCGCCTCATGTCGAAACACCTCGCAAATTAACGCCAAGCTCCAGGTAGCATGTTGTGCACAGCATCTTCACGGTCGAGTTTGGTGGGGCAAATGGATAGTGGTCGAGTGTGAGATTGTGCAAAACACATCCACTCATGGTGAGCAGCTCCACTGCTTTACTACTCTGTTGTATGGTGGTTCCGAAGATATGAAATCTCATTTCTAGGACACCGAATGCAATCACCACACGACGAGCGCGAGACAACCTGTGGCTGTAGAGTGTCTCATGGTGAACCTAGAATGTGTAGGAGTAGGGTTTCATTTGCGTCGTCTTGAGAGCGAAGGCATCATCTGGTACTGTGTGAAAGGGGATTGGAGTGTCATCATTCAGCAAAGTGCTGTCCCCAGGAAATCCCACTCGGTTCTGCTCGATGGCATGATGAAGGCTACACTTGGTCCAGGTTCCTACATCCCCAGTTCCTCCTTCGGCACCTACGTCGACGTACAAGAACTTGTAATTTGCATCTGCGACGGACATGAGTATGATGCTGTGAAACTTCTAGTAGTTGTAATATAGTGATCCTCCCATCTTGGGCTTCTTTATCGGGACATGCTGTCCATCAAGTGCCCGTCCATAATTTTCGAAGTTCCCCATTCCTCGCGAATACTTCCGTGACTGTCTTCCACTCGTCGTGAGTTTTAATATACTTTAGTACTTCATGGTTGTAGGTGTCGATGATGGCTTTGCACACTTTAGGCACAAATCTGCAAATCGCACTCTTGGAGACTCTGAAACTACGGTATATTACAGACCTGCAGAAGAGTCCCTGCTTGCGAGGAAACGGAGGGTGACAGCCATTTTCAATCCCACTGTTAGAGGATCTCTCGTTCGTTTCTCAGTGCGCATTGGAGAAATGCGGTGAACCATCTCTTCAAATAATCCTGGTTCGTTCCGGACGAAGTTTTTATATTGTCTTCTCAGTGTAGTTCCTGTAGCAGCTGGTCATAATCTCCATGTGTGGATCTTCTCGTCAGTCATATTCGGCAACACGTCGTAATCTCAGCTCTTCTCATAGCTTCTGCTTTTCCCATCAGTGCCATAAGTGATTCCTTTGTTCGTTCTTCGAGTCTTCATGTCTAATAGTTTTCGATGTTATAGGCAGCAGTTTCTAAAATATACTGGCTATTATGCTGTCTGCCTTCTGTCTTTTGCAATCTATGTATACCCTTGATACCTTTGACATTTTTTAAGTGACACTTCGCGGGTATTTTGCAACAGATATTTTGCAACTGCGTAATTACCCCGCTATAGTGCGGAAACACGTCACTTCATATCCAGACAGCTTGCAAGAAAAAACCGCGTACACATCGCGGCACTGAGCAAGAAATTGGAACACAACCTCGGGCCATGCCACAAGGGCTCGCAATCACGTCGCAACATGTGTAGCGACGTACAGGAGTCACGTCACGACGTGGCGCGACCCCACGTCGCAACAAAAAACATGCGTTTGTGTAAACCTGCTTTTATCTCTTATTACAATTTGAGTCGGCTGTTGTTACCTAGGTTTCAGAAACATATTGTGACAAAAGCACACGAGTCATTTTAAATCTCCCCCGTCATTTTTGGCAGCGCGGGCCTTCTAGTATGATGATAATAATAAGCTACAATACAATAAAAACTGATGTGTATTTATCCGCTTGTTTATCTGTCCATTTTCTGTCACGTTTAAACAAAACAAACGGAAATTAGCCCAGACTGGAGGCTGTGGTCATCCTGTCAACTTCATTGAAAATTGATTGGCTGAAAATTGACCAGGTTGCAGTTGATTGCATACGTATTTGGCTGAAAATTGACCAGGTTGCAGTTGATCAAAAATGTATCTTAATCACCGACAGTTGAAATTCAAACAATGACGATATCGCAGGTTTAGTCTAATTTGTACGAGTATTACCTTCCCATGTATCGAATCTACTTTTTGGCAAAGTATAGGGGCCCTTATGGCTGAATGTATTTCCTGCATTGCCTAAGTTGAAACTGCTGCACTGAAGATATCTGAAGCTTCCATTAGCATTCTCATGTATCTTGATTGTTTCTTCCACGGATAATTTCGTTGCATCAGTTATTATTCCAACTTAGATACAATGGTCGACGAAACAGCTTTTGAAGCAAAAACCAATGGACCTATAGGATATTCTACCATGTCCACGATCCCAAATGGAAATATAACTTTGAGCCTTGCTGATTGCTATGAATTTTCTCCGTGTCATGGGGAGGGAGAGAGAGAAAGAGAAAAAAAGTTTCAATGTTAACTAGCTGTGAAGCCGTAAGCGCTCATCTCGTGGTCCTTTTAGGTTGGCATTTGTAATAATAAAAGTATGATCAATGAAGGTCATCGCAAAGTTTTCACTTTCATTTTTTACAATGCAGGCCTTCTAGTCAATACAATACAGCAAACACCGTCGTGTGTTTATTTCTTTATGCAGTATATTTGGGGTCACGCTCTTAATGAATCAGGCGTAAAATAGGCCAGGTGGCAAGTTTAGTAATTAGGTAGCGTTTTTATGGAGATCGATGACCTGGTTGCAGAAAATGGTAAAAATTGCATCCTTATTCATTTATGTCTCAATGCACTTCTTGCTTGAAACACTTCTTCAGATCAAAAAAATAGAGATATTACAGCTTCTGTTAGCGGTGTCATACAGTCTTAATTTTATAAATTTTTCATATATCGAACCATACGTACAAAGTTTATTACCCACAAATTCAGTAGCTAATCCACGAAATACGGATGAAGTGATAATTTTTCACTGACAGTACATTATTTCTCTCAGCTTGCTGCCTTCCTTCTAACGTAGCAAATTTCACTTCAAAACAAAATCTTCGATGTGATGAAGGCTTGTTCAATATCATAGATAGGTACGGGTATTTTATTTAAATTCCCTGAGGCTTTGGTGCTTGCTAATGTAAAATTTTTTCCGCATAATTAGGACCTACGGTGGGAGTCCATTGTACTTCTTACAGGAATTGAAGGAGAGGAGACTTATCGCTTATTACAAGTTGAGTCATCTGTTGTACTGTAGGTTACAGAAGCATATTAGGAACGAAGCCATATTATTATCCCTCTTGACCAACCGTCCAACCTTAGGACATTAGAAAAAACCTTTGATTTTCCTCCAGTTGAGCCTTTTCACGCTGTAGGGCACTTCGAAGAAGAGACGTGCTTTGAATAATAGCCGTAGTGTGTTATAATGTTAAGCTCACTGAACTGCTACGGGCTGCTAAGGTTAACGGAGCATGAACTGCGAGTGGGTGATCGTACACTCCGCATATTTGAATTAGTTTCTTCACTTATAGTGAAAATAGAGTGAAACAATAATTCATGCTCATGTAAAAACGTTTAAGGCTTGCTCCAAAACACTTTTTTAAAATAATAACTTTTTATAGTGATATTGGTCAGTTTTCTAATGTCCTTCGTGTAAGATAGTGAACCGTTTCGCCAAATCTTATATATAAACAATGGATTCACCCAGATTCTATACTACCTCGCCTACGTGCCGCATTGCAGAAGTGATTGCTAGAGAAACAGGTGGTGTTGACGATGTTGAAGATGCTTCTATTACGATGGAATTTGGTGAGTCTATTATGAAGATAATTTATGAATTATTACATATAAATACTTTTGAGCAATGTATCAGCGCATTTCCTGAGGAGCTCTGGAACATTCTTGTTAATTTATTCTGTTGGAACTTGTTCTATTTCTTGTCGTAGAATAATTTTACTCTCCAAGCTTCAATATTTTGTTTACCATTGTTTGCATATTTCAAATATTATGAAATTTATGTACGATTTTATCGTTACATATAAATAATTATGAGCGTTTCATCACAGCGTTTTCTAAGTAGCTACTGGAACATTCTTACAGATTTATTCTTTTGAAAGTAGAGGAATACTTATTTTACTCTAAAAGCATCCATATTTTGTTTATCATTGCTTGCACATTTCAAAACATATGTAGGCATCTAATTCTATTTAGGTTCGACGTTTGAGTATTTATGCGCTGTATCAGTAGTTTATTGCATTGTATCTTTATTTTTATAATCTAAAGCTATTTTACATGCTGAAGTTCATATTATTTTTCAGATAGTGATGCAGAAATTTTTGAGCTCAACAATTTGGATGAGCTAGAGGACAAGCCAGAAGGAAGTGATGAAGACTCGAACAACTTTGCATCAGAAGCAACTACTTCCTCTATGCCTCCTAGTAAAAAACAGAAGCGAGATCTAACACCATGGAGAATTGTGCCTGAAAAAAATTCCTTCAGAGAAATACCCAAGTGGAAAGGTTCAATTCCAACACCAAAGTGTGTGCGTGATCCAATTTCTTACTTCAGGGATTTCATAGATAGCAAAATATTGCAGCACATTGTAGAACAGAGCAACATGTATGCTATTCAGAAGGATCCCAACAAGCCACTCAATATTGATAAGAATGAATTGGAGCAGTTTATTGGGACACTCTTTATTATGAGCTTGTCAAAAATAACTAATTTCCGATTGTATTGGGATAAAAGCTTCTCGATCAGCAATGTTTCAGATTATTTTTCTAGAAATAGATGGCAAACTATAAAGGGGCATTTGCACTTTGCAAACAATGATCAATATGTGTCACGAGATCACCCAAATAATGATCCTTTGTGTAAAATAAGGCCTCTTCTTATTCACTTGCAAGACAAATTCCGATCCATTTCACCGTCACAAATGATGTGTGTGGATCAGCAACATGTGCCTTTCAAAGGGAAGTCTAATCTCAAGCAGCATATTACCAGCAAGCCCAACAAGTGCGGCTATAAAATCTTTGCTTTATGTGACTCGAATGGGATCATGTATGATTTTCATGTGTATGCAGGAAAAGTTGATCCTGAAGCAGGTGAGCCCGACTTAGGAACTAGTTCCAATATTGTAGTGAAATTGGCAAAAACTATTCCAAAAGGTATGAACCATCTTTTGTACTTTGGTAATTGGTTCACATCTGTACGACTCATAAATCACCTTGCAAAGCAGAATATCTACTGTCTTGCAACAGTAAGACTAAACAGAGTACCAGGAATTTCTGCACTGTTATCGTGTGATAAAGACCTGATGAAGAGAGGACGAGGCTCCTTTGAGGAGTTGTCATCCACAATTGATGGAGAAGAAATTAGATTAGTAAAATGGGTAGATGATAGATGTGTGAATCTTATATCTTCATTTTCGTCCGCAAGTCCAGTAGGGTCATGTAGAAGATTCGATAGGTCAAAGAAAGAAGTTGTAGAAATTACATGTCCCGCAATTGTTCATACCTACAACTCCTTCATCGGAGGTGTACACCTAATGGACTCATTGATTGCACTTTATCGGAATACCATTAGATCCAAGAAGTGTTATGAAAAGCTTGTATTCCACTTTCTTGATTTAGCAGTTGTTAATTCTTGGTTATTGTACAAAAGAGATTGCAGTGCTCTGGAAGTCACAGTGAAGGACATTTTGGATCTCCAACATTTCAAGCATTCAATTGCTGACTCACTTCTTCGGGAAGGAAAGATGGATACCAGCAAACCAAAATCTGGTTGGCCTTCTGGTTCAATAGAGACTCTCCATTTGCTGAAAAAGAGCCAAGGCAATAGAACAGCTCCAATTCCACAAAGTAGCATCAGAAAAGATGGCAATAATCACTGGCCAGAATATGGACTAAACCAAAACCGATGTAAAATGCCTGGATGTGATAAGAAAACGTTCGTTAATTGCATGAAATGTAAAGTTTTCTTGTGTTTCACCAAGGACAGGAACTGCTTTTATAATTTTCACTCGTAAATGACGGTTTATACATGTTCTAGACATGGCTCACTGGGTTTCACCTGAATTACATATTGTTATTTGATTTAAGTCTGATTGTCTTTTTCTCAGAAAGTATTTCTATTATTCCGTCTCATAGGTACAAAATTATATAAATTTACAGTAGAACCCATCTTACTCGGCACGCTCGGGAAGAGGGCCAGTCCTGTTTTATGTTTTCTAGGAAAAACCTCGGTAATCTGGAAATTTTATGAACATTTTCCAACGATTTTACGGCCCCATAAAATTACTTCCTGCCGCCTTTTAAGCCCTATGCACTTACATTTACCCCCAAATGACGAGTGTAACGACATAATATGCATATGGGTATGTACATTGTACCATATATACATAGTACTGTATGTCTAATCTTTCAAAGCTAGAGAAATACGTACTGTACATTGAATGCTTAACTAGCTACATACATTTATGAGTACATAAAGCACATGCAGATTGTGCTCACGTTCTGGGCTTCAGCTGCTGACAGTCACTCGGGTTTGCTGGGCCGATTTGTTTGTTCCGCCAGCAGGCTGTGCGAGGATAATGATCCGGTGAACCTGACCCACTGGAGAGTGCGTGGTCGAACTCTGTATGTTTTATAAGTTGTACAATAATGAGGGGCATTGATTGTATTCTTCTGTCCTTGGCCTCAAATTTCTCTCGGAAAAGTACATGTGCTGCTATCGGCACACTCTCTTTCATATTGGACAATTTTAGGTGCCGAACTTATCAGTTCGGTCGGTGCTTCGTACCCTGGTCTGTTAGGGTTTGAAACTCATTGCCGGCGTCGGCTTTTGATCGTGTTGGCCTGCAGGCGCTTAAGTCAGCTGTTACTGGCTTTGTATTGGGTTTCCCTTAGCAGCGTTTCGGGTTTAGGTGTTGCAAAGTGCTTCACATTGGTTATGCTACCTGTTTGTGGGGGCCTAGCGTAAAGTTTTAGTAATAATAATAATAATAATATCAGCACAGCCATTGTAGTGCACGGCACGTACACATTCACCTCGGGTCGCAAGGCACGTCCTAACTGCAGCCTAGCATACCTAGTGTAGCCTAACATATACTGTATGTCCATTTGCAATTTAAAACACTAATATTATTTTAGGACTTACAATACTGTACGAATAAAAATCCTAACTTCACATCCTAATGAAGCGTAGGAAAACAATGAAATGAAAGAAAAATACAGGACAATACATAGCACAATCGTGCACAGTTCACCCGAGAACGAACATACACAGGCGAAGGCAGCGCTGCAACTGACACTCTACGAAATTTGTGTCTGATTCAGAACTACAGATATTGGAAGCAATGCATTCTACACTTCTGCACCGCGTCACATCCGGGGTACTGAGGCTTTCTGAAACGGGCAAACCCCATATTAGTTGGCTTCATCTCGAACAGTCGGAAAATGAATTTGATATTCCGCTCTTTTGCGAAACTTTCATTGACGTCCTGAACATTACCCGCTTAACCCTGAAGAAAGTTCTGAGGCTCGAAAACTAAAAATGTTCCGGGTCAAGTGGGCTTCTGGGTTAGTATGACTAGACCGTCTATTCCTATATGTCTTCATTATTTCTATTTTTGATGGATAAAATGTGCATTCCAAATAAAAAATGTATGTATTTCAACTGTTTTTACCGTGGCTTCAGCTGAATGAAGTGTTTCTGTACGACTCTGGTGAACTCCATTATGCATGTCCTCTGTATAGAACGCTAGAATAA
This sequence comes from Parhyale hawaiensis, assembly GCA_001587735.2. Classification (NCBI taxonomy): domain Eukaryota; kingdom Metazoa; phylum Arthropoda; class Malacostraca; order Amphipoda; family Hyalidae; genus Parhyale; species Parhyale hawaiensis. Next base: position 2,570,501 of record LQNS02278124.1, on the reverse strand, counting down.
AAATATGCCAAAAGTTTGTTTTCCATTTCTTGAAAATTCATCAAGTGACTATAAGTTACTCATGTGAGGCAAAAAAATTCATTGCGGAAATTATTTTGAGTCATAAACGGATAATTGGATATAACGTAAATTATCCTAATAACTCGGCCAAAGTTGCCACCTAGTTCTTCGATATGGACCTTAGAACTCGGCTTCTCACTCACAATGTCAAGATAAAAATTTTTTAGCTACATTCTCTGGTGTATTATTGTTAAACTCCTCAGGAAGTATAGGATAGTCTATAGGCCCTAGTTTTAGGTTAGTATAAATTCGCCCATCCTATGTTATAGGAAGCAGCGCTCTCAGAGCGACCCTTGAGGGTACCTTAGCCATTAGCTAGGCTTTCGAGCAGTCGTTTGTGCTCGCTGAGCTTCTTTCCAATATCATACTTCTACTGATCTTTTTTCCTCTTTTTCCTGACTTGCTGTTCCCATGCTCTTTGATCCTGTGTGGAAACACCCTCGTGCATGAGTTCCCCGTCTATCTACATAATATGTGTTCCTTTATCCCTCTGTGGATCTTTTTTTGTGGAGGCGGAGACTTAGACTCCTCAGTATAATATATAATATTATAATTCTGCTTTTTCCTCCCTCCGTTCTCCTTAGTTCCTGCGTTAGTCCTACCGTTCTCAGTTTTAGATGGGGAAACTTACGATGCGTTGCATACCATCTCAGTAAAGAAGAGTCAAATCTTCATTTATCTTCAAGCTACTACTGCTTGTAGTTTTTAGAGTATTTACCGTTCGGCCTGGAGCGAATTTTGGCGCCTCGTATTTGTGATACGGCTTCGAGATACTGGATAACGATTTTTTTTTCTATATTCGAACTATGTACTTGTTTCTCTTCCTGTGTTTCCGTCATAGCACGAGTTCATAGAAATTTTACAGGTTGTAGCTCTATTTACGACACTGGTATTCTATATACGACCTTATGATGTAAGCGAAACAGGGACGAGCCTGTTGCAAATTTTTCTGTCAGGCAAAATAGAAACTGGAGTACTCTGGGACTGCATACCTTTGCCGAGCCAGTTCTGTCAAGCAAAATAGAAATTGGTATACTCTGAAAGCGTATACCTTCGCCGAGTAAGGCAGGGGTAACAAAAAATTTAGATCGGTTCTTTGGCCATGAATTTCTTTGTTACAACACCAAAATCTAATCATTTCTGCGTCTCAATTAAATAAATTTCATGCGACCCCTAGTATCAAGATCTCGAGTCTGGTGCGAGACATTCATTCGTCTCTAACGTCAGTGTGCCGTGAGCTACGTTCGAGAGAGGTTGTAGATGTGTTGTGCAAGCAGCGTTCGGCACTTTTGAGGTAAGAGAAGGCGAGACCCACCTGTTGTACCTTTGGCATTTGATATACAATATGCTGATTGAATAGGAAGGGACCCACTGATTCGTCCCCTAGAAATACTTGCAATTTTGAACTTGTGGCGTAATTTTATTGATTTATTACCTTGTTGCCTTGGCCAGAAGTTATGCTTTTGGTCGCGTTTGTCTGTTAATCTTTATATGCGTCAGCACGATAACTCAAAAAGTTATGAACTTATTTATGTAAACCTTGCAGGGAAGGCTAAGTTCAATTTTGGTCAAAGTGTGTCTATCTGTTTGTTAGTCATGGTTAAAACTCGTGGAGGATATGAGGACCAGGTCAGAGAAGCACCAATACAAAGAACAAAATCAGGCCTAATATGTCGTCCTCTGTATCCTGACAACCTTTGCTTCTTTTTGAGCTTCTTCCTAAATTATTCACTTATATGTATAAATATATAGAGCACAACAAGGAAAACGCAGAGTAAAATTAATCCGTATTGGTTACCACTACTAGTGCTCCTCTTGTTATGTTCTGCATTACTGTATTTATTTTGCAGTGTCATGGGGACCAGCAGTTTTTATGATAAAAGACGACCAGCAGCTCAGGACAGCTCTGCATTTGACAACGACGAGTCTGTCGCCGTAGGAAAAGATTCAGATTTTATTGAAAATGAGTCTGATTCTGATGACAGTTCATCAAATGTAGAAAATATTTCAAATGAAAGTGATCAAATATCACAGCTGATCACACTCAAGATGAAGATGCTCATGATGAAAGTAATGCCCCATTACAAGATGAAGACTGGGAACAATCTACTAAAAAGCAACGTAACTTTGAATTCACTGGCAAAGAGAAGCTATCTGTGAGAGTGTCGCCTTCATCATCAGATGGTAAGGTTTGGCCAATGGATGTTATAAGCAGATAGTAACTGATGATATTGTCAACATGATTGTAGAAGAAACTGAGCGGAAAATTAGTTCAAATGTTGTTACACGAAGATCAAAACTGGATCAATGGGGTCCTACCACTAATAAAGAGATTGAAAAATTCCTTGTTCTTTCCATTTATATGGGGCTTATTCCATTACCTGACATTCAGCTCTACTGGTCAAAAATGAGTCTTTATAAAAACAACATTGTGCCAGTTGTTATAACGAGAGACCGCTTTCAATTGTTATTACAGATGCTTCACTTTTCCAACAATAATGAAAGAAATGTTGGAAGATATCACAAAATAAAGAAACTACTTGATATGCTTCTAGCACAGTACAACACTTTATGTAAACCAGGACCAGACGTTGTGCTCGACGAAACGATGGTACCCTGCAGAGGACGAGTTATTTTTAGGCAGTGCCTCAAAGGAAAGAGCCACCAGTTTGAATGCAGATTGTTCAATCTATGCACCCCAGACGGATACACTCTAAACATGGAGCTATATTGCGGCTCTGTGGTTAGTAATCCTCCTCTCAGTCTCACTGAATCTCTTGTTGTAAGACTTCTTTCAAATTATCTTAATTTAGGAATGATACTGTTTGCTTATGACTATCTTAATTCCAACTTTTTAGCTGAATACTTGCTCCATAGAAAAGCTTACTTGTGTGGAACCATAAGAGCCAACAAAAAGAACTTGCCAAAGGCTGTCAAAAGCAAAATCTAGAAAAAAGGTGACTTAATCGGTTTGGAAAGTAGAAAATGAGTAAAAGTCTTCAATTGGATGGATAAAAGATCAGTTTCGACAATTTCCACAGTTCCCGAGCATGATGACACGCTAGTTGCAACAGGCAAAAACTCAAAAAAAGGTGAACCAGTGAAGAAACCACTGAGTGTCATCGAATACAAAGTGTGCAAAAAAGGTGTTGACACATCAAATGAAGTATCTTCCTATTATTCTCCTCTCAGAAAGTCTCCTAAGTGGTACCATAAAGAAGCAATGGAATTACTCACGGGTTCTTCTATTGTCAGTGCTTGGGTGCTGTATAACAAGTACTATGCTGAAACTAAAATGCCAATGCGCAATTTCAAAGAATCTTTCATTCTCTCTTACATCCGCGGAATAAACAAGGAAAACAACCAGGAAAGAGTGCTGCTATCATATCGGGACCATCTGTACACTTTCTGCAAGAGGCCGAAGGGCCAAAAAGAAAGAACAGGAAGCGATGTAGAGGTTGCTACGAGATGATCTCAAATAATGAAGACTGTAAAGCAGCCAAGCGCAAGGCAAAGAAGGTATCAACCTATTGTGCATCATGTGAAGGCTTTCCATATCTTTGTCCCTCATGCTTTGCTTTGAAGCACACTAAATAAAGGAAGAAAGTGTTATTTGCGTGTAAAACATGCTGTACCTTAGTTTCTCTAGGTAATGCTTATTTTCAGTGGAATACATAACTAATATTTTTCAAGTAAATCTAACTTTTCTCAATTATTTTGTATCATTTAAATCTTCATAAACGAAAGCAATGAGTTGTATAATTTTAGGTACTAGGTAGGCTTATTTAGGTATTTTGTAATTGTTTTTAATTTTGAGAAAGGACCCGCCGGTGGGTCCCTTCGCAGGAAACGTTGGCGTCAACTCCCAAAATAGCCTGCATGCCCGTGGGGCGACTCGTTGAAGGTTACATAACTTCAATTTTAAAGGTGGCAGAGGGGTGGGAGGTTGTGCGCCGCTCTGCTGAAGGTGAGTCCTGTTTGATTCTGACATAAAGCCAGTGAGCCTCAATTGGAACGTGTCACTTGAAATAGCAACCGCTATCTTTCTGGCCATTGTGCCGCACATAGCGTCACTATGTTCGTGGACCGCTAGTAGCTCACGTTGCCTGTAACTGAACTTGTACGCATGTGTAGCATCGTGTGCCAAATGAGGTACGCTACATTTTTAGATGACTGCAGTGAAAACTAGAGCACTCTGAGAGCGCATACCTTCACCAAGTAAGGTAACGTTAACAAAAACTTTAAATTGACTCTGAAACTACGATTTTGTTTGTATCAGTTCCAAAATCTAGTCATTTGTGCCTTTTGATAGTATTGACAGTTTCTGCAATTTTTTTAGAGATCCGTTCATAACTTTTTTGAGTTATGCTGCTAAAATATGTTGCATTGCAACAAACATGAGTCAAACATGCAAACAAACCAACCGATCTTCATCAAAACTTGATAATTAATGTCTTTTAAGAATACTAACAACTCTTGTAAGTATCATGAAGATCCATTTAAAATTATTTGAGTAATTGTACTAACAAACATTATGACAAACATAAGTCAAACATATAAACGAACCAACCGATCTGCAACAAAATTTAATCATGTAATTCTTTTAATATTGCTAATAACTCCTGTAGGTTTCATAAAGATTCATTCAAAGCCTTGCGAGTTATATTACGCTAACAAGCTTATAGTCAAACACAGCGACAAACACATGACTGAACAAACAGATCATCGCACAAATTTGGCCATTCAATCTTCATGATATGCCTAACAGCTCATTAAATTTCATAATAATCCGTCAATAACTTTTTGAATTATGATATTGAGAAATATGAGGCAGACAAACAAGCAAAGGGATGGACGGATCTTCACCAGAAGTTACTCATCTGTTCCTCCTTACATACCTAACAATCGTATGTAAATTTCGTCAAAATCCGTCCTTAGCTTTTTGAGTTATTTTGGTGACAGACGGGCAGAATAACAGACAAATGTACAAACAGACCCGACGAAAACATAACTTCTTTGGCGGAAGTAATTACCCGCTATATAAGTTTTGATGCTTTGAGCAACTTGATCTTCGTGTATATGAGTAGTTAGGCATCGTTTTAACTCATCTGTATTTCCTGTGCAGACCCATGGATCGTTCATCATTTTACGGTTCTCAGTGCCATCGACCCGATGAGGACGATTCTCACTCTAACTGCAGTTCCTCAAGTAGTGAGTGGAACCTAGACGTCTCAGAAAAAAATTCTTCAACGAGTTCTGCTAGCGATGCTGAAGATGGTGAAATAGAGATGGATAACTCTGAAGTACGTGCAGACAATACGTGGACTCCAATTTTTACTTCACAGCGATCGTTCAGCTTTACAGGAAGTGAGCAGCTTTTGAAGCAACCAACGCCAAGCGGAGAGAACAATTCCGTAGTGCCGTTCGATTTATATTCGCTCTTCGTTACTGAAGAAACTATCGATTCTATTGTGGCTGAAACCAATAGGTACGCCATTCAAATTCTTCAGTCGAAGGCTGTGACGAAGAAATCGAGGCTTGCCAAATGGACCCCCACCGATGCAACAGAAATGAAAAGGTTCCTTGGGATCATTATTTGCATGGGTCTTGTTCAAGCACCTAAAATTGAGCACTACTGGTCAAAAAAAGAGATTTATAATTACTATTTTATTCGAAATAACATGACCAGAGACAGATTCCAGCTACTTCTAAATACCCTTCATTTTCATGACAATGAAGTGGCTGATCGCCAGAACAGATTGCAGAAAATCCAGCCACTGATAGATAGTCTTTCTCAGAGCTGCAGGTCAGTGTACACTCCAGGATCTAGTGTTGTCATTGACGAGTCTTTCGTGCCTTTCAGAGGAAGAGTAACCATTAGACAATACAATCCTGGAAAAGCTCATGATTATGGACTAAAGCTATACAAGCTCTGCGCACCTAACTCATACACTTGGAATTTTCTTGTGTACTCAAGCAAGATGGCCAAAGAACCAACACTTCAGCATGCGAAGTTTGTTGTCCTGCAGCTTTCAAGGCCTCTTCTTCATCAGGGATTAACTATTTATGCGGGTAATTTCTATTCGTCTGTTCCCTTGGCCGAAAAACTCTTACAGGAAAAAACGTACTACTGTGGGACTGTGCGGAAAAATCGGAAGGCGTTGCCTTATTCCCTTACCACGGCTAAGCTGAAGAAAGGAGAAATTGTAGGTTTGATGAACGACAAAGGCGTGAAAGTTTGCAAGTGGAAAGGCAAAAGCAATGTCCTAACGTTGTCTACTGTGCCTGAACATTCTGGCAATCTGCAGCCCTCAGGGAAAAAATCTCGAACTGGCGCTGAGATACTCAAGCCACAAAGCGTTCTGGACTACAATACTGCTAAATCGTATATTGATAAATCAGATCAGATGTCATCTTACAATACTGCACTCAGAAGAAGCACGAAGTGGTACCGTAAATTTGCTATCGAGTTGTTGACAGAAACTGCGGTCGTAAATGCCTGGGCACTCTACAATCAGTTTTATGACCAACAAAAGACAATGGGTATCATCGAATTCAAGGAATGTCTAGTCATGTCACTCATTACTGGAAAAATGAATCAAGAAATGCTCCCAGGACCAAAGCGTTCTGATATTGGAGGCCTTCGCTCTAGCCATACATTAGTTGAAGCTAAAGGACCGAAGCTCAAAACACGACGACGCTGCAGGTCTTGTTATGAAACGATTGTTAACATTGAAGGCAGTTCAGAAGCTAGACGAAAAACAAGGAGAGTGACTACTTTTTGTGATTCTTGTGATGGAAAGCCATTTCTCTGCGTATCTTGCTTCTCATTGAGGCATTCACCTAAAGTTTAGGTGTGCTCTCAGGTGTCGAGTGTTTATTGTTACATCTATAATAATTCATACTTGAGCCTGGAATATATTTTTCAGCAGTGGACTAGTGTACAATCCTTTATTTCGGATTAAGCTTTGTTTTTTATCCTTCCTACTGAAGGAACAATTTGTACTTGATTTGTATTACTTTTACATTTCTGATTAAATTTTTGACATTATGATATACTTTTATAACCCTTCTACTCTATACTCTATCAAGCATCCATAAGAATATGACCCAATTACACGTCATAGGTATATGTTTTTTTAAGTTATTTATTGCGTGTGCCATACATGGTGCATGTTGTAGTTTGGGACATCATTGCGTGTACCACATATGGCGCACGTCCCAGTCAATGGGTTAAGAGGCACAAATGAACTATTTTCGTAATGATAAAAGGAAATCCTGTTACAGGTTCCATTTTATTTTATTAACTCTGCATTGCTTGTTGGAGGTATTTGCTCTCAGAGTGTTCATTGTTTTTATTGTTTATGTATGCGTTGAATAGGCCAATTTCTCGGTTAACGGCTTTTGTTGTTATACGTTTTGAGTTTTCGTTTACTTACTATATTTTCTCTTCTTTGCTTTGATATAGCTGTTCTCTTACTTAAATGTTTTATACTACTTTTCTTTGACATAGCTGTCACATTTCCCAGATTCTTTGTAAGTAGGCAGCTAATAATTAACATATACTGGCGTTCCATCAGTATTTTTTGTCGAAAAATTTGCAGTGGGACCGGCTTTAACCCATCGTAACCCTGCGCAGACTGCGGTTGGCGCAAAATTGCCCTAATTGTAGCTCTTGCAGTTACTTGATTTGTTGGTCAATTTCCGTTTTCTGTGTACAATAATTTGAAAGAGAAAGCTTTGGACGTGTTGCATTAACTGGAGAAAGGATCACGTAGTTAACAACGAGACATGGTTGTAAAGAGAAAGCTTTGGACGTGTTACATTAACTGGAGAAAGGATCACGTAGTTCACAACGAGACATGGTTGTACGCTCATTTTCTCCTGGACCAAAAGGATGGCTACCTACAGGTATGTTTGCCCATTTATTTCGTTCAATACCAATTACTGACAAATATCGTTCTGCTGTGTTAAATTAATTATGTGGGATATGTTGACATGATGGATCAGCGAGTTTCTACGTACCCTATCAGGATGCGTCAGAAAAAATGGTCGTGGCCAATATTCACGTATCTGCTCGGTATCATGATGAATAATGCCTACGTTCTGATGTCTGAAAAGAATCCCAGAATGACCTACATTCAGTTTCTCGATGCCATTACGGTGACGTACCTGAACACATATGGATCGGGAAGTCTCAGGGGCAAGTGTATCTCTAAGTTTGGGTCTGAGATAGTAAGATACGATCGTGAGGATAATCTTCCGGTCTATGATGAGAGCAGCGGCCGCGGTTGTAGAGCTTGCGGTGTCTAATCTAAATTCCTTTGCGGGAAATCTCAGTTAGGATTGCACCCGAAATGTTTCAAGGAATATCACACTCAGTAACAAAATTTGCATCAGTACTCTGTTGTATAGGTCGTTCAGTTACAATGGAAATGCACTGTCGTAATTTTATTTTAGAATTTTGTGCTTGGAAATACATTGTGGCATTGCGCATGGGTTCGCCTTTTTTACATTCTGTGTGCCCCTTCTTTCATCTTCTGTTTGGATGACAGTGTACTTTGTGGTTGGGAAGGTTTAAACTAGGAGAATACTACTACTGTACTACCAAGTGAACTGTTACAATGTACTCAGTGGATTTAGCCTAAAATTGTTGGATAGCGTGTTTCAATAAATGGTAAAATTTTAAAAACGTCTGTTTCATTGCCATTTTATAGATAGAGATTCATGATCGTCTGGACGACAGCGTATTTCAATACACATTTCAAAGTGTAGTTATTGTAGAAGCTTGATAAATTGTACGTCTATGGTATTGGCAATCCTAATGAGCCTATAAAATTCCACACGGCTTCAAGTAATGGACGGTTTCTGTTCATAATGGCTTAAATATAGCTCCAGCTGTGCGAAAACTCCAATGATTTCATACATTGAAGTCTGAAAACCTGGAAGAGAGCTACAAGTGTTTGGAACGTGTTAAATTCAGCACAACAAAACTGCGCTGATCCTGTGTGGGAACACCTTCGTGCATGGGTTCCTTATTTTTATCGATATACTATACGTCGTTTCTCTGTTATGTCGTTCCGCTCAAAAACACACGCTTGAGCTTCCTGACTAGAACTAACAGAATAAAACTGGTGATCAATAATATCTCATACCATTTCATAGATACGATACAGTGTGATAGAACGTGTAAAACAAGTTCAACGTTTGAAAGCAAATCTACTTTGACCCGCAAGCAGCAGAAGTAGCTTTAAAAATGAAACCCTAACCCACGAGCACCCAATGTTCATTTAAATAAACACCAAATTGCCTTTTACATTTTGTGCGCTAGTGTCCTTAACCTTAGTAATTAAACAGTTTTCTATGTTTCGTTCAACATAGAAAATGTTTGTTTATCAACGTAAACTTGCAGAAACTGTTTGACAACAATAACAAGGTGGTTGCATCTCTAAATTCTGTGCTGTATTTTGAACTCCCATTACCGAACATTTACTGTATTAACTGGGGAGACGGATTTCAGAAGTCGATTGGTGCGACGACCCAAAGTAGAATTCGCACATTTTCAGCCATCTCCCCAACAGGGTAGCGTAACTTGTCTACCAGTGCTTAGTCCAGTGAACGTGTAATATAGCCACCACCTCCAGCACCCCTGGACCTGCAGGAGAACCCCCGCGGAGGGAAGCTCGGTTTCAGTTGGTGGCCTTTCTAAGGTTATCTAGCTGATCATTACGAAGCGAGCACCTCAGAAGCTGAAAATGATATCGAGGTGAACATTACAGGGAGCCAGTCGCTCACACGGGATATGGAGAGTGTAAAGAAAATGATCAGCTTCCTCAAGAATTATGTACCAGAGAAAGCAGCCAAAAGGTCCTTCAAAACAGAAAAAGGCTGAAACTAGTACTGAACGTCATGCTGAGTATGCAGATCACGTCATGAAGTGCTTGGAAAAATGCATGATGATAGTCTAAACATTTTGAACACTATGGAACGCTTCGAAGCTGAGAATGCTATGTCCCTATGCAGGACATGAACCCCTGCGTGGCTGGAGTGGGAGGTTCCAGTGCTACTGTCAAAACACCTACCATAAGTGACATTAGCGGCTGTCTCGATCAGCTTGAGCAGGATTCACTTGGAGCAACACTAAAGATGCAGGGTGAAAAAGTTTTAGAAGTAATTAGAACAGCAAAGGATTAGGAGCAAAGAGCTCAGACGAAAGCGATTGAAGTCTTCCTAAAGAAACTTGAAGAGGAGACTGAGGGAGGTGTATTGATCACATTAACATCGCTGAGATAGCTGTTATTGGGAAGACCATTCAACATCTGATAGTGACATTCGCATCAAGGATGATCAGAAATAAACTTTTAAGGATAATAAAGGAACATAGACTGGTAGATCTATATGCGAGCGAGCATTTGACTCAACAACGAGCTAAGCTACACTATAAGGTGAGACAGCTGCAAAAGCTGAAGAAGATTAAATCAGCATACACGTATCTCGGGACAGTCTTTGTCAGAAAAATTGACTCATAACAATCATTTGCAGTGAACTCCGTTGACATCGAGAACTCCTTCCATCTGCTACGTCTGAATGTCTTAATAATCGGCTCACCGAAGAAGATGTAATTTACTTTTTTGCGTGGACATCCCAAGATTCGACATGAGGGATGAAGTCAATGGCGATATTCCTGATTTTCACTGTAAGGATACACCACTCGAGGAGTTCTGTACGTATGTAACTGCTGATTCTATTTCTGTTATTGTGGTCAATTTGCGAAGCTTGACGAGAAAATTTTCTCTTCTTGAGGTGTTCTTGTTTTCAATGAAAAGTAAATTTGATGTCGTCGTTGTAACCGAAACTTGTTAACACATATTATTATTAGTATTAAATCACACCAGGCTGGCGACGTAGAAACGGAGAAACTCCATGAGGTTAAAAACCCCCACGCAACCAGCCCAGCGGGTGGAGAACAAAAGAATGAAAAAAAGATCCGAGTTCACAGAATAGCTCTGTCTACAGATCGTTTAAAGCTGCTAATACCAGCACCAGCAAAAACAGAGCCATCAAGACCATTCCAAACATCCACACACGATGGAAAAAACAAACGGGAATACTGGCCCGTACGGCATCGTAACGGTTCCAAGGCAAACTCATGAAGAGCACCTGTCCGCCGAGTATACCTCACCCGAACAAATGGATCCGGAAGAAACTCAGACAGTGGATGACTG
>LQNS02278124.1:2527410-2540837 GCA_001587735.2 Parhyale hawaiensis | reverse complement strand
ATTGTAATTTTAATTAGCACTGAAGATGGATTTTATATGATCCGAAACGTTTGCAACAAAAGTACAAAAATGTTTTTTATATGTAGCTTGGTGCTTCTTTTCCTACTAAGAATACGGTTCCCTAAGAATCAACCAATTTCTTATAAGTAAAGACGTTATTTTATTGTCAAGCTTTCATTCAACTGAGATGAAGACAAGCAGCAGGTGGGTCAAAGAAAAAAGTAAATATTACGATGTGCCACAACCAGCGTACATCCAAAATTACAGCAAGTACATGGGATGTGTCGACCAAATGAGCCGGCACTGCAGTATGTACGGGATCAAAATGCGTCAACGCAAGTGGTGGTGGTCAATCTTTTCTCACATGCTCAGCTGTACTGTAAACAATGCTCATTCATGAAAAGATCTTTTCCTGGAACAACGAACTATTATTTCATAGAGCATGTAGTGCTAGTCTACTGTAAGGCATATAGTACTCCCCGCATATCAGGGTCATGTCGATTTAGTTCCCATCTCTCAGATGTTACAAATTTGATGGCAAGAATCACTGGTTTGTGCTAATTGAGAGACAAAGAAGGTACAGAGCGTGCAACAGCAATACAAACTTTGAATGTGAGAAGTGCAATGTAGGCCTCCACTCAAAGTGCTTCAAGAAATACCATACAGCCAAATAACTGAGAAAAATGTAGGTACAGATAAACTTTTCGATCATATTTTATTTTATTATTATTGTGTGAAAAGGAAGATTAAGATCTCTTAGAAACAAGAGCCCTCATATGTGATCTATACATTATATGTATCATTTACAACTGGATTTTACATTATATATTGAAATTTCTAATCTTGCATCGTTTTAATTCTCGGACTGCCGACGGTTTCATGAGTTAAACAATGAATACCTTTTGAACCACGTGGCATTTTTCTATTAAATTTAGAGGATTTGCTAAACACATGATGCGTATGCTGTGTACAAAATTTCATCAACGTTGGTCAAGTTTTAAGCTTTCGGCACTAATCGGTTGAATGCAAGTAAGACAAAGATTAGGCTCGTGTCTAGGTAACGTACCATGAGGCCTGCTTTGCCGGCACTTATACTGGATGGTGTGTCAGATCCTGTGGTTAAAGACCTGGTAATCTGGGTATCAAGTTCGATCCTAAGTTGACGTTTGAAGCCCACATCCGTTGAAATGTCTCAAAAGCGTTGCAGAAAATTGGTCGTATGCCACGAACTTTGAAAGTGTTTAGTTCGGTAGAGTTGATACGTCACTAGTTGAGTTACTATGTCCTCTCGCTTTTAGAATACTGCTCCTTTGTTTTTAGTACTATTGTCGATTGTAATCGGAGTTTGCGTCATAAAGTAGTCCGTCGATTCGCGCTTATACTGGATGGTGCTGTGCCCTGTGACTTTGTTTGCTTTCTCTATAAAATATAAAGTTACCGATGTCATCCTCTGGCAGTTTTCTTCCAGAGCCTCTTGCTCTGCAGCTGCTAACTCGGCGTACTGGTGCTATTCATGAGTCTGTCTTGGAACCGGTACAATGTCGCACAAGCCAGTATTCTAGTTCATTTATTCCAGCTTGTGTAGATATTTCGAATACTCTTGGTGGCTCTGCCTTTGTTGGTGCTGGTATTAGTATCTTTGAACACTTTGTAAAAAGAATGATTTTGTGATTTTTGCTTTCTCTTTTTTTTCTTTTGCTCTACTGGTTGTGCGAAGGTTGACAACCTTATGGAGTTTCTCCGTTCTCGCTCCTCCAGTGTGGTATATTTTAATAGTATGATTTTTTGGATGTATGGCATGTATATATAGAATTAGACTATGTGTATTTTGTCATTTTGTATGCATCATATGATACAATCTTTACGAGCAATGCAAACAACTGCTGTCTGCATTTGCCTCCAGTTATCAGTCGTCTGCCAGAAGGCAACCCCGCGGACGTAGTGTATCCAGCTCTTTTAGTGCTTATTGGTTTTCATACTCGAGCTTAGCTCCAGACGAATATACCTGTAGCTTAGGGTAAAGTTTTTTATTTTATGTAGAGTGTTGCTTTACTACAGTCTAATAATACAGATCATATTTGTTCTGTTATCTGTTCATTTGTACATACCCTTTTATAGTTTGATTTATCTCTACATTGAAACTTGCAAGTAATGGAAAAAATGACCACACTGTGAAATCCAGTTTGTATGATCAGAAGTGTGGTAAAGTATGAACAATGATATAGCCACATGCTACAGTGCAATTTGTTGTTCGCCATAATTTCGGTATTGCACAGACTATTTGTCATGCATGAGGACTAGCTCCCGAGGGATACTCAAGGTTACTTGTATTTTCGTTTGGGCTATAAGACCTTCCTTTTTCTCCTCGTGTCATGAAGAAAGCAAGGGATAGCACAGAGTTAAGTGCGTGTTACGATTGCGTGGCCTTGTTGAGGACAGTAGGAGAGTTGTACCCCCCGGGGCTTCCTATTGGGTTACCATTGCCTTCGCTGGGCAGTCCTGTGGAAATTCTTTTCGTTGTGTCATTTTGTTTGTGTCAACGATATATTTTTCCGCCCTTCCTAATTTCCGAATTGTTTCAATTACATTCAATGAATCTTGTATCACTTTCCTGATTGAGCTGACTATTTAACAGTAAATGATTGGTCAAAATCAATTTCGGTATTTGTTCATCCACCGCAGACAGCAAAACGACAGTCTTGCTTGGGGAAAGTGTACACTCCCCCGGTGTCGAGTATGTCATCCATTATGCGATTGAATCCAACAACAAAATTAATATTGTTTTCTCTTACGAGACTTATATAGCTCATTGTTGAACACTTGTTTGTAACAGTAGGTAGGCTTTGCCTGTACTTATTGATTAGTTTATTGTCAGGTCCTTCGTGGATCACTATCATTTTCTTCTTATAGTAGTTCTGTATTTATATAATGCATATATAAACTAGAAGTGCAAAATTTTTCTGCCTATTTCGTTGAGAAAAGTTTTGGTCAATGTCCGGTTTAGCTAAAACGGAGATTTTCATGATTCTGTTAACATATTTTGGCAATATGAGGAATTTAAGACTTTTTTTCATGACACACGTTTTTGTCACAATTCTTCGTTTTTGAGATGTTTGACTTTGAAGTTCCCAATGTTTTCCTATGGGAGAAAATAACCACACTTCTACAGTGTAATGGAAAACCTCTCTTTTGTAGGTTTTTTGGATTAGATCCGATTAGATAAGGCTTGGTAAGGTTAGGTTAAGTTAGGTAAAGTTAGGTTAGGTTAGCTTCTCATGGGGTCGCCTGCCATCTTTTCCCATAGAAAATTAATGGGAACTTAAAAGTCAAATATCTCAAAACTAAGCATTTGCATTAGAAATGTCATTCCTGAAAAATGTCTGAAAATGCCTCATATTACTTTAATAAGTCAAATAAATCATGAAAATTTCCGTTGTAGCTAAACCGAACCTTAACCAAAGTTTCTGAGTGGCAGAATTAGGAAAATTCTAATCTCTTAAATTTCCTAAAAGTCAGTGGAAATATCTGAAGTAGATTCCTCCAAATCGGATCTCCAGGTAATACCATAAGCTGTATAATGCTCCCAATTCCGCTGGAACGAAATCAAATGCTATGTGTTACGTACAATGTAACTTTGCATATTGTGGACAACGTTCTGTTTATACGGGACTAATCATTGTCCATAATTTACTTCTTTGCAGTGGCTTGCCCCGGCAGAGTACCTCTGTCTGTAGAACCTACGACAGCGTGCATTCATCACTTCCTGGCGTTCTCCAGCTTAGCGCCTATTCCGAGTCTTCACACTCATATTAGGCACGTAATTACTCTTGTCATTGTTTCTTCTTATTCTAGACTTATAATAATTCTAAAGTCTTTCTTGTACTCCATACGGGTTGAAGAGTGGGACTCCAAAATCTGTTTTTCTTTTCAAGTTCTTATATGTTGGTGTGCTCTTTATAAATACAGGTGCAGCCGCCTCGAAATCTCTTATACGACCAGCGCTAGAGTTAGCAGCTCCTCAGACAAGAACTGGGAATGGTGAAATGTACTGTTTGAGAACTTTGAGAATTCTGTTTGTGGTCCACTGTGGGGACTTAGTCTCCGGGCAGTGTTATGCCCTCAATATTTTGAAATATTCACTGGTGTTCAGATGTAGGAAATTGGAATATTTCAAGGGGTCCTCTTTTGCGACTTAGTATCTTACAGTGTAGTGGCATTAACACTTTGAAAAATTTTCGGGATTTCCCTGGTTGGGATTTTAGCCTCAAATAGGCTAGCATCCTCGACACTAAGAGGAGTGGACAAGAGCTCCATGTGGGCCTAGTCTCGTAGGTAGGCAGATTTTGGTTCTTAGTCGAATTTATTGAAGGTCCTGGTGTAGTTGAACACAGAACAGTTCAGTGTTTCTGAACTTACACTTGTATTTACTGAACGAGGCTTCGGTCCTTAGCCTTGGATCTAAAGGATGATCGGCAAATAGTCTGGGATATTGCAGGCAGTTTGCCCAGACTCTGAAAAGGTAGCTACGTTATTCATGATGCGTTACACAAGAACTGAAACTATCTCCTCTTTGCTACAGAATCCAAGAATTTTTGGTGAAATTGCAAATTAGGCTAGAATCCCTGATATTCAAGATTCTAGGCATTCTCTGTAAGCATCGAAGGTTCAGAGGCTCGAATTAGGCTGTAACATATTTAGAAGTGGCCTATTATCGTCTCTACTAATTACAAGGTTTACATGCTGAGGAATAGGGAGCTAGATGCTGACATCGATAGGTTCGGTGCCCTTTTCCTCTAGTTGGAGGTGGGTGTTCCGAAGTGGAACCTCGGTAACTTTGCGGTGAAGAAAAGTGGTACTGTGTGTAAAGTGTATTTTGTGAAGGTTATTATAATGGTAAGAGTGTCGCATCCGTTGTCGAAAATCATGAACAATGCGGATCACTACCTTTTGGGGTGTCGCCCAAGTATCTCTATTCCTTGCTTAGTACGATGTAGCGGGAAGTATGCCAATTGCTGAAAATTATTGCCAATGCTGGTCACTACCCTTTAAAGCGTCACCCCAGTATCTCTGATCCTAGCCGTCTGTACACATGTTATTGAATGTGTGCAACGGAGGGCGGCTGTTCAGAATTAATTTCTATTGCAGTCATGTTTACTCGCCTTGCCTATATATACTGTATATATATATATATATATATATGACAGGCGGCGACCTGGTGTATACTGGCTCGGAATAGAGTTTCGTGTCAGTTGTTGAAAATTCTGACCAACGCGAGCAACTACCCTTCGAGGTGTCGCCAAGTTTGCCTTGCCTGTTAATCTAATCTACCGGACAGATTGCCCTATGTACACCCGCTGTTATCTGTGTGCTACGAGGGGCAGCTTAGATAGTACGTGCCACTATTGCAGGAGTGATCAGGCGAATACCGTAGCCGTGTGAACTTTGGTTTCGCGTTGAGAGCTGACGTATGGACTTCGTTCGGAAATGCATATTGACGACATGGCAGGGCAAGGCTAGCTCCTTCTATCTCGGCCTGGTAGCGGTGCTTGCACAGAACTACGGTGTAGGGCTTGAGAATTCCATTTACTCTTAAACTCTTGAGATGCACATCATGATTCTTTGGGGTACATGGATAATTGGGACCAATACTCAGCGGCCGGAAGAGCGAGCGGTTTCAGCGAGGCCTCGCTGCTTATCAGGTTGATTATCTCCCTATCCCAGATATCAGGACTAGGAGATCTTCCAAAGCCTCACACGAAGCCTCTCGTGCAGCGCAGGCTTGTCTAGAGCCATCGGTCACCCCACTTTAGCCCGGGGCCAGACTCCTTTGCAACGGAGTCGAGCACTCTATGTACTCTTCAAGGCCGGGTTCCGGTCTTGGGTTAAAAGTCTACGTATCTGGCCCTAGAGGTGCCGAGAGACAGAGGGCTCTCCATGGACAAGGCGTTACCTCTGGGCTCAGGAGGGCGGTTAACCTTATTATCTTACTATTACTAGTGGTTTTAGCCCTGTCCACGGGCAGACAATAGATTCGGCTGGATATGAGAAGTTTATGATTAACGCGAGGGTTATCCTTTGGAAAGTCTGTCAATATACTTTGGGGCCTTGTTTCCTGAGGCTGCAGCATTTGGCGGCAATTCATCAAGGGCTACCCCTGGGGCGGCTTTGGACGGAATCTTGGCCAATAGTATGGTGAGTACCAACACAGACGACCGAGTGACAAGTCTGAGGTCAGCATGGAGTATTCTGACCGACGCGGATTATTACCCCATATATCTAAGTACCATTGGCCCAGAGGGGTCAGAGAGGCAGCTGCAAGGACCCTCCGACGATGTAGATGCCTGTGGTTACCAGAGGTCGGCTTCGATTAGTGGCACTACGAGGCAGTAGTGTTTCCAATCCGGGCCACTATAGAGTGAGAGCCTTCTGTCACTGCCCAGTAAAGGCCTACTCACAGATGAAGCTCATTCCTTGGGCGCTACGCAATCAAGGGAGAACAGAGGATTACTCCTGTCATAGACAGTGATGAAGCGCCGATATAATCTTAAGAGGAGCTCAGCGCAATTAGGACCTTGGTGGCCAGACTATCCAGGTCAGGAGACAATACTGTACTACGAGATTTCTCCTTGAGAGATGGTATGTATTGTTGAGTATAACAGTATCATGCCTTTATTGAGTTGACTGGACAGGCACTGTTCCTGGAAGAGCAAGGTCAAACTCCTCTATTCAGATGATTAGCACAACCGGTTATCGAATATTCATAAAATTTTGTTTACTGGCGCCCGACTTTTTCAACTAAACGTCTTAGTCTGACCGATGTGTCCAGTCACCTTGGTTCGGACACGGGGCTTGGCAGTAATAGCTTTGATAGTCTGATGCACCTCTGTTTCAACAGACAACCAAGGTCACAGATCTCGTGCCTAGCTGTTTCGACCTAGGAGCTTATTGTAAGCTTCTGTTTGAGCAACATGCTTGATCCTACTAATTGGAATACCCTTACTACGTTCCGTCTCCAGTCTGCACGGTAGCCTGTACAGGGTTACTCTGAGTTAACCCTCAGATCCAACCAAGACTATTACAGAATTTTATTATGTCGGGTGGTTGAACCTGCAGCAACTTACTGAGAGGTGCGATAGGTTCTGAACGGCTTTGCTAAGCGCGATCTGAGGTCTACAACCATTAGCTGGGTTGAGTGGGATTTTACTTAAGCTCAGTATCTGTTCATGACAAGTGGTGGCGAGGATCTCTCTTGGCAAGCTTTGAGTTTCGTGTGCTAAGCTTAAGCATCGAGGGTACCGTGCGCTGCACAAGCCTTTAGATTACCTACAGGTTTACTAGGTTCACTGCGATTTAGGACATTGTTCGGCTGTCTTTTAATTGCGCGTACCACCAATATCATAGTTAATGGAATATTCATGAGGATAATGATATTAGAATAAGTGTTACCATTATCTTTTTCTGTCTCTCATTAGTTGTCTCAAAGGGCATATTTCTATATCAGAATAATTATAATTTTATAATCATAATGTTGTTAGGAACGTGTCTATACCGGACACACATCGCGGTGAAAGTGGTAAGTTCTATTCATCTGTTTAACCTGGTCGTCTGTGAGTGCTGAAGCTTGTTTTTTCGGCGGGTACGGATAGACGCCAAGGTTGATCGAATCGTGGCTACGTGGGGGATAGGCACCACAAACGTAGTTGTGGTGACTAAACCCAGTTTTGGCTAGGGTTATAACCATAAGTTGCACATACTTCCACGAGTTTAGTTTAAGTTGAATGTTATGGAGCATACGCTGAGAAAGGGCTACCTTTTCAACACTGTTATGGGTGAAACAATAGCCACCGGAAAGAGTGAAGATTACCTTAGCTTGTCGGGCAGAAGGTGGGAGACGACGTAGATCTGGTGGCCTAGAAAGAATCTGGAATGCCCTTCGGATAGAAGTGGAAGCAGCATTCGAGCAGTGTTCCGTTCCCCTGCTTGCAACGGCGACAGAAACTAGGCTGCCAACTTGTTTCACTTACGGTTAGACGGCCTCATAGCAGGCGTGGAATAAACTCTAGGATATGTAAACGCAATGCTTAAGCAATGCCGGCAACTGACTGGTGATCGTCTTCCAGATAAAGCGGAGCTCACGATGTGGATGGTCTGTATTTATGTCAGCTTGATCGTAGATAGACTTACTGGTTAGCATGCCTATTGTCCGATGGGCAGGACATTATAGGCTTTCATGCTCAGAAAGGGGGCTTTTCAGGTCCTGCTGTATTCACGGCTCCAGATGAGGTAGCTACCAGTATATTTTTCTGAGGGCTTGTTTACGCGGGCTGCTTGTCTACCTTTTTTTTGGAGAGTCGCAGGATTTGGACCCTTATAGCCTTCGTATCTGAGGAGTACCGAATACACCTATGTAGTTTAAGTTGAAGTCCAACTTACGTTCGTTTCATGAGACTGCGAGGCGGAGTCCTAATTGCCGGTAGACTAGAGAAGTCAACCGCAGGTTTGAGAGGAAGAGTCGAGAAGAGACACTAGAAGTGTATGGATCAGCTATCGAATATACGAATAAAATCTCATTGAGGTCTGGAACATTCTTAACGTAGTCGGAGCTGGCTACAGAAGCTGCTAGCTGTGATGCTTGGCTAACCGGAGCTTTTCCTCAAGCTCGAGTAGCCTTGCAAAAGGCTATCTCTTGACAGAGTCCACTGAGGCGAAGACTGGAGAGAGGCTAAGAGTCTTCCCGGTAGGTTATGGCTCTCCGTACAAGAGTATAGGATGGGTCGAGCTGCGAGGTGGAAGCCAAGGAAACGAGGTCGGCTTCAGATTGTGGGCTTGTGGCTTGTATTCGGGCCCACACATGACCTTCACTCGTCTCCAACGAAGTTCTCAGAGCAAATTTTCTACTCTATCAGAGTCTCGTGGTCTTTCATGGCGCCACCCTCAGGCTCGCAAATTACTGGGTATGAGTAAGACTGCCGTGGATTCTAAATCTGGGTTCAGCAGGTCCGCGGGGAAGTTGGTCCTTTAATTTGAGGGTTGAAATCAAAGTGCTACGTGTCAGATTACTCCGATGCAGCGTACTGCAGGAATTACTTATTTGTTAATCAACAACTATGCTGACAAGCTGAAACGATTCAGTAAATGTAAAGTCAACTTAGACCATACCCTCACCCGGGAAACCCACATGCACTGGCTTGTGCTGCGGGTATAGGCTCACTGGCCCCAGATGAGTAAGTGTAGTCGCAGTCACGATGAACTATGGCACCAATTTGACGGAAGGAACAAATGACCAGAGAACCCCCTCATCTCTGAGGGGTCAGTTTCGCCACAGCGCCGTGCATGCACACACAACTGCCGAGTCAGCACACCAAGATCTGCAAAGAGCTAGAGTGTCTGGCGGAGTATCGAACCAGCGAGCGATACAAGGTGTTAGAGCTGAGAACGGAAGCATGCAGCTACCGTGGCGGCAGTACCAGTTTAAGAGGGAAAACTTGTAGCAAGAGCGACCTTGCTTAGCCCAAACAGAGTATATTCATAGTATGCCCCAAAGCGCCCATAGCCTGTAGTTGGGGCATCAGGAACTCAACCTTTTAAAAAACTCAGCTCTGCTCAAAAGTAAAGCCTCAGAATTTGGCCAGGGGGTTAAGATCGGCTCCTATACAGAGGAGAGCATCGAACTTGCCTAAGTGTATGAAGCCCTGCTCTTATACCGGTGCAAACAGTAGGGTATCGAAATTGGAATTTAGCCTATAGGGAGTATGGGTCTTCCAGCCTGTTAGTGATTTAGACACCTCTAGTCTGCTGGAGGCCTTCCTGGTCGTAAACTAATACAGGTAAGTAAATTATCTGGACTCCTGTTTTCATATGGAATGAACCATTATCGCAATCAGCACCTTTCAGCTCGGTGAGAAAACCTTGAAACCCCTCCTCATGCTGCTGTGGGTAGATCGGTGCTAATAGTAGAGGTACTCTGCTGGTGCCAACAACTGCAATTGGGACTGTTCCAATGACCTCTTTTGCAGCGGTGAAGCGAAGGTAGCGTACCTCTTGATGATTTACGTCCGTCACAAAACCCATAGTTCTAAAGGTTTTTAAATCAATACCAGGGCTAGGGGTTCAGAGTGAGGTTCCGAGAATGCTGCACCTATATGTATAGAGAACATACCCACAGATAAGAAAAATAAAGAAAAGATTTCGGATGCCCGCTCTTGAACCCCTATGGGAGAACAAGAGCGTGCCCTTAGAATTATTCCAAGTCCATAATAAATGGAAAAATCTACAAGAGTATCTTACCTGTCTGACATGAGTGACAACTCGCAACTGTCTCTCAGCTAGAACACGCCAGGAAGTGATGAAAGCTCTGTCGTGGTTGCTACTGACAGGGGTACTCTGCGTGCGCTTTACCAGTGCAAAAGCGGCCATTGGAATTTTCGTACTATATTAATAAGGTATACAATCTTTAAAGTGGAATAGTTTTGATTTGTGATTTACTATTTCCAATGAGTATGCATTTAATGCATCGTCCCCACTGTTCAGGCCTTTTGAGGCATTTTAATGTTTTAGGGTTTTTGCTAGGATGAACTAGTATCTGGTACTCCTTGCAGTGACAAATGAAGTCCCAGGACTACTTCAAGTTTCTACTAACCACTCTCACACATCTGTAGAGTTTTATTTTGCTGATGGAAACAGCGTGTTTTAGTACACCAGTGCTCCCATTCATAGGAACCAAGATCTTCCACCTTCAGAACATGATAGATAATTTAAGCAAAGCAACCTATTGAAATACCCAGTAGTATATAGCTATCAAAATCGGACCCTACCACACGTTAGAACACCCAATAGTGTATGCGGGCGCAAATGGATCCAACCACACCTTGAAACGGTAGCATACGTGGGCACAAATGGACACACCACTTTGAAACACTCAGTAGTATATGTGCGCACAAAAAAAAATATTGTGTTACTTACCTTCAGTTCAAGGCTGATGCACAACAGCAATTTTAGTTGCTGTCAGAACCCATCGGCCATCAAACGATGCCGCTACACTGAACGAAAAACAGCTAGAGCAAGCGAGGGCAGAATGCTGCAGGTTGTATTTTGGATGCAGGTGACGCGAACTTGATGTAAGCTTTGCTTCACAAAATGCCCCAATCAGTTACGTTTGGAGTATAATTTGGCCTTGAAACAGTGTTGTTTGTAAATATATGAAAGCACTTCGTTGGACTCGAATAATGAAAGAGCAGTGAAAATGATTCAAATATCTCAAAATTTTACTGTAAAACACAAATCACGCGACAGCCATGATGTCACAGCTGCTAACTTTAGTAAACATTAAAGGGCCAATTTCTTTCCCTGCTTACTGTTCCCATGCGCGTTGATCCTTTGTGGAAACATCTTTGTGCCTGGTTCCAACTTCCATGTGTCTTTCGATATACTATATTTCCTTTGGCCAAGTACAAAAAGTTCGTAAAAATGCAAAATATTGCATTTTTTTATCAAAATTCGTCAAACTACTCAGCTCAGGCGTTTATAAAGCAAACCTAACCTAAATTTTTTATGTTTTGTTAACTAAAGTAGCCACATATCTAAAGACACTTCACTGGCAATGGCAGATTTATTTGTGATTAAAACAAGTTATTTATTTTCTTCCATTTTATTAGAGGGCATTCAGTACATCACTAGACCGAAACTTTTGTATTGGCCTTACAAATTTTTACACTGCGATTACTTCACCTGTCTAATAGACGTTTTCGATGAATTTTGATATCAACAATACCTATTGTAATTATAATGTTACAGTTGATATAAGTACACTCGTAATTGCAATCAGTTGGCGTTGTAAATCTATGGTTGCTGTGTTCTGTCGTGAGACGTATTACGCAATAGAACTTCCATTTGTGAAGCGAAAAATGTGTGAAACTTCAATCAGCTTCTTATCTACACTACAGTAGAAGCTGTGGCCACATATTCAGTAGAACTAGCATTACTTTACATTCTCAATTCTAAGCCTTATTCAATTGTCTTTGGATTCCATATCCAACATTAACGTGCCTTACGTTTACCAAAATTGGTAAGGTTTGCCATGTCTCACTAGTTTCAATTTAGCTTTAGAACAATACACATGGAAAGTGCTTCTGGAGTAATTATTATTAAGAGTCATTTGTCATAGAAAACATTGCCTTATCAATGGAGAAATATGCCAATATACTTAGTGCCGTTGAGTCACCAAGTGCGTCCAGTGGGATTCCACTTATAAAAGACACAAACTGTGAGGAAGCCGCACCTGCCACGGGAGCCAAAATCGAAGGTGAGTGGCTGCAAATTATTTATTTGGATTAGTAGCTAAACCGCAGAACTCAACTGAGTTTGCATATAATCTGAGACCTTCTGTCAGAGCAGCCGAGGTAGAAATCATTGAAATTTTGATGTGAGGTGTATGATTGCTTGCAGCACTATTAAGCCCTTTTCCAATACTTGTAGGTACAACTACTTGGAAGAGTAACTGTTGCACTCCGCAATATGAAATTCTGGCCAAGCTTATCTTTGTTAGCATAGCTTGGAGCCCCACGCCTCTAAGATTTTCAAAGTGATTTTTTGCTTGGGACGTTATTGCCTACAGTTCCTGTTGGGAAGCTTTGTTCGTAGGCTTGGTTGGTTTTTATGCTTCCTCTTTTGACTCACGAGGTGGGCCGCAGATTGTAGTAAGCGAGCCATCCCATGGGACTCTTATCTGCTCCCGTGTGGGGAGCCATGAGAGGGGCCCCTGTATTTCCTTTTCTTCATTCACTTCCCCTCCGATGTATAGGATTGGCCATAATACTTACGTTAGGTTTGCTCATCTTATGCTCTGGGTAGCAGCGCCCCCTGGGGATCCTGTAGGCTACTTAGGCTTTGCTAGGTCTTGGGGACCTCATTTTTTCATTCCCAGTTGCTTAACTGCGCTTTCCTCTCTTCTTTTTTTATCGCAACTTATTCCCATGCGTGTTGACCTTCCGTGGAACACCCTCGTGCATGGGTTTCACGTTTCTATCAACATATGTACTGTATGTTAATTCTTCTGTAAGATCGCGGTTATTGCGGAATCATAGCCTTATACAATGCTGTATAATAATATAATTGGAAGCCCATGGTATCCAGGGAGACTATTTACTATGGATCGGGGCATGGCTTACGGGTTGGCAACAGTGAGTGAAACTTGAAGGAGAGACAAGCGACTGGACGCAGGTATCTTCAGGGGTTCCACAAGGTAGCGTGCTTGGCCCACTTCTGTTCTCAATATACATCAATGATCTGGATCTTAACATCCGTAATAAAGTCAGTAAATTTGCGGATGATACAAAACTATTTGCGCTGCTCTGGCCTTTTCAGTCCCGCCAGCTACCACCCAGACTGGAAGTGCCCCATTTGTGCACGCCAGCCCCCCCCCCCCCCCC
>LQNS02278124.1:2479447-2525801 GCA_001587735.2 Parhyale hawaiensis | reverse complement strand
ATAAAGTGCCACTCTCCGCACTGCGACCGGTTGCCTCCGCATGGCTTCCGTGGACCATCTCCACGCTGAGTCCAAGATGCTGAGGATCGATCAATCCCTCGACCTCCAGTGCCGTCAATACCTCGTTTCCGCCCTTCGTTCCGAACACCCAGCCCACTCTGATGTCATAACTTAGCAACCAAATTCCAACCCGATATCAACCACCTACTCACCGACAATATCATGCCTTCCCCAGTGTACCGCTCAGCGATTTCCTCCCTCCATCAATATGCCGTGCAAACTTCACTCGACCGCCTACCCGTTAACAGGGTGTTGGGCTATGCCCCGCCGGAGATTTCGCCCGACGAGGCGGTTCTCTCTCGTGCGGCCCGTTCCGCTCTGTCACAGTTGCGCTCAGGTTTCTGCTCTGCCCTAATGTCATACCGCCATAGGATCGGACT
Source organism: Parhyale hawaiensis (assembly GCA_001587735.2). Classification (NCBI taxonomy): domain Eukaryota; kingdom Metazoa; phylum Arthropoda; class Malacostraca; order Amphipoda; family Hyalidae; genus Parhyale; species Parhyale hawaiensis. Next base: position 2,525,361 of record LQNS02278124.1, on the reverse strand, counting down.
GGCGGATTCCGACTCCTGTTCCGAGTGTCACCGCGCCCCCCATACCGTCAACCACCTGTTCGAGTGTCCCGCCCACCCTACCGGCTTCCTTCCTCCCTCTCTGTGGGACAGCCCTTTATCTGTGACTGACTTCTTGTGTTCCCTGCCTTCGTTCTCATACTTTCCGCCACGCGCCCGACCCCCTCCGGAGCCGCCCCCTACGTAACAACAACAACATGATACAAAACTATGCCATCCTGCCACGAAAAGAGCCGAGCTCCAACAAGATCTTGACCCCTTCATGGAATAGAGCACAACGTGGCAGATGAGCTTTAATGTCGACAAATGCTTAGTAATGCACGTAGGGCTAGTGAACTCTTCAACTCCATTGAAAATGAATGGGACAGAATTGGCTCCCGTCACCCAACAACGTGACTTGGGAATCACTATTACACACAAACTACAGCACACTCAACAAGTTGACAACAGTGTGAAAATGGCAAGCAGAGTACTCAGATTCATCACCAGAAATTTTGAATATAAGTCCAACTTCTAAGGACATCATCGTTCCCCTGTACAAGGCATTAGTGCGGCCACACTTAGAATTTGCTGTTCAATTCTGGTCGCCACATCTGTGCAAAGATATTGATAACATGGAAAGAGTCCAACGCAGAGCAACGAAATTGATACCTCAGCTGCAAAACAAGCCGTATGAATGTCGCTTAAAGGCACTGGGTCAGATCTCTCTCGAGCAAAGACGACTCAGGGGGCAACTAGTAGAAACTTTCAAGTATTTGAATGGCTTCAGCGACGTATCTATAACGGCACTCTTTGAAAGAGACCTAAATGATCGCTTGCGAAACAACGGTCAAAAACTTCAAGCACAAAGCTCGAAGAACGACCTTAAGTCAGCAGTTCTTTCCGTATTTCATAGTCGGCATTTGGAATAGACTCCCTTCCGACGTTGTTAGTGCGGAATCAGCCAACACATTTGAAAATCGTCTTGACTTACATTGGGAGAGGCATCTTCCACAGCTAAGGATTCCTCCTCGAGGAGTTGCACACTCTTAATTGCTAAAGCCTCTGGGGCTTCCTAAATCCGTTACACTACACTGTCTGACATCTTTAACTCCGCATATCAGCGGCTGTTGATCATAATTTCGTGCATTCGTGATCGTCTCTTTTGCTGAGACTCTTCTCCCTCCTCTTCTTTTTTTTTCTTCTTCTCTTTCCCCCAGTCGTTTATATCCCAATCACTTAACGGCAATAGCTCTTAGAAGGCCGGGGCGCAAGTTTCGGTGTCTCTTTGAGAATGGGCCTGTTGGTTCGTCAACTGCCGCCTATCTACTCTAATCTTCTTTTGCCTCTTCAAAAAGCTTTGCGCCTAATTAGCTGGCCAGTAGGAGCGCACTTGAGCTACTGAAGTTCTCCGGCAGGAATACCTAAGTGAGCAATCAATTACTCCTACCGAAGTATTTAGACTCAAGTCTTCACTGTAGAAATCACTTATTGAGTAGCCACCATGGTAATTCGATTATAGTCATGGATATTTGGATATGGATATTTAAATGGTGAAGGTACCGCTAACAGTGATTGACGGTTAACAAATTACTCTGTAGGGACGTTAATATTTTTTTTCAAGTTATAGAAGAGGCTCTCGTTTATTCTTAATGGTTTTATTTTACTTAGGAGTCTAAACATTGAGAATATTTTGTCATATTCATGCTAAAACTAATTTTTTCACATCAAGCTTCATGCTTTTCATGAATTTTTACCTGTTCTAGCTTTCTTTCACAATCTACTGTTCCCTGTTTGTAGGAGGGCCTTGGCTTACTTCACGCTCATATTTTTTCATTTTCCTATTAAACATTAGGGTTGCGTCCTACAGTGACTTGTTAAAATTGGTAGCTTTAGTAGCATTCGAGACTTGTAATTGTCCTGTCTTTTTTTTTTTCGTAGGAAAATGTTCAGAAGCTGCCCTCCCCTCTGAATGCAAGACAATTCATGTGAAAGAGGAGCCTCCTGATGACGAGTGCATAGACATCAAAGAGGAACCCATTGACTGGACGGCTGGTGACATGGTGAGAGTTGTTTGATTTTCAAGGGAATCTTTCACTGCATGCCAAAGGAATAACATAGACATAATTAAGTAGGTATGTACCATATATGATCCATATTGGGAGAGACATCCTCCACAGCTAAGAACTCCTCCTCCATGAGTCGCAAGCACTTAATGGCCAAAGCTTCCCACGCCATCTTAAGCCGACTTCTTCTCACTTCCGCTCCATCTATATCTTTATGCTCCGAGTATCAGCAGGTATCGATCATGCTTGCGTGCATTCATGATCATCTCTTTGGCTGTGATTTTCCCCCTTCTTTTTTCTTTCATCTTCCATTTTTCCCCTCTTGTTTCCCCAGTCCTCTACATCCTACTAACAAAATGGCATTAGCTCATAGAGGGCCGGGGCGTAAGTTCCGGTGTCTCTTTGGGAATGGGCCTCTTGGTTCACCTACTGCCGCGTATCTAATCTAATATAATTCATGTGTATATTCTGACTGGCTCTTTTCCTGTTTGCACATTTATGGGCATTGGTTTTCTAGCCATCCTGAGTGGCTTGTCCGCAGAAAATGTTACAGATTAATGGCCGCAGCTCCTGCTGAAACGGTTCTTAATTTGTAGAGTTGGGTAGGTTCTCGATCCCTTTAGCGGGCAAGTAGCCCCCACCAAACACTTAATTTCCTGGTTGTGAATAAACGTTGTGCAATAGTTTGATGACGTAGATGGTGTGGTTAGGTTTCAGCCAATGAGGAACCTCCTTAGCTGTCGTTCTGGATCAGTTACTTACTTACTCCTCACTCCTTTATTTATCTCAGATATCACAACACTTTGACAGAATATAAATAATTGCTCTATTAACAGAGACTGCACCCAACTAAAAGTTCTAATTGCTTATGGGATGCAGAAGACATGAGCAGTCATTCAGTAATAGAGACATAAGTCCAAATTTTCTAAAAATTTCGCCAATGACTATGATAAGACAAGTGATATTATTTCTTTCTTTACATAACAACAACAACAGGGCAGCTTCTCATAAAAGTACTATTTCTATCAAATTAAAAGGTCCAGATCCTCAAGACATTTAAACATTCCTAAGCTAGAGTGGAAAACATTGCTTTTAAAGTACACAGAGTTGATAATTGGTGTTGGTAACTAATTGAAATGAGCAACGGATGTCTGTAGGACATACATTCTGTTTGTCAATGAAGTACGCTGAGCAATCCGTGGTGACATTCATCAATTGTTTAGCCAATTCATATTCAAGGAGAAGAAGAACTGTAGCTATACCAATCACAAGACATGCAACTGAGGAGATAGGGCTAAGCCCAGGGGTTTTAGCTCCTACCCTGTAGGGCCGAGCCCCGAACCCACGCTGAAACCCCCCATGGAATTTACAACGTAGAATGCTCGGCCCGTACACCCAAATGTTTTCTAACAGCAAGGATAAGTCACACATCAACATTATCTCTAAGCGCACACAGCAGCCAAAGAGACTGTCTTCTTGAAAGTAATTTTGTTTCTAAAAATCAAATTCCAGAAATTCATCATGAGCTGGGCAACATAAATTAGCGAAAGCAGCAATACAATTCAAAAGTTACTCACTGCTGATGTCGGGTACCCTCGCTATATGTGATACGCTGCATTTACATTCACAAGAGCATACAGAATTACCCTCTCTAGACCATTCTACATTCTAAGAAACAAAATGAAATGGTGCCATATCTGTGAGTAGCCCAGGAATAAGAGCATCGTTGGTCTCACCTTGAGGCACTACAATAAAAAAAATGATCCGAGATAGTATTTGGAAATTATAATGTGTCAATCACTGCAACGTAATCATATTACTGAATTCATCCGCAGCTCACTGCACCGCCCAAAACTATGATATTCTGAATTAAAATGTGAGTAAACTAGAGCATTGTACAGTAAAATTAGTGATTTCTGAGATAAAAAAACCTCTCACAGCATAGATTGCCCCTCGAGCTCTAGATAATTGACTTACTCGTAGCTGAATGTGAGTTGAGAAAGATAACTTATTATCGATTGTTAATCCCAGGTATTTGAATGAAGTTACCCACTGTAATGGACTTCCATTTAGACAAATGTTAGACAAGACAACGGCTGGGCGGGACGTGAAGAGCATTAATTGACTTTCATTGGCATTTAGTGACAGGCGGTTTAAAAGGAGCCACTGAGATAATTTATCTACAAACTCTTGAACTCTAGCCACGGCATCCTCGAAGATTGAATCATTATTATAAAACACAGCATCATCAGCGTATAAAATACCGTCAATATTAGGAAAGTCGTTGATATGGTTGATAAACCAAGCAGGAGAGGTCCCAACACTGAACCCTAAAGAACACCCAAATCTACAGGCGCGGTCAATGAGATCTGATCACTAATGGCTACAAACTGCCGACGACCTCCAAGGTAACTCTCAATCAGACTCAACGTATCACAGTACCTCGTATTCCATAATGATGTAGTTTACCGAGTATGAGTTCAGGGCTTACCGTGTCAAATGCCTTTTTTAAGTCTAAAACAAATCATATACAGTGTGTCTTTTTATCAAAAGCCGGCAAAATATCATTTATCAAGTTAACAACTTCGTCAGTAATAGGTACTCTTTCCCCTCCTAAATCCGTATTGCGACTGAATTAAAATACCTTTACTCTCAACAAATTGCACTGTTCTTGAATGGATGAGGCATTCAAAAATATTAAAAACACTCAATGTGGAGATTGGCTTATAATTATTGACATCCCCTGAGTCACCAGATTTAAAAATAGGAATTAGTTAAAGGTTGCTAGCCCATTCGGGAGCTTTGCTCAAGTGTGGAGATGCAAACAGTCTCTGCTCAGCCTCCATTCCAGCCATGAGTACTTCGACACTGGCCCACGCCTACAATTATGTATGTAGGCGTATAGAAAGCTAGCACGTTATAGCTAGATAAATGTATTGCAGTGTGATATGCATGGGCGTGATGCGTGATGTGTAGATTGTGAATATAAATTGATAAAAATGGCAGGACTTTCCGGCTGGCTTTCGGGGAACCAGCTAAATCCCACTGGGCACTTTCTATCCGCTATAGAGATTTTATTTGACGACTTGAACCTCACTTTTAATGTAGGTTATTATGCATTGTTATGTTTTCAGATAAATATATCATGCTGTTCCATTCAGCCTGTATCCGTCTACTCTGGGCTCAGGAGGGGCACCAGACAGCTAGCTCAGTATGAAGAGGACAAGTGCAGCCACTTTCTGATTCCTTCTAGCTGTGACGACAGCGAAGTCGAGGTGGAGGATGACGTTGTCGACGACGACACCCTAGACCCTGATTTCTTACTCAACGTCCCAAATGATCTCACTTCCATAACCTCAAGTAAGCATTGACACTATTGTCTTGAAGATTAGGAGGTCTTGTTTTGGTGTCATCTGCTGTGATGTTATTGGCATTTAATTTCTTAGATACACACTCGGAAAAAACACATACTTATCTTGTGATTTGAGTAGATTATATGGGTGGCCTTCAGATGGCTGCAGTGATTACTATTCTGCCAGTTTCTACAAAGAGAGGTCTTTCATGTGATTTAAAGGGTGCCCGTGTTCGTTTTGCTGTCATTTTTAAAAGGATAAGCGTTGTAATACGATAGGGATGTATCAGGTTTATTCTTCTTGCATAACTTATCTATGACTATGTGCTTACCACATTGTAATTACTCAAGTTCTCTGTGCTCACCTTCTGCAGGCTCCACATTTATTCTGATTACAGTATTTACTTGCCGTTGTACTTTAGTTTGTAAATCTGTTTGCACTATTTTCTCTATTGGGGGAGTTCGTTTTTTTTTTTTGTTTTAATGAGCATTTTCATCAAAAGAAGAGGGCAGTATGTTAGTCTCCAGTGATATAGTGCCCACTGTAGCCGGGCTGTGTACTGTGGGGCTCTTGGAGCTGTGAGCTGCACGTGTCACGTGACGTTATGACCGCCAAGTTTTTGGGCAGCTGGAGCAGAGCCGGCAGCAGTTTTTTATGAAACGGCGTAGTGTGATGTTGGCTCCCATGTGTGGTCCTTTGGGCAGCGTGTGCACTGTAGTCTTTATAAAGGTGGTCTCGACGTTGTCCACAGGCACTGTCGCTAAGGTCAGGCCACAGCCAATGCCAGAGGAGGACAGCAGTGACAGTGAGGAGGAAAAGGAAGCTCCTGCACCAGCTCCCAAGAAGGCTAGGATTGCCCTGAAGGATGCGCCTCCGAGGACCTGGAAGATGGAGGACATCTGCAACCCTCCACTTCCTGATTTTACTCACTTTGCCCCAGATACTCTTAGGTCACCCTTCGAATACTTTCAGGACATGTTCCCCATGACCCTAGTGGATGATATTGTCTCCCAAACCAACCTGTATGCTCGGCAGAAAAGCACCAATACCACCTTCCAGATTGACAAGCATGACCTCGTACAGTTCATCGGCATCGTTTTGTTTATGGGGGTCTGCATTTTACCTTCAATTGAGGACTACTGGGGAACATTGACGAGGGTAACGCAAGTGGCTAATGTGATGTCCTCCAAGCGGTTTAAGCTAATCAGGAACTTCCTGCACTTCAACAACAATGAGAACATCCATGGCACCAGTGACCGCTTCTTTAAAGTTCGTCCTCTCTATGCTTCCCTGACCAGGCAGTTTTTGAAGGTTCAAGCAACTCCCACGCAGTCCATCGATCAGGTCATTGTGTCTTACAAAGACACCAGAGTGGGGACACCAGGACAGTACATCCAGACGAAGCCGGACAATTGGGGGTATAAGCTGTTCTGCCGGGCAAGCAGTGATGGCTTCATCCATGACATTCTTATGTACCAGGGAGAGGGTACCTTCACCTGCCACCACACCATGCTCTCCCAGGAGGAATCACAACTGCTTGTCTCGGCCAAGACCCTTCTTGTGTTGGCTAAGACCATCAATCGACCTTCCGACTCGACCATCTACGCCGACAACTACTTCACCAGCATAGAGCTGGTGGAGTATCTGAAGGACAGTATAGGCTGCCGGTACGTGGGGACGGTGAGGGATAACCGCGTAGGCCATGCTCCCCTTATCTCTTCAAAGGAGCTGGACAAGAAGACTAGTCCGAGAGGCCAATACGACTACTGCTCCAGTTACGGGATCCTTGCCCTGCGTTGGAAGTGCGACAAGAACGTTACCGTTCTGTCTTCTGACGTTGGTGTCGAGCCTGTTGGCATGGTCCATAGGTACGACCGCAACTCCAAAAAGAAGGTGGAGGTACCCTGCCCCAACGTCATCAAGCAGTACAGCAGCAAGATGAGGGGCATTGACAAGTCGGACATCCTAACCCACCTCTACAAGAGCCCCACGCGTGCCAAGAGGTGGTACATGAGACTCTTCGGATATGCCTTGGACCTCAGTGTCTGCAACGCCTGGATCCTGTACAAACGGGACTGTCAGGCGCTGAGAAAGACCCCTCTGTCCCTCAAGCTCTTCCGGCTGCACATTAGCTGCTGTGCCCGTGCGATGACGGGAATATCGATTGACCAGACACTAACCATCCCACGTAGGGGGCAGAGGACCGAAATGCCCAGTAATCACCAGCGCTTTGACAGTTCGACGCCGCACCTGCCCATCTTCGTCAGCAACCGGCAGACGTGCAAGTACTGCTCCACCAAGGTCGCAATGCACCGCTCCAGGTGGATGTGTGATGTCTGCCAAATTGCGCTGTGCTTGTCGGATACCCGGAACTGCTTCAAGGCGTTCCACACCCCTCCCTCCTCCTGAGCTCTGCAGCTGCAGCAATCCGCGACCTCTACTACCTCTCCCGGAGCTCGGTGGCTTTTGTCCCATGATGTTTGTTTAATGTATTTTTATGCAATTTTTTATTAGTAAAACATAGAATTTTTCTTTGGGGTTTGTTAAAAAATTACGTATATATTATTTGATTATAGAGGAAAATCGGCGAGTATGGTACCTAATAAAACCCGATGCTGCTCTGACAGACATTTAGTAAAGACCTATAATATCGGAGGGAAGTATATTCCAGATGTTCACTAAGAAATGCGGTAAGAACCGCTGGCTTAAAGTTGTTCTTCGAGCTTTGTGCTTTCGATTTTCTCCGTTGCTTCGCAGGCGATCATTAACGTATTTTTCAAAAAGTTCCGTTAGAGGTACGTCGTTGATGCCAGTCAATACTTGAATATTTCTATTAGTTGTACCCTGAGTCGTCATTGCCAGAATGAGAACAGGCCCACTTCTTGTAGCCGACACTCGTATGGTTTGCTTCGCAGCTGAGGTATCAATTCCGTTGCTCTGCGTTGGATTCTTTCCATGTTATCGATAGCCTATCTTTGCACTGATGGGGCAACCAGAGTTGAACAGCAAGTCATGAAGGTGGGCCCACTAGCGCCTTGTACAAGAGAATGATGATGTCCTTGGCTTTGAATTTAAAATTCCTTGTAACGAATCTCAGTACTGTGCTTGCTATTTCCCCCCTTTTTTCGACTTACTGTGTTGTAGTTTGTTTGCAATAGTTATTCTCAAGCCGCGCTGTTGTGTGATAGCTGCCAGTTCTATCCTGTGCATTTCAATTCGGTTTGAGGGATTTTCGGACCGGCCGTGCGTGCATTAACTACAGAATATTTTTGTCTACATTGAAGCTTATTTGCCACGTTGTGCTCCTTTCAATGGGGTGGTTAAGGTCTTGTTTGAGCTCAGATCTTTTCTTGGCAGGATAGCGTATGCAAATTAACTGATTTTACTACGGATATAAACATCGAGATCGTTGATGTAAATTATTGACAGAAGTGGTCCCAGCACGCTACTTTGTCGAACCCCAGATGATAAAGGTATTCAGTCGCTCGTCTCTCTTTCAACCCTCACTCGCTGCTACCGAACTGTAAACCTTGTCCGGATCCAGTTTAAATAGTCTCCCTAGATACCCTGGGCTTTTAATTTTCCATTAACTATTGATGGATTAACTTAGTCGAAAGATATCGCTGAAGAAAAATAGATATTGGTCTACAGAACAGATAACAAGTAAGTTTCATCTTAGTTTTAACACATTTTCTGTGAGAACAATACTGATGAGCTACAAACTATCAATTTAGAGAGCTACCAAGAAGCCATTGGTAGCCGTGCTAAATCGCAAAAAAAAAAAACTTATATTGTTCGAGAAAGAAGTTCAATACTATAGTTTGAATGACCGGTAAATACAGTGTGATGGATGAAGCATTCACCTTCTTACCGAGTGCTGTAAGCTTGAGTGTGGCAAGAACCTCATAAAATCAAGTTAGCTTCAGTGCCTCCCTACTGAGAATTTACACGCACTAATTTGTGGTGCCGATATAGGTCAACTGATCCTAGAGGCGTATACGTATATCTGTAATCAACCACTGCTCGTCAACAACTATGGCGCCATCGACAGAACATTCTAAAGCCAGAACCCGCGCCCCCTCCGCTCCCCATTTCTGAGAAAGTAAATGCCCCAATAGCTGTGCCCCGATAGCTGTGCAGGTTGTCACAGACATAGACCTGCACGACCCTTTTTGAACCTGATACCCTCGCAGAGGTTCTCTGCTTCGGTCAAGTCGTTAATTATTGTCACTGTTTCCCGTGGTCGTAGCCCTTGTGCGCACTTATTTGAGATAGCATTATCAGGTGCTTCAAGTAAAGTTTTAGATATCTCGTTAAATTTGTTTTGAGACTGATCACTTTTCTGCTGTTTAAATAGACACAACAACGCATTCAAATTTTGTATCAACATCTGGGCTCTGAAATTTTTTGGGGAACCTTCCACCTTGTAGTCAATTAGCTACCACACTAACAGCTCAATGTCTTTCCAGTTCAAATAACCACCAAAAACTCATTTTGTGCCTTCCATTAGTATCTGACCTATTAAAAATGCTGTATGATTATTTTTTTAATCTATTTACCCTTTGCTCAATGCCAGTGTTGGATTTCAAATCATGGTCGTGAATGTGTGTAAAGCTGTTCATAGTTTACATTCGAAACCAGGAACAGAGTTCCATCCTGAGAGATATAATCTGTGCAGTAACCCAGTAAAGCTTTCATTCTTTCGTTTATGAAGAAAAGAATGGTCAAAACACCCAGTCATCTTCACAGTTATCCACAGTTGAGGCTATGGCTATATCATCTCACGTGTTCAGTAAAACTAGCATTCTTTTGCCCTCTCCCTTTTAGGCTTTTTCAACTTGTCTATAGTGTTCATGTCCATCACTCGATCACTCATTAGCGTTATCTTTGCCAAAAATTAATGATTTTACAGTGCCTCAGTAACTTCAATTTAGTTTTGATAAAATGCTCCTATATTGTACTCTTGGAGTAATAAGCACAAATAGCTATTAGAGGCTGAAAAAAGTAGCTAGGTACTTTCTTAACTATGGAGGATTATAAAATTGAACCCAGTCCTGTTGAGTCACCAGGTGGAGATTTAATTCATTCACTTGCTAATGGGCATCCATCTGTGGCGGACACAAGCTGTGAAGAAGCGACATCTATCACAGGAGTCCGAATCGGAGGTGAGTGATTACAAAATATTGTATTACTTGAAAGGGTTTCTATTTATCTTCTGTGGCTGTTTAAGTAAACTGGTAAGATGCAGAGTGACATCAACTTCATCATATTTCTAGATCAGGAAATAGGGTAGGGTATAAGCTGTTCAATTTTCTAGGGCCCTGTTTACTTGGAATTTGAGAAGATTGTGACAGTTTCCGTTACAAATCTATTTTATTCTTTTTAAGCCTAGTGCTTCTCTTCGATATTTATGCTAGTTTTTTAATGCGATACACTATTAGTGGGAAAGCCCTAATTTAGTTCTCATGCAACTTGTTTCTTCACCTTCCTGTCTTGAAGCATTATGTATTATTTGAGTAGTATTGAGTTTCTCTTGCACAAATTGTTTATTAGTTACGTAGGATGAGAAAAGGCGGACTCTTTTTCAGTTCCTACTAAGCCGTGATGTTTGTGTCATACAGTCATCTCTTGTTTATGATAGCTATAGTGATATTTGAGACTTGAAATTCTCATAGTATTCTGTCCTTTCACCTAGGAAAATAATCAAAAGCTGCACTCGCTCTTGAGTGTGAGAAAATTTACGTCAAAGAGGAGCCGTCTGGTGATGAGTTCATGGACATTAAAGAAGAAAAATACTTTAACTTGACAGCTGGTGATGTGGTAAGAGTTGATTGCTTTTCAAGTTAACGGTTCACTCCATGACCTAATCTTCCCTTGACTGCATTAATAACACTATTAATTATGTACCATATATCATTGACCACATCGTACATCGACTGGACACTGGCCCCTAAAGCAGGTTTCTGTCCCACAATTGGGCCTGAGTGCACGATGCCGCAGACGCATTTCTATATGTTCTCCCATTGCTTTTTCGTACTTTGTTTAGCAATATGACTGAATTCTTTTACATTCAGTAATGATTGGTAAACTTGTACATACTTCTAAGACTTCTATACGCAACCATTTCGCAAAAATGTTAGGGCTTGAAGTGGAATTAAGTAAGCTAACTGCTTATGATATCCTTTGATATTTGCTGTAAACTTATTTCGTAATAGTGAAATAAACAGTCTCAAATTCGCGGTATGCTCGATTTGTACTAAAATGCCAAGCAAACAGCTGATGCGGTCGGAGAGGGCGGTGTTCTAACTCCGCCCTCTTGGAGGTAACCAACAACAACCAGTTAGCTATATGGGCTAAGCGAGCAAATCAGAATGGACTGCCCAGCTGAAAGGTTAACTGGAGCAGCTTGCAGCCATGAGGTGATGCAGCGATGCCAGCAGTGAAGTGATGAAGCAGTGGCCGCCAGGAAGTGATCTAGCATTGGAAGCTGTGAAGTGATTTAGCATTAGCAGGAGTGAAGTGATTCAGCATTGACAGCCGCGAAGTGATATTGCATTGGCAACCATGAAGTGATGTAGCTTTGACAGCTGTTGAATGATATATAATTGGCCGCCCTGAAGTGATGTAATGTAGGCCACTGTAAAGTAATTTAACTCCAGTAACCATGATGTGTTCAACTCAAGTAACCAAAAGCTGATGCAACATAGGAATCTGTTAAGTTATATATAATGTAGGCAACCACAAAGTGGTGTAATATCCCTAAACAGTTATATGAAATGACATTGTCAATCACGATGTGCAGCTTTAGATGGTTCCAGTAATAAACGGTTGTATCAGCCATAAATTGTTATGTTTTAATATTTTCCGGCTGTCTTGCTTTCTTTATCTCATAGTTGAATATGCATTTTTAGTTCATTGGTAGGTAGCAATGTAGTAACTATTACTGTGGTTTGATTTATTTTTTAAATATTACTGGGTTTTCTTACCTTCACTTTTGTTGCGGCTATTGGCATGAGGTCTACCGGAAGCTTTACATACGTAAATTTTTGAGGTTATTGTTTTAATTCCGTCATTGGAAAAAACTTAGTTGAATGTGATTTTGAAGTATATTATGTGTAGTATCTATGAGCCAATTTTTTGTAAAAAATTTTAATATTCTTAGGAATCATAACGAATTTTCCATTTTTCTTAGTGTCCCATAGTATGATGTATATCGCCTATTGAAAATATATCATTCTGAACTTAGATTCCCTGCTATGCAATGCATTCCTTATGGTACGACAAAGAAATTATTCTTTGTTTGAGGTCTCTGCGATTATTAGAACTAATTTTATTTACACTTACGTAAATCAGACTCCAGGCCCAATTGCGAGAGGTCCGATTTCAGTGTCCAGTCAATGTATGGTGTGATCTATCAATATATATACATATATATGTATATTTAGGGAACAGCCCTTCTCTCATGCAAATTTCATTAAAAAGATTACCGTATTTATTATTATTTCAAAGTCTATCAGTCCTCTCCAGTATTCTATAATACTCTTTACTTGGTTGGTCTAAGAAATTTAGTAAGTGACCTACGTTAAGATATACACAAACGGTTTCACCCATCAAGTGCTTTAAAACCTAGACAATGGTATAAAAGGAAATTGGAAGCTAAGCTTCATGTGCATCGGATGACTACTAAAATCCTACTGAAGTGCTGCTTGGTGGGGCAGCTCTATTTAAACCTGCCGGTACAGTGACGTTCATGGTAAAACGGGGCAGGCACAGTCGGAGCCAAAACGACCCCCAATGATGGGTGAAACCGGTTGTGTAGATCTTAACGTAGGTCACTTACTAAATTTCTTATATCAACAAAATAAAGAGTATTTTAAAAAACTAGAGAGAACTGATAGGCTTTTAAATAAAATAGCTAAAATACGGTCATCTTTTTAACAATATATATATATCTCACAGTTTCTCGTCCCGTCAACGCCTGGTATTATCCAGACAGGGGGGGGGGGGGCTCTCTGTCCGCCCTTGTGTTTAAATAAAGTAAAGTAGTACATGTATGAGAGAGCTCGTCCGTCTACCCTGAATAATTAATAACCTGAAAGATCTCACAGTTCAGGTTATTAATTATTCTGGGTAGACGGATGAGCTCCCTCATACACGTACGGCTCTCTGCCTTAATATCTTTGCACTGATGCAGCAGGCAACACAAGTACCTTGCGTGCTTGCGTTGCTTTTAGCTGTTTGTGGCTTAGTGGTAAGATTGGCGGCGTGGGAATCTCTAGGTCCCCAGATCGAATCCTGACACGATTCTTTGTATTTAAATATATATATAGATGGTATACCCTGCAAATGGATTTCAAATTCTTATCCAACTTCACAAAAGTTCTTAGTCAGTTTCCTCAAATCAGTATTGGAATGTGAGCTTTGTTTTTACAACACATTCATTGCTGCTAATCATCTATATGTATTATAATTCTGCTTTTGACGCCATTAGTTAATTGATCACTTAGTACAACCATGTCACTTTATCAGTGTTGGATAGGGGAGAATTAAGGCATTCTTGAGGTTACCTTTATATAACCTGGGAAGGGATCTATAGTAGGAGTCTAGTCTTGAGTAGAAGATTCATTCCCTTACTTGGGACATTTTGCTTTCTTCATATGCATGATCGTGTCCGAGAGCATAATAACTGAGGAACAATGCTTTTGTTCTGTACTATATCTAGATTATCTACAGGCTCCCGCTAGTCTTTGTCTAATTGAGCGCCTGCCTCGCCTTCTCAGTCAGTCAGCTGACGGAATGTGTTCTGTAGGTGGAGAATTGTTCCCTACTGTATAGTTTAAAATATGTTCTACTGCAACATAGAAATTGGTTGCGTAAGTTCGTCCCTACCCACTGCTGCTACAGCTGAAGCCCATTTCCTTACTGTAGCGACCATTCGGTGCTTAGGCCCTAACTCTTTTTTTTTTCTCTTCAATTGATGTTTTCAACCTGAAGCAGTTTTGCTGGGATCCATGCTGGGCTGTGGATATCTACAACATGCAACTCAGCGATGAACGCTTGTTCGTTTATCTAAGCAGTGCATGGGCCTCACAGCCAGTTTACACTTCCGTGCTACTTGGGGAAAGAATTCTATTAGTGTACGTTGTCAGGGAGCAATATGTGAAAAATATGGCAAATCACAAACGGAAGAAAAAACACCAAACTAGCGATTAAAAATCATTTATTACGCACTCAGACCAGCTGGTTTCGACAAACCAGTTACGATATAGCATCACTATTTACAAATATTCCAGTACTTGAAACGCTTACTATATTGTGCAATAAATATTTCGCTTCTAGTCACCTATTTCAGGGCTTCGACAAAGAATCCTTTGTGCAATGCTTAAAATTAGCCGTCCCCTATTTTTTCTTTAACAAGTAACTTTACCAGCAAATTGAGGGATTATCCACGGGCAATCCACTGGCCCTATCCTAGGTAATATCTTTTGTGCAATATGGAACAAAAGTACCTGACCGAATGTCCGAATTGATTTAAACGCGTGTTTTATAGACGATACCTGGACGACACATTTGTAATTTTTAATTATCTTTCTCATGCCCAATTATTATTAGATCACGTCATTAGTTACCATAGCAGCATAAATTTTACCATGGAATGTGAGGTAGATAAGAAAATACCATTTCTAGACTTAAACATCGAAAGAACAAATGACCAATTTATTTCATCTGTGTATCGGAAGCCCATGTTCACTGGGCTAGGCTGTAGTTACTTTAGTTTCTATCCCCTAGTATCTATACAAATTTAACTCTGTTCGTAATTTACTGCATATGCATATAAACTGTCAGCAACATATTTAGTTTTTAATTCGGAAGTGGACTTTCTACGATCATTTTTAAGTAAAACGGATATCCTGCTTTTATGTTTGACTAGTTTCTTGGCCGTTTTCTTAATACATATATACACAGATAAAACGCTGCCTGTATATTCTGTGGAAAAATGAAAGCTTTATGTTCCCCTGTCATACATTGGACCAGCATCAACCGAAATGACAAAATACTTTAGGACAATGTTAGCTAAGTTTTACCCACAAATCGATTTTATATTTGCACTCAGAAATGACTACCAAATCCGATCATTTTTTAAGTACAAAGACCGACTGCCTTCTGAGTTACTGTCGAATATTATCTATAAATGCAGTTGTGGAACTTGCCATAGTTCTTACATCGGTAGTACTCAGAAGCAATCTAAAATTATGTTTTACCAGCTTTGGGGTGGTCCTTCAGAACTGACCTCCCTCTTGCCTCACTCTTCTCCTAGACTTTACTGTGAAAACACCAGTCATCCGTTCTCTCTTGACCACTTTGAAATTTTAACTTCTACTTCCAACTGTAATGTTAGGGTTTTAGAATCTCTCTATATAGCTAGAAATCGTCCATCTCTAAACGTAGATCAAACAGCCGGACAGCTATATACCATGTATATTTAGTTTTTTTTCTATTTTTACTGTATGAAGTTTTATCTGACGGTGTTATTGCTTTTTATTTCCAGATGCATTCATAGAGAATGACGTTTGTCGAAACCAGCTGGTCTGAATGTGTAATGAATGATTTTTATCGCAAGTTTAGGGTTTTTATTCTTACTGAGAATTAGGTTTGCCACCAGTCGTCCCATATCAGAGATCACAAACGTAGCTCCAGTATGTGTTATTCTTCCTGCTATCTTAAACTTTTAACTCCATGTGAACCTCCGTCCTACATGATGGCTTATTTGGCTGCGTCTGAAGGATGATCTGCTGTCTTTGTTTCTGTACATCAACTGGTGGAGCTGCTGCTGATAGCAGCCGGTCGTCGACTGATGTGGGCTAAGCCGCCCTTCCCTCTGTCTAGTTTGGTAGCTGCCGTCCATTCCACTTCGGTGATGTTCCACCTGATAGCCTGGGGTGTTGTGTCCGTATTGGTACTACGTGCTTAAGTAGCCCGTTCACGCTGTTGTGCCTCAACTACGTAAGAAGAAAAAAAGACATCGTGAGGTTTTGTACTAGGGGTGTATGGTGTCAAGTTCCCTTTAGTGAAGAAATGTGGCGTGGTCCATCGCTACGCTTGTCCTAAACTTTTTAAATTTCTTCACTATATAGTATTCTTCTCGTTTATCATTCAATCATGATGCCTCAAGTTGACTGTTACCCGTTCAGAAAGAGGTACTCAGAGCCAGTGGCAATGTTATGCTTTCAGATGTAGTAATGAAGTGAGGCTTATGTATATGATCACCTTGATTATAGTTGAACAGCAGTTGATGACCTAATTGATATTTTGCTGTGCAATGAATAGGCCAGTGAAAGACACGAGTTTTAGATTTTCTTCTCTGCAGGCGGAGGAAGGCAGTGGGACAGCAGACACAGCAGTTGCAGGGTGCGACTTGTCTCCAGGTTCCCGCTTGAAGCTGGGAATTCGGAAATCACGAGTACCTGGGACTAAAAAAGTTCACAATTGCGGTCTTTGTGGCTACACTGCTGAGAAAAACAGTTTCTAGTTCGTCATTTTACTCGTGTACATTCTCGTGAGAAAAATTATAGATGCAGTGAGTGCAGTTATTCATGTTTCTGCAAGCAGGAAATGAAGGTTCATATTACTGGGGTACAGTTATTGGAAAAGAAATTCAAGTGCAGCCTATGTGACTACACTGCTGTGAAGAATGATTCTGTGACTCGTCATTTTGGACGTGTGCATTCTAGAAAGAAAAATCACAGGTGCAGTGAGTGTAACAATTTGTGTTTCAGTAAGTAGGATTTGAAAGTTCATATTGCTGCGGTGCATTCAAAGGAAATGGAATTCAAGTGCAGCTTCTGTAACTATTCCACTATAAGACAGTGTATATAGATCACTCATATTGCTCGTGTACATAATGGTGAAAGAAATTGTAGCTGTGATTTATGTGGATTTTCCTGTTTTGATAAGCAACAATTGAAAGTTCATTTTGATCGAATGCATATTGACGAAAGGACGCACTGATGCAACCATTGCGACTATACTGCTTTTAGAAAAGGTGATTTGACTTCTCATTTCGCTCGTAAGCACACGCGTGAAAAGAACTACAGCTGTGAATTGTGTAGCCATTCATGCTTCAGCAAACACGATCTAAGAGTCCACATCACTAGTGTACATGTTAACAAGAAAACACTCAAGCCGTCTCTGTGATTACGTTACTAACTTACGAGGTCAATTAACGCTTCACATATTCTGGAGAAAAAAGTTATAGGTGCCATTTATGTAATTTTTTGTTTTTTAGTGAGAAGTAATTGAACTTCATGTTGCTCGGGCACATGTTAGTGAAAAGAAAAGAAACACAAGTGTGGTGTCTGCGACTACACAGCTGCCGTAAAACTTGACTTGTCTATCCATGTTGCTCGGGTGCACTCCCGTCGAAAGAACCATAGCTGGGACCTGTTTAGCTATTCGTGTTTCAGTTAGAAAGAATTAAAAATTCGCATCACTAAGATACATGCTGGTGAGAAAGATCACAAGTGTAGCCTCTGTGATAATGCTGATATACCTCTAGCTGCTGTGAATTATCACTTAAGATATGTTCATGCTAAAGAAACGAGACACAAGTATTCTCAGTGCGACTACGCTGGTTTTGCCAGAACTCAACTGAAACACCATCTTGCTCAGGCACATGCAGTTCATGATAAGTGATGCTGCTTGAGTACTTGTTCCATCTTCATAATAAGATATTGTTTTTACCAGTATTAGCCTAATAGGGGGAGACGTATTCCCTAGCCAACAGCTACATACTCCAGCTAGTATTTAGATTGACTCTGCCAGAATATCTAGGTTCCTCACATCTCTCAGAGGCAACCTGAGTCACTTTGTGCCCAGTATGTTTCATCTGGCGGCAGTTCCTGCTCATATATATAAAATTAGTGTTTGGTAGGGTTTTCTTCCTACTCACTCTACGCCTTTTTCTTATACTCGAAGCCCACTGGCCACAGCTGAGGCACACAAAATCTATATTATAATTCTGCTTCAAGCTCTGTCGGTACGTCCGTCCATGTGTCTGCACATTACATTTTTCAATATAAGATAGCGGAAGCTTCAACTACCAGAGAAAAGGCCTCTTTGACGCTTTTTCTGCTTCCTCCTTATGCCTATTAAATGAAAAGACTCCTACGTGGCTCCCTTCAGCAGGACGGCCGTCGTCACTTGACCTATCAATCATTTCAATTAACCTTGTACCCAAGCCTACATGGACAACATGCATTAAGCTTAGCCCTCAGGGGTATATTCTGGCGGGTCCTATCCATGCCACAAGATATCTGGGCCTCACAAACCCAAAAGTCCCGAGTGCCTTTTCCACAGGGGATGTTGCATCTGGCCGCAGTTCCTACTGACGAGGTTATAGTTTTGTAAAGTTAGGTAGATTTCTTTATTTTCCCTTTCTGTTTCTCGACGTGGGCTGTCGACCGAGATGGCCGACCTAGTACGTGGGACTTATCTACTCTCTCTCGTGTGGAAGGCCTCAAATGGGGCCGTCTACTCGAGTGTCTCTTTCTATTTTTTGCGCCTTTTTCCCGCCAGTAGTAGCACACTGGGCCAACTGAGTTTTTTCACAGGAATTCTGAGATAAAATATTTTTACCAAGCTATGTGGAATGACTGAGTCTGCACTGCACTTTACAGATCACTTATCGAGTGGGTACGGTGGTAAAACTATTACTATAATAATAATGCATTAAGCTTAACTTCGACCCCTTACCCATCCTGATTTCTCTTGGCCACCTCTCACCTTCTCCCCCAATACCCCAATTACCTTCATCAATTATAAGTAGGCCTATTGGGAAAGTTTCACTGAGCTTACTGAACAAACCTTTCGTGAATTCCCCCCACCTGCGCGCAGGGTGAGAAATCCTTCACAATGAGGCCGGATCCCGACTGTAGCAACAAGTGATACAATGCAATTTTTGTGAGTCTCGTTGCATGTTGTCGACAGCTACTTTTCGTGGTCGGTCACACATACACGATGCGACACAAACACACACATGTACTATGTGTGCTTGACTGCTTGTATTTACAATCTCCAATTTTGGGAGCCAGTGTGATGTCTCGCAGATGTACAAAATATAAGCGGACAAAATAATGAAGCTGCAATTGAGTGAAAATAATTGATGCACGTAATGTCTTCATCATAGCTATTTATTGGCTTTGGGATAAGCGAAGTAGATAACCACATTTCAATAAATTTATGAGGTTTTTTGCACTTGTCTGCTCAGCAGCATATGACCTTATTTAGCACGCACGGTGTGAGTTCTAATTATCCATCGAAGCTTTCATTTAGTATATAATATAATGCAGCATTGCCTAATATAATGGAAATGTTTACACATTATTGATAAATTCAATGAATAGAAAACGGGCATTACCAAATAGTCTATATTTTTAGATTTTCAGCCAAACAAACAGGATAGGACAAATTCAACCCCGTTATCGTGATATATGTGGAGTAGTTCATTCAATTAATGCAGCGAATTATTTTGTTGCAACAAATTTTTGTAATTTCCCATTGCAATATAACGGTTATTTTCATCTGCATGATTCATTCGTCGAAGAGAAAGTTTTTAGCGTGAAATATTTTATCTTTTGTGTTTTGCACGAGAGAAGTGCAAAGTGTGATGCCAGATACCGCTACTTGCACTTCGTTGTGATATTTCAATTGTGATGTTCATATTTCATTTATAATAAAAGTTACAGTTAAGCGCAATTATAAATTATTCGGGGAAAGCTATCAAAAATCTATTTGATGCATATCTAGAAGTTACTCTAGCGCATCAACAGTAGACCACTAGAGATTAAACTTGATGAATTCATCATATTGATTTGAACTGACGGAGTGCAATTGTAAAACGGCGTTAGAAGTTTGAAGAGCTTTGGCTTCCCCAAAATATTTCATGTTTAGTAAGCAGTTACATGTTCATTGAAATTTTTTTACTAAAACCCAAAGAGTTATTAGAAACTTGGAACCTCCCTATTATTTGAAATTTCTGTGGAAAACTGCATCATTGTTGTTTTTGTTCATTCATTTTAACATCTTAGTTGCCCACTACCGCAAGCTCGGTCAACTCACTACAGAGAGACTGGAATCATTTTCGGCAAAAAGGAAACTATTTTGCGTATGTGTGTGAAAGCAATATGAAATATTTCTTCAACACTGACAACTACTAAATTCATATAATTACTTTATTCAGACCGAAAATCGGCGTATAAAGTAGCACCAAGTTGTCTTAGGTTTGCCAACTAACCTTTTATTTCAGCCATGTGCATACGCTGCAGCCGAGTTGCGGTGTTGCGGTTTTTGATTGCAGTAATTTTCGTAAAGACGCATACAGTAGATAATATTATAGCTAAATTATCGAATGCTATTGGGCATTTTTCATTTGAGAGTGACTCGTGGAGCTACCGCCGACGATTAGATGTTTAGCTCATAGAATTTAAAATGAAATGAAGTTTCAAGCAAGAGGAACGCAACTTTCATCCTTGCAGATAAGAAAGGAACTACTAGTCAACAAATATTTAGAGTACCTTTTCATTATCTGGTGCCAAATTATTGTTTGAGAAGTTTGATAGCACTGGTCTTCAAAAAAAAAAGAAAATTCTGATTGTAATGAATACCATCAGAAGCAGCGTTTTGCATAGATTTGCAAAGAAGTAATAACTTTTGTGTCTTTATCTTTGTTTTCGAGAAAAAATTGTTGACAAATACTCATATTGCATGCATATTTTCTCTTATACCACCTCTCAGTACAGATACATTTAATAAGCCTTTAGTTCTCCAGGATATTTATAGGTACCCCATTTTTATGGTGTGTGAGGTCTGACAAGAGATCAAGATGCCTCGACAGTGCAAGTATCCTGCGAACAACTTTTGCCTGTATGTGGGAAGTATTAGGCTCAGAAAAGGAAGAAGAAAATTTCCACAGTAGTGAAAGCAATTAAGGTACTGTTCATACTTTGTATTCACCCTTGGTCATCAGGATAAGACATGGGCACCACATTTCATCTGCAATAGTTGCTATGATAGTTTGGACAACTGGGAGAACGAGAAACTTTCATACGCACTATTTCGTATTCCAATGATTCGAAGAGAACCTACAGACCCTGAGAAAGATTGTTACTTCTGTTTGAGAGACGTTAAACGTTTCAAGCCACGGTACCTCGCTAATTTTGACTATTCAAACTTGCTTCCAGCTACAAGACCTGAACCTCATGCTGTAGATATCCCGATTCCAAATCCTCCCAAGAAGGCTTGCCACTTAATGCCTTTATCTAATTCAGATTCTCAAGAAGATGTTCGTTACATTGATCCAGAGTTTGTGCCAGATGAAATGTGATGTTTCTAAATTTGCTCAAAATTAACTCAAAGACCTCGTTCGTGATTTGGATTTGCCAACCGAGGCAGCAGTGATATTGGCATCTCGTTTATCTGAGAAAAAATGTTCTGGAGCAGGCTGTTATCTATGCATGGTACAGACATCGTGTAAAAGAGTTTACCCTGTACTTTTCTATGGCTGACGTATGTTGGTCACTCAAGCGAGACTGTGCCGGCGCTGCTCACAAGCGTCTCTATTCGAAAAGGCGGTTCATATAATCCTGAAAGTGTTTTTACGTGTTTACTTATTTTATTGAATTTATTAATAAGTTCATAAGAGTGAAGTGGCTGCATAATATTGCAAAATGTGAACACTTTGCTCATTTGTTTACCATTTGAAATGTGGTACAACGTGCTCTTATACTCCTCGTAAATTCCAATTTGTATGTATTATTTGGAACAAATATCAATAATGTACAATAATCGAGCAATATACAATTTCCCCAAGATAAAGATAGAGACAGAAAAGCAAATGTGATATTTGAAATCAGCTCACAGAGACAGTAAAGTAACACAATTTTCAACGGGAAAATTTTTACAAAGTATTCATATGTAGACCTGTGTCATTGATAGCACACCTGTTGCAACTTGCACGACGATAGCTGCAAGAGTTATTAAAAACTCGATAGTGTCAAGTATCGTTCAGAATTTCAATGGAAAAGTCAACATATGTAATTGAATTGAGAGTGTGGAGGTACCTGGCATCGTATCGTACGGCTAAGTTACCAACGCCTGTTTATTTGACTATTATAGCCGCGAAGATTTGTTTTTTTTTTTTTTTTAGAACGTAAATAATCATAGGAAAATTTGAAAACATATCTTTATATGAGCAAAATAATGGTATTTCTATAATGAGTATATATTATATCTTATACTTGAATAGGTATAGCAAAAATGCCGGGTTCCCCTGACGCTACAGTATTGCTGTAGTTATAGCTATAACATGAGTGTCAACTACATAGCTGGCCAAATTTAAATGTCATGTTTTTGTAAGAACAGCCTTCTTCTGCCATTGGAAACAAATAAAATATATAAATGAAGCCACGCAAAGAGCAGGCTAGTTAGCATATATTAATATAGATATAGTCAGAAAGTTTAAGCCTCTGTTTCCGAGCGGAACAATATTACAGAAGAAAAAAATACGGACACACAGTATGTCGATAGCAATGTGGAACCCATGACGAAGGTGTTCCCACACACGATCAACATGCATGGGAACAGCAAGTCGGAAAAGAAGAGGAAGAACAGAATGAAGCATCAGCAAGTAGGAGTATGAAATCGGTAAGGAAGCAAAGTGGGCACGAAAGATATACGTCCCAAAGGCGTAGCTAATGGCTAAGGTAACCTACACAAGCCATATTATATTATTTTATGTTAACGTAGAATTGCATTATTATACTGCTCAGTCCGTGTTGTTTTCTACAGCTGAAGCCGTCATGAGATATTTTTGATCGATCAGTGATTATCTATGGCATTTTTGGCCTATTATTTTCGATGATCTCGCTGTTTTCGATTTTTGTAATACACAAAAAAGACTAATTTTGTAGCAAGCTGCGTTGAAAGACGGTGCGACAAGCGAGCTGTGTTGCGTTAGTGCGGCCACTTGGTAGCAGTGCTCGATGTTGCATTTTTCAAGCAGCGAATTTGTTGCGTTGCATATCGCTTGTTCCTTCGGTGCAACCCCGGCCTAACTCTACTCGAGGCGTCTAAGCGATGTATGCTGGCCAGATGCCGTCGGTCATTTATTCTTGCTCTCTCCGATGAGGCAAAGGGACTAATCCAGGAGCGTTACGAGCTTTGCACTCTTGATCCCAACTTCCCTAACCTCCCAGACCTAGACGCCCGCGCCACGACTGCCTTATTTGTGTGTGGCAGGTAGACGTGAGTCGACTCTGCTGAACGCTCTGACCATGGGTCCCGCCCCTACCGACTATGGAGCCTTCTTTAAAGTCTGACCACAGCTGTACCACTCGTCACGATCCATGACTGACGTTTTTCCTCCGACTGTACTTGGTCTGTTCCCTCCGTATCCCATGTCGTCCGACTGTACAGACCCTTATATAAGAATCCCAAAGCGTACTACGGTCATTCGCCTTTTAGGTCTATCCCTGTCAATATCTGTCTGACCCTAATTTAGTTGAAATAATATTACTTCTTTTAGATTCTTTTTAACTCCATATTTCACTCTTCTGAGGATGAGATATTTCCCGAAACATTAAATTTTAGTTAAATCTGTCGACCCCTTTATTTATTTTATGAAACTTGCCTTAGTGTAGTAATGTATTTATACTTTACTTAGCATTATTGGAAAGAATATGAGGACACGTTAATGAATATTCCCTGGTTAGATTAGAGAACAAGGACTGGTTTTCCTAATGTCACTTTGATGTTAGCAAAACATTGCCTGGCCTTATAAATTTTACACTTGGGCTCTAAAGAGTTCCTGGAAATAAGGTGGGAGGAGAAGGCGGTTGGTGGCAGCAAAAAACTATATCTGTTTCAAAGCCTGTAGAGTTTTGTTTCCACTTGTACTCAACCCAACACCTCAAGGCCATCTGGAGGACACAATAAGGGGTTCTCAAGTTAGGCTATATCTTGTTTAGGCATATATTTGTATATTTTTAGTCTTAGTATTGTAACCTATATTAGTAAATTTGAGAAGCAACTCTCCATATAAACATGTTACATTAGACCTTTGACCCTGTTAAATATTTACAATTCCTTTATTGAGTTTCTCAATTTTTCTGGAATTGACCTTACATTCATCACCTAGAAATGCTTAAAGTTCACTTACTCTTGAATTCACAATTGGTGTACGTGTTTTGCAACGTTTGCCATCTTCAGGACTAAAACGGCACAAGTGGCCGAAATTCGGTGATGTGTTCGTCCGTTTTTTGACTATACATTTTACTTTAGGAACGGTTATTAATGTCAAGGAGAGTAAATGGCAAAAATTTTTATACAAAAAATGAAATCTAAGTTGCAGACCCAATGTAAATTTATTGTTGACATCGCCTTGCTTGGCGGAAGTATTCGTGTTCATATTGCTTCTCTAGTTATTTTGCTCAGTGGTACTTTACAAAAGTTTGTACGGGCTGGGAAGTAGTTAACTAGAGGCGGCGGGTGTAATGCATCTTCTGCAATATTTGAACCCTGATCAAGTGTGAATGTGAAGAATTATGTAGAAGTTCCATCGAAACTTAACTACGCCATCTTTACATGACGGCCTCGTCCTCTATTGACTCTAGTCAATAGCGTAGCTTAGGGGGAAAGGGGGACAGCTGTTTCTGCGCCCTGAACACCCTAGCTACACCAATGCCAGTAGTCTTGGGTAAGGAAGCTAAGCTTCTGTGACAGGATGCTGCAGCTGTGTGCTGTTATGGTTTGGGCTGTAAACAATTTCTTCCTCTTCTGATTCCTGGGAGGGAAGAGAGGCCGCGAGGTTAGGGAAAAAAGTAGCTTTGTCTGTCCAATCTTATGGTTATCTACGCTTTACTCTGCTCACCCTCTGAAGATGGAGAAAGGCTTACAGGATAACGATAGTTAGGTTAATGTATCCTATGTTATAATAACGAGAGTTGTGCTCAAAGTGATCCTTATGGGTTATTATAGCCCTAGCTATGCTTCAATTCTGATTTATTTTATGCACGTTTATCAGATGTAGCATCACTTTCATAGTTGAATCAACTGAATATCATCGTAAATGATTGGTCTAAATTAAATTATGTATACATTCATCCACCGCAGGCGGCAGAACTTGGGTTTTGCTTGGGGAACTGTATGCTCCCCCGGTGCTGAGTAAAAGATGTGTAAATTGGTTTCTCTTAGCAGAATTGTGTTTTACTGATGTAAAATGTAGACTATTAAGACTTCAGTAATCGTCTTCAGATATACACAGCAAGTTTTAGTAATATAAACTAATTTCAGTTAGTACTCATGATCGATACGAAACGTGAGGTGTAGCTTTTATCACTACAGTCAAATTTGCAACAGATGAGGCTTATTATTACTATTATGCCTAGTCTGCATTGCAGCTCATCCGCTGTCAGGTAACAGTAGGTGTTTTCATTAACTGTAGCGGTCTCTAGCAACATTATAATAAGATTACCTTTAAATATATAGCGGGGCAGGACATCAGCGCGAGAGATGCAGCAAGTAGGCACGATATTCAATCACTGCTGGGTGATGTGCAAACATTGGCTATCAGTTATTACTGGTAGGCAGACAATTGCTATTACTTTTTTTTTTGTTTGTTGAAACCTTACTATCGACAGCTGTACAGTGGAAGATAAAGCACAGGACTTACAGAGCACTTTATTGATGATCACTGGAGGAAGGTATGGCAAGTACACCAGAGCACCGGATGATGCCTACGCGATGGATGGTGAGATGCAACTGCCAACCTGTGGCATCTCCCGAATCGACTATGGCTCCGACTGCTGTCAGGCGAGCAACTTTCTACACTCCTGCTGCGTACACGTCAGACACAATGCCCCATTGGGCATTCGCGCCTTGTGTACCTGTGTTGCCTGTTCGACAATAACAGCAAATGGTCATGCATGTGTAGCACATGAGTGAAACTAGAATAGGGGCTGAACTGCAGAGGTCTGGTGATGTGATATAAATACTACTGCAATGAACTATGTGCGTGACGAAGCTATTGAAGTGGCATCTAGTAACTTAAACCCCTTACGTACTGGAAGCATACTGTATTTAAAAATGTTCTAGTCTGGAGTTGGTGAAAATTGTGACTAGTATTGTAACGGTTACAATTCTTCCCACCTAAGTTCCTCCCCATAGTAACTGCTCAGAGGTTACAGACACAAAGCAACTGATGGACATCAAATAGCAGACCCTGACACTGGAACAACAGCAGATGCTGATGAATCCACTGGATGAAATTTCAAGAAAGATGGCAAGATTTCCTCCACTAAAGATGCATCATCTAAGACCAAGGTGCAAAAGGCGCCACGATACTGAAGAACAACAACACGCTGACACACGGCGCAGTACAGAAGCATGTGATGACCACCCAGCGACACGAAGAATCGCCGTGGTGGTCCCCCCAAGCAAGGCCAAGCCAGCTCCATCACCAAAAGACTTTCACTCCCCTCCCCCCTCCGAGCGTCTTTGTCGGAAATCGAGATGCGAAGTTCAATCTGCAGGAGACGAAGAATCGACAGTATTGCCTTATGGATTAGCATACATACCCTATTGGGTAGTTTATAGTCAGAGTAATTACGGATAGCCTACAGAAAATATACCTGATTTTTCTAGCCTTTATCTACTGAGGCATATTTCCGTGTCTCCTGACTTTGAATCAATTCATATTTTAGGTTTGTGATGAATCCCTCAATTCAATAGTAAGCTAGTAGCTTCCTCGCCTTTATAGGACTGTGGTAAAATATTTCTCACCAAGTAACATTTTATAAGACTATGGTAATATATTTCTCGCCAAGTAACGTAACTGGAAAATCTAAATCCTTTACAATACCCTAAAATTGAGTTAATGGAACTAAGTATTCGAATACCTTATTATCAATTAAATCAATTTAAGTCGTGTACATGGGATTTGTAAAACTTAAAGTTAGAACCTATTAGCAAGGTTGCATTTGGCGGAGTCAGTGAAATTCAAAAGCCAGTAGTCTGAAACTGGCTTGAACTAAGAGCTGAAGTTGGCGAACTGGGACATTTTTATTTAAAAAAGTTCTAGTTAGTGGGAGCGAGACATTTTTGAGGTTCAAGGAGTTGGAGTAAAAAACTGGCTAAACTAAGGAGTAAGAGTCGAACTTCACCTGTTCGGTTCCTCTACCTTTGTTACAGTACTTGATAGCCATCCGTCATGGACTACACTCTGCTTGACACCTAACTTTTTGTGAAAGTCCCAAAGCTAACTCAATTAACCCCAAGCAATTACTTTTCAACTAATATTAGGACGGGAAAACAGCTTCACGGTGATGCAAGAAATTCACTTGCCCATAAATAAAAACATGTTAGCACTTGCAGCATGCAAGGGCGACAAACTCGTGAATGCTAGTACCAGAGATAGGTGACGTTTGTGGTATTTACTGAGTCAGGTTTTCCGGCGTTTGGCATTAACCTTGACCAGAAGGAGGATGGTCGGGAAATCACAGTTGTTGTTTGAGCTGTCGATATCTGACATCGCAGCTCTGCTAACCTGTAATCGACTGCAGCCGCTCACTCCTCGTAGGCCAGTGGTATTTATGTGCACTCCGATTAATTCATGTGGACTTCTGAGTTCTGATGTCTTGTCTTTGCAGGTTATTGTTAGTTATGATCATTTTAATATAAAAATAAAAAAGTTTGGATTATTGCTGTTAAAAAAAATGCATTGCTGCACTGTGGACAGGTTACTACGATTTCCCAGTGAAATAGACTCAAAATTTCCTTTTTTATGATCTTGTATTTTCCAATATCCAGGTTTATCTTTGCTAAACTTCCTAAAAATATATCTCTGCAGCCTTCCGGGCATGTGATGTGAACATCTCTTCAAGTAATGGAAGCTGTATCTGCAAGTTTATAGCAAAGCGAATCTTAATTTATAAAACAGACAATGGAGGACTGTGTAATTTTACTGTGCCCCATTGAGTCACCTGGAGAGGATGCCTTTCATTTGTCTCAGGATAACAAAATTTCATTCACACCAGTCAAGTTTGAAGGTGAGTGGCTTTTTTCTGTCTTGTAGGTAGACGTCGCGGTACTGAACGAAAGGTGACACTGGTGTAACACATGTACCCCTGGGGGTAATTGACCCGCGTTTGGAGGTAATGATGTCTTTACTGACATTGATGGCCAGTAATGGGCTATGTGACCGGTGTGGAGTTATTGATGATTGTGAAATCGTTAAGAATTTAAAAGCAAAAAGTTGATGAAATCATAGTATACGTATAATTGAGAACGTTACGGATTCTAGCTCCATCATCAGTTCATTTCTGGAAATAATGATCAACGAAATATTTTGGTAATATGATCCCACTAAACAGTCTTTGGAACCTAACTGAACACAGTTACGATAAGTAAAACATTAGTATGGAGCTTAAAAGCAAGATAATACACTTACTGTATTGCTTATCGAGTCCTTAAATGTAGCAGATTTGAACTGGTTGTATTATTAAGGAGAGGTTTGAGCTTATGGCTGTAGAGAGACTTTAAAATTTGAAGGTCAATTTATTCTGCGCGTGTCCCAACACTGTGAAATTCTCATGTGCTACTCTGACACCACACTGCTCGGCGTAAAGTCTTACGGCTGAATGAGGGGGGATAGCTAGTATTCGGTTCGTACAACTCCTACCGCGACGCTCTGCTATTTTGGTCGCAAGGTTTCGTGACGTCATTCCGACGTACGACGATGCGCAAAGCGTACAACTAAATTTATACACCAGAGAGAATCGCAATCGCGGAAGGAGAGAGTCTTTGTAGTGAAAAAATGAACCATTTTTGAAATTATTAACCAGAAAAGGACATAATCTGTGATTTGGAAAATAAACAGAAAATAAAGTGCTTAGCTTATGAGACAGTTTTTCAGACACTGAACCAAAGTATGGAAAAACACAGTTCCACTTACTGTGACCTTCATATGGAGTTCGATTTTCATGATCTTTTTTTTTTTTGTCAGTAATGAATTCCCCCTTGGTCTCATCAATACTCGAATCAAATTCCTTTACAAAAAAATATACTGTTGCTCCTACCAACGTATCTACTGTGTTTTTCCATACTTTGGTTCAGTGTCTGAAAAATTGTTTCGTGAGCTAAGCACTTTATTTTCCAAATCACAGATTATGTCCTATTCTAGTTAATAATTTCAAAATTGGTTCATTTTTTCACTACAAAGACTCTCTCCTTCCGTGATTGCGAATCTCTCTGGTGTATAAATTTAGTTGTTCGCTTTGCGCAACGTCGTACGTCGGAATGACGTCACGAAACCTTGCGACCAGAATAGCAGAGCGTCGCGGTAGGAGTTGTACGAACCGAATACTAGCTGTCCTCCCTCATTCAGCCTTAAGACTTCTCGCCAAGCAGTCTGGTGCCCGAGTAGCGCATGAAAATTTCCCAGTGTTGGGACACGCCCAGAAGAAATTAGATTTTCAGATCTTAGAGTCTCCACATCCATAAGCTCAAACCTCCCCTTAATAATACAACCAGTTCATATCCGCTACATTTAGTGACTCGATAAGCAATATGTGTATTTTCTTGCTTTTAAGCTCCATACTAATGTTTTGTTTAGCGTAACTGTGTTTAGTTAGGTTCGATAGACTGTGTATAGTGCGATCATATTACCAAAATTATTCCTTGTTCTATATTTCCAAAAATAAACTGATGATGGAGCTGGACTCCAAAACGTTTTCAATTATACTTATACATACAATGATTGTATTAACTCTTTTCTTTGCTTTTAAATTCTTAAGAAACTTGCAATTAAAGCATGACCAAAATTTTCCGTTGTGAAATTGTGCTTTGGTTATATCACTTTTAGAAAATGGGGAAAACACTGGTTTAGACTAATTTGTTGTGGCTAGTGATGTGAGTTGTTTGATTTTTTATACTGTTTTCAACTTCTGCCAGTTCTGGTGGTATTGACAGCCTTTAGAGGAGCACTGATAGACCATAGGTCTAGGATAGTTACAGTCACTTTTTCTGTATTATGGGGAGCAGCATTACCCACAAGAGTCCCTGTTATAAATACCTTAGTGCATAGCATAACCTAACCCGCTAACCCTTAACTTTAGACAGGCCTGGGGCATCCTTTTGTATTCACTTTGCTTTGATCCACGAGTTAAATGTCCCTGCTGATAATCTTTTGTTCTGTTCTTCCTCTTCTTTCCCAACTTACATGTTGATCCAAAGTGGTCACGTTGTACGTAAGTTTCACATTTTAATCGTTATTTTGTTTGGCCCCCTCTCAGTGGCATAGAATGGGCCGTATGGCTACGCCAGTTAGGTTTGCTCAGCCTATGTTATTGGATTAGCGACCCCAGTAGTACCCTATAGGTTACCTTTGCCATTCGAGATGTTCTTTGTGCCTACTTTGCATCCTTCCAATTTCATGCTCTTACTGATGATATTTTTCTCTGTATTCTTTTTTCTTTCCCTACTTTCTGTTCCCATGCGCATTGATCTTATGACAAACACTTGTGCATGGGTTCCATGTTTTCATCGACGTAGTGTATGTCCTTTCGTTCTTCCTCTGTGGCAGCGCCTGTGTTGTGAAAATGGAGGCTAAAAACTACACCATGTAATGATAATGTTTGTGTTACATATTTATCACCTGCAAACAAAGTAGAGAGGTGATAATATTTTCATTGAAGATTTAAGTATATATATTTGTATATTTGTCTGTACACCTAATAAGTGGTTGAAGAAGTTGAACAATGTTCATCATTTTTGTAGGAAGTTTGGTGGGTTGACCTAGGTGTGACCCATGCCAAAAACTAGACCTAACTGGCCATAAAGAATGACTGCATTGAATTTTCCTCCGGCGGGGCGAATTTGCCTCCACCGCGGCAGATCATTTGGAGCAACAGGCGATCTACGTTTTTCCTATGGTATTCTTAAGGAGGTAATATAGTAGGGGCGTAGCGATGTAACCTTGTTGAACACAGCATCCATTCGAGAAACTAGGATTAGCTGGCCATTGAAAAATGACTTCCATTGAATTTGCCCCCTACCGCGGGTGATGGTCTTACGCCACGAGGCGTTCTAGTTCTTACTTTATTTGTTCAATGTTGTCTTGAACATAGAAGCTCTAACTATACAATAGGGTAGTGATGATAAGTAATGTTGAAATTTCATTGATTTTTCAAGTTCATTTTTCTGGTTCTGTAGGTGATAGGAACAATTCAGCTGCTGCGGCTCATCGTGGTTCTTGTGAGACAGCTGTCGCCGAAGAAAAGTTTATTGAAATGGACTGTAAAAATGGCATCAAAGTCTCTACGGTCCGGCTATCCAATGACTTGGTAAGAGGTCTATTTGCCTGCCACCTCTCACCTAAAGAATTGAAAAACGAGAACAAATTTTACATATCAATAAAACGCTCTGGAAGGCAGCTCTACTTTTAAAATTTGACTCAAGCTAATTATATGCTATCTGAGGATGAACAGGGCATGATAAATATCTTGTGAACCCCATATTGTTATTTGGCTTCCAGTAGCCTGTAAGTAATAGGCCTGCTTAATTCAAAAGGGAACCGTGAAGCCATCCCCGTTTGATTTTTGTCAACATTCATGTATTCTAAACTGCTCTAGTATCCTCTCACGAATAATTGGGCTGTTATTAGTTGAGCCTATAGAGAATCTGTGACATGTTCGTCTACCCTCAGGGGGCTCAACTTTTGGCATGAGGAGCAGCGCCCTATCGTGGATGCTGAAGCTTACCATAGACTTAGCTAGACCTATGAGAATCTTATCATTCATGCCCGCGTTGCCTCTTTCCACTTTCAGACTCCTAATGCTGATTCTTCTTGCATTTCTTTTTTACCCGATTTACTGTTTCCATGCTTGCTGGTCCGGTGTGGGACGTCTTTCTGCAGGGGTTCCTTGCTTCTTTCGTAGCATGCTCTGTACTGCCTAAATCTTATCCTGACTACATACTATGCTACGAGGTGTTGCTGCAGAATCTGTCACTTGACGTTAGTTAGGGGTCAAGTTTTAGATTCTTCTGCAACACCCATTATGGTAAATCTTAACTGAAATTTTTGAAGACGATATACATATAAGTAACTGAAGCACTCTTAAAGCGCATGCTTCCCCCGAGCAAGGCAACGGTAATGGAAAAGTTAAATTGGTTCTGAAAATATTAATTCCTTTGTATCAACACAAAAATCTAATCATTTGAGCCATTTAGCAGTGATAACACCTTGAAAATATTGTTGAAAATCCATTAATATTTTTCAAGTTATGCTGCTAACCAACATTCTGACAAATGTAAGTCAAACATACATATAGACCAACCGATCTTCAGCAAAATATTCTCATTTATGCTTGAACATTACTGACGTTTCACTTACATTTAATGAGAGTTTGCATATAACTTTTGGAGTAATGTTTTCAGTCTGACATAGGAATTCCTTACTACAACATGACTTTGTCTGTAGTGAAAATTGCTTGCAGTATGTTGTATTCTGTGCTAAGAATGCTCTTTACGACCCAGAGTGGATTCTTTAATTTGACGGTGTCGGTGTAGTATATCGCGTATTTGAGAGACACTTATTACAAAAAGTTGTCTTTCAAGTATCGTTGGCACCTTTTTTAGCTTAACTAAACCAAACAAAAGACTGAAATTACTTCTGTAGTATTTGAATATAGAGGACGAGCGTCTCATTAAGACAACTATTAATCTTCTGCAGGTGGAAGGAATACAGAAATCATCGCAGGCACGCTCAGTATCAGAAGCCAACGATTATCAAGGGACTGGTGCAGATCTGAAGACTGTGGGAAACGATCGGGTCGATGGTGATATCACCGAGATTTACCATGGCATCCCTTCGCTTTCCGAATTCTTCAAGCAGCGGTGCCAAAACCCTAGTTTGTCTAAAGATCATAAAGAGGATGTTTGTTTGCTACTAAATGAAGTAACTGATGCCATCGACCTGGACTCTGTCGGTAAGGTAGACTCATACCAGGAGAATCATAATTCTAATAAAAAACATCCTATAGTAGAAACTGCTGATTGTAGGGATCTAGGACAGAAACCTGTTGAGCTTTGTTCTTCAGAGCAGGATGGAAGCTTTTACATTGCTAGTGAACATTTGATAGAAGATCCTTGTGAAGGTAAGTATCTTCTGCGTAGTAGCAGATCAAAGAAGGCTCGTCAGAACTATCATAGTTACAGCCAGGGTAAAACCACAGTCTCCAAGGAATCTCCAGTTCGTTTGCATGGTACTGGAAAGAGGAAGAAACGTAAATTCAATAGTTCTGCCTTCAATGTGAAAAAATTGAAAGTTCTGACTACTGGAGTCTATAATTCTGAGGAAACCTACCAATGTCGTCAGTGTAATTTTGCTACAGTTAGCAAGATTACGGTCATCAGACATATGCGTGTAGTACACAAAATTATCCCGAGTTACAAGTGCCAGTTGTGCGATTATGCCACTCTGAGGAATCCTGATTTAACTTGTCATATTGCACGACTGCATTCTGAAGATAGTAAATATCAATGCAGTCTGTGCAGCTACTCGTGCTTTGGCAAGCATAAACTGAAATATCATGTTGCTAAGGTGCATACTGGAGAGATAATTCACAAGTGCAGCGACTGTGACTACGCTTCTGATAGAATGTATTGTTTGACTCGTCATATAAAGCGCGTGCATCATAGGATTAAAAATTATACGTGTGACTTATGTAAATTCAAGGTATTTGACCAGTCCGCTCTGAAGGTCCATGTTGCTCGTCATCACAGCAATGAAAAGAAACACAACTGCAGCCTTTGTAACTATGCGTCAGCTACGAATTGCGACTTGAAAATTCATATCGCTCGCGTGCACCGTCGTCAGAAGAATCGACGTAGAACCACAGTCTTCAAGGAAGCTGCAGTTCACTTACATACCACTGAAAAGAACAAGAACCCTCTCGTCCAATGTAAGCAGTGCAACTTTGCTGCGATTAATAGGTCATCGCTGAAGATCCACATGGCTGTGGTGCACAAAATTGGCCAAAATTACCATTGCCATCTTTGCCAGTTTGTGACTTCAGGAAGAAATCTACTGAAAAGTCATGTTGCTCGGCGGCACACCCATCTGGAAAGGAATTATCCTTGTGACCGGTGTAGTATGTCTTTTTTCAGTAAAGGCGAAGTGAAAATGCATTGTAAACGTGTCCATGCCAAAGAGAAAAGGCACAAGTGTACCCAATGTGATTACGTTTCTTTTACCAAGTATGACGTGAAGCGCCATCTTGCTAGCTTACATGCAGCTGTATGATAAATGATGCAGCCCGAGTAGTTTTTCTGTCTGCATAATGTGGTACAGTGTTGTAATGGATGTTTTTGAGAGCGCCATACAGTAAGCCTTGTTTACTCATGGAATCTATTCAACTTTTGCAAACCGTTTTTTATCTCGGGGCTTTTTGTACTTTCTAAGCAGTTCACTATATATGTCTTTAATTACTTGCTTTGCATGAGCTGTATAGTACTTTCTGTTACTATTACTGTATTGTATGTATAGCTGTCCACAGTGCCTTCTCTGCCGGGGATGTTGCAGCTGGCCGCAGTTCATGCTAAGAAGGTTAGTTTTGCTAGTTTAGGTTGGCTCTCAATGTTTCCCTTTCTGTTCCGCGAGGTGGGCTGCCTATCGAGGTGGTTGACCTAGTCCGTGGGACTCCTCTCTCTCGTATGGGGGGGAGGGGTCAATAGAGGCCGATCTCTCGCATGTCTTTCTCTTTTATTATTTGACCTTTTCCCTGCTAGTTGTAGCCCACTCTGCCAACTGTGACTTTCCAGCTGGAATGCCGAGGTCAAACATCGATACAACTGATACGACAAAATGAACTGAATATCACCGCTTGGATCACGTCATATCAAATTAGATTAGATAGGCGGCAGTAGACGAACCAACAGGCCCATTCCCAAAGAGGCATCAGAACTTGCTCCCCGGCCTTCTAAGAGCTATTGGGTGTGGTGGTAATACGAAGAATAATACATGCTTGTGGCAAGCCAAGGGCAAAGGAACACGCCCTTTTGCTCACCGTAAGAAAACTCGACACCGTGTAGGATTTAGCCCAGGGGATCGTACTGCCTTCAAGTCTTGATACCTGCTTGACAAGTGTAAATCGTTACAATTTTCGTTTGTTTGATTAGTCTTGTATAGCGTTTCAATAGGTAGTAGGGTGCTTAATATTTGTCTCTCTTGTTGAAAACTTTTTCAGGTCGATGTCGGGGCGTCCGGAGTTGGCTTCAGCCGTCTGGCACACCGCTAGCCCTCGAAGCCGTCAGCCAAGTGGCTACGTCATCCGCCATGTGGCGTCCGGAACAGCCAGCCGATGGTTACCTCGAGGCGTGTGCTGGCTCCGTTTCTCATGCCACGCACGTATTGGTTGCGACGGGGAGGAGGGAGGTGTCCACGGTGTTAAGTTCGCTTACGGTGAAAAAAAGATGTGTTCCGGCGTCCTTGGCTTGTCACAAGCATATTTTCTCACCTCTCGCTCACTTAACACTGTGTAGCACCCATTATCCACGGCCCGGACGGGTATAGTACGGTAGAGGGAGCGACCAAGTATCAAGGTGTAAAGGCAGGTACTAAAGTACAGTTACCATTAAGGTCCAAATACTTAACGTTCGGTAATAGCTTACTACAATAAGGTAAATTTTGAGTCTTTTTGGGATTTAAGTGCCTTGGGAGGGAGATGCAGCCAATATGTGACTAACGGTTTGCAGCTTGCCTGCGCGTCGGGTGGGGCGCACTGTGGTATGAAAATATTAGCTCAAAACTACGGTTTTCGATACATAACCATTTGTCTCAAGAGAACTTGATGTTAGGGCCTACCAGGCGGTCAAAAAGCCGTAGACGGTAAGGCAGAAAGTTTTGTCCTCTCAGCCAACGCTCGTGTGTCTGAGAAGAGGCGGTAACACCCTAACCATTACCCCTTAAGACAGTGGGGTAGAAAGATCAGGTTGAGGTTTCCATATTAGGTACGCTTGGCCTTCATACGTGGGATTTCATGTTGACAGGGAAGGTTCGAATGTGTTCTGGGGTGTAAATTTGTCATTCAGATCGTGGTCGACGAGAATGCTGCCTCCTAGGTGCATTCTGTATCCACATGGTTGAGAGTCAGGCTTCTGAGAATTATTTCTGATTGCGTACTCGGATTGGCATGTATGGAAAAAGTAGTTGGACAGAGTGCGTGACGGCCTATTCGATTAGACGTCGCCCGGGATAGAGTATCTTGCTCGTGTACTGAAGTGTCGTCGTTTCTCGGGGGAATTTCCTGACGCGGGTGGTATTATCACCGAGGTGACTGCGCGGTTAATTTGGATGATTAAACTTAGAATTACGCGAACCTTACCGACGGATGTCGCCGTTGAGGCGGGTGTGCAGGAGCTTGGTAGCAGACCACGGTTTGCTGGCTGATGGCAAGCCCTTTAAGGGTAGCCCGAAGGGGAGCGATTAACGCAGAGACTAGGACTAAACATCCCCAAGCTGTCTGCAGTAACCTTTACCTTGAGGCTACTTCTGTCGCTGGAGCTATGCGTACCTTCTCAAGGTAGCTAGCTTTTGATTTACTCATGGTGATCGTGCCGAGGCGTATCTGTTATAGGGCGGATCAATAAAAGGTTCGAAATTCCACAGGCGCAATAGCGGGGAATTAGCCCTCTACAGTCGGAACATGGTACGCCAGAGTGCAAGGAACTGCGGCGACGGTGTACTCGTTTTGGTCCAAGTACCATAGTGAGGGCGTATATCTACGCACTCGGCGAGCTGGGGCATAGCTAACGGTGGGCGCAACAGAGTAGAGGAGAGACGGTAGTTAGTTCGACGTGAGAGCTTAAAATATAGTTCGAGGTCTTATTTTAATAAGCCACGGGAGGGGAGTCAGCTGGGGCCTTGAGGTCGAATGATCAGCATTCGTCGGCCTAAGTTCATCAATAGACCCGATAATGGGTCTGCTACTCCGTTTGATACTGCTTTTATATTGCTCGAGGATATTAAATGTACAGCAGTTCACTCTTTTGGGTTGATTTGTAGGACGCAGTGATGTCTTCTTACGATTCTATGGGTTGTACGTGGAGTCTGAGTACACGGACGTGCATACGGTGGACCCGCTCTGAAGCTACTGCCGGGCGCAGATGAAGCTGCTTTGCTCTTACAATCTTAGGGTTCAAGCCAGTTTGTAGTTACCAGGCTGTGCCTCGTCTATGAGGCGAGGCGCCAATCAACTGATATGATAGGGAGGTGACATGTTACCTTATGTACTCGGTGGTCTACTTTGGACGAATCAGAGACGTAAGCCCGTCGATTGAATATGGCAGGCTGATTTCAGACGATACTTCGTGGTTGTGTTCAAGCTGGCTAATTTAATACTGTGTGAAGGGTTTGGTTCCAAGACGCAGAGAGATTTCAATCATTCTTCCCGTGTTGGTGTAACTTGTCAGGTGACCACGTAATCATGCTTTGGAGAGGGTTGTTCTCCGATGCTCTGATATGCATTGCTTCTGAGCACCTAACGCCTGTGAGCCCCTCAGAAATCAACAATGACTCCTTAACTTGCTGAGCTCGGTTCGGGAAGACCCTGGAGATGGTCCAATGTGTAGGATTATTCCGTTGGTTTGAAGATCTTAACCGGGTCTTGGTGCGTGGGTTTACCTCATCAAGTTGACCAGTGCTAAAGTACTGTGTCGGCTGGGGCCAGGCTAATCTGATCCCTCGGAATGAGCCCTGCAGTATTCTGGACGAATCCAATATGGCGGCCGTATTACCGCAGCGCCTAGTTCCTGTAGCTGTGTATAGATGTCATACATACAGCCGATCTAAGCCTGCTGAAGGGATTAGGGTGAATCACTTGTAGAGAAGGGGAAAATATCGAGCGGGCTACCACATAAGAATGCCTTGAAGCACGAGTAGTGTATAATTTCGGGGTTTTGAGGCACAAGGCTGTGTTGCCTGGGCAAGCAACCCGGACGGCGATACGGTTTTACCGTTGACTCGGTGGATGGTGGTAGCAATTCTGATTCTCGGAGCTATCGCGAAGATGATACGGCATAAGGAGCTTTAAAGGCTGTTTATGACGGCAATGGCTCCTTAAGGTTAAGGCATGGAAGACCTAGGAGACCGCTCGCAACGCCCCTGTGCTGTGGGGTCTTACCATAAGGGGGTGTAAAGTCCCTCATAGAAGGGAAGGCCTAGCTGATGTATGTGCTGGGATACAGTATCGACGTGACCAGAATCCCCGGTATGGCTGTGCTCCTGAGAGCGTACTGAGAGCAGAAAAGCTGCCTTCTACCACATGAACGCTCTCTAGTTCAGTGAAAAGAAACAACAGTATTGGAATGATTTGACGCAGGACCTGAAGTCTCAGAGGCACCTTATGAGTTGCACCCCACGGTATGTATGTAACATTACAACGGTCAAGGGAGTATGTCGAGTAAATTCGCGTGGATTTAGCGAGACCGAATAGGGGGTGCATGTTTGGCAATGATACGTTCCACGCCATGATCATTAATATTCTCACTTTGAACTGGTATTGTCCGGTGTTCATTAATGGAGTTGTTGAGTGGGCTTTGGGAACTAATCGATGTTGAGTACTTGGTTCAGTAGCTGAGGTGGTGCCTATAGGTGTGGATATTCTTTGGCAGCACGAGGAGCTACCTAGGGGCACCCTGTATTGCAAGCAGGCCTGCGGAATATAGTTCACGTTACCACATACGTGACGCCCTGAACTCGGGTGCGAGAATATGCTGAGATAGCGCAGCCCTTGTTTCTGCATTCATGAACCGGCGGTGGTGTGCTGGTATATCTTAGACCAATCGTGCAATCTTGAGATTGCTGGTAGGGCAATTCTATGACGGGACGCTGTGTCGTCAGAAAGGTGTGTAGCTTAGGGAGGTAATGCTTGTAATGTAAGCCATTATACTCAGTGTTTCTGAGAATGAATCGATGCTGATGGTGATACAGAACTCCCTCGCCTTGATGTGGCTCATCCGCTCGCAAAGCGTCCATTGTGGTTATACCAGAGCGCAGTGAGCCGGTTGACGCTTAGGTCGATAGCAAGTGGCGTTATGGAGTACTTGTGCGCCCCGGCTAAGCGTGTAAGGTTGGCTCGTTCTGAACCAAGTCTTTGACATGATCAGAGATGTGTATGGCCCAAAGTCTGGATTGATCCGCGTGCCCAGTGTTTGGGCGACTCATCACCCGATAGGTTCCAGAGGCGTCGAGCTCTGCTCATGTTGGGAATGACTCCCAGACGTGAGGTCCAGGAATTATTTTCCTACGAGTATCTGCTGGGAGGGGCCAAGTATAGGGTAACTCCTCAAGGGCGTTGCCCCTGAGACGGAAGTGTCATGGTTCCTGACTAGGGCCCAGTGGACCTCTCGATCGAGGGGTCTGCGTAGGAAATTTTGGGAAGCCCTCTCACGAAGTAACCCTCGAATGAGTTGACAGGAAACGTAATCTCGGATACCGACATGGGCTGCGGAGGTGTGGGTCCTCATTACCAAGGCCCTCAGCGTATTACACGGTTGGCGAAGTAAAGACAGCCAAAATATTCCACGCGTTATATCTCGGGCGCAATTTTGGGAAAAGCGACTTTGGCAAGGGCCGATTGACTGTACTTGCTGAGGTTTGT
The DNA here is from genome assembly GCA_001587735.2 of Parhyale hawaiensis. Classification (NCBI taxonomy): domain Eukaryota; kingdom Metazoa; phylum Arthropoda; class Malacostraca; order Amphipoda; family Hyalidae; genus Parhyale; species Parhyale hawaiensis. Next base: position 2,485,236 of record LQNS02278124.1, on the reverse strand, counting down.
GAATAGCATCCGCACAACGATGTTGAATCCATCTTGGCTGCGCAAGTCTGTAGATTTGGCTATGGTGCGGAGTCCGAATGTACCGTCGTACCGATGGAGATGTGTGGTAGAGAACTAGAGCCCACAGCAAGGGCCGAACGGTACTCGAGCCCCGAATGAGATAACGGGAACGCTCATATGCAATGGGCGAAGCTGTGCTCTGCTTGTCGTGGAACTAAGCACTGCGTGGTCATATAGGGAACTGTCTTGGAGAGAACGGCTTTGTGAGTAGAGAACTACTTCAATGACAGCCATGATAGAAGATGCGGGCAAACGTAGTTGGCAATCCTTCATAAGTATTGAGGGAGTAATGAGCCGATGGGAGAGAGCATGTACCAGATGACCAGTTTCGACGGCTTCATACGTGGAAGAAGGCCGATTTGGCTCGTTATGGTGGCACGCTTGCGAGAGAGTCGGAAAGTGGTGGAGTATGTGGAGCGAATCAAACCCAACGAGAATGACTTGGGCCAATCGCAATGGATCCACGAAGGATGACCGGTAACTAAGGCCCATCTTTAAGAGGGTGGAGAGTACCTCGATTGCCCTTTCTTTAGGGAAATACCAGGGATTTGAGGATCATTGTCCTTGATGCTGCGGAAAATTCTCTGTTCTCCCTGCGAACCTCACAAGCACAGTGGGTCTCTTATATCATTCTTCTCTAGTCGGGACTCTCGCCCTCTTGATGTGTTTTGATGTAACTGAGGCGTTTTATCAGGTTTTAGGTGCAGGACTACTTTTCTCCTGTAATTTGTCAAGAGCTAGTTGAACGCAGGTTTTGCAAGACACAGGGCAGAACGCGTGTTTCTGTCCGGCAAACATTCTGAATGTGCGTGGCTCTCATGTGCAAACTTGTCACAATGCTGATATGTTATTCTCCCCAGATTATCTGGAAGAGAAGCAGAAGAAATTAGTAGCAATGAAGCAGCCCACTCTATCCAGCCGGGTAGAGGGGGGTGAGCTACTACAATCGGGAAACCAGGGGTCCACCCCCTTCCTCCTTGCAGAGGGGAGGGGTGGTCTCATCCCCGCCTCCTTTTTTTAAGGGAGGGGGCGAGGATGAGCCACTTAAAACTAGACTTAAAGGTACTCTGTGGCAGATGAGAATATGGAAATATCTGGTAACCTCGGAGCCTATTTATGGTGGCTGGCGGCTTGTGCTTTTCGCAGTTTATGCCGAGTGCAGGGGTCGAGTGGGCCCGATTGCTCCGCTCCATCAAGACTGGCGGAGGCTGCGTGCCCCTCTTACTAGACGTGAATAACTGAATTTTTTATTTGCCGTTTTGGAAGGCGAGGATAATGAGAGTTTAAAGCCAACTTCTCTTATCCAGCCTCGAGCCCCTTGGGCTCGGTGGCCTCCACCATATTGTAGACTGCAAGCAGGTCAAAGGCCCCAAACACGCTTCTAACTGTGGCCGATATCTATGTTTTTAATTTTATATACAGTATATATATATATATATATATAGTTCCCCTACTGTTTCAATGAGGTATTAACCCAGACTTGGACGCCATGCCAAGTTCATACCAACGCTCGCAACAGGTAGTGAGAAAGCACTCTTGACCCAGCACGCCCTCCACAGCCTCAGCCATAGAATCAGCGGCACCAGGCCAGGCGTGAGCCCCATACCCTTCAGTTAAGAATCTCTTTTTTTTTCATTCTGATATCTATATTATATCTGTATTTTTCATTCTGATTCTGTTTTTTCCTTTTTTTATCTCATTTCATTTGTTTATTTATTCCTTTAAAAGTTTTTTTAGACGCTACGAGAGTGCGGGACTCTAACAGACATGTGTGCCATGCCCAGACTGCGCTCTGCACCCGGCAGTTGTTTTTTTTTTCTTCTTTTTGAATTTTTCTTTCCTTTTCTTTTTTTTTAGTTTTTTTTTTTTTTTTTTATTTTTTCCTCTTTTTTCCTGAGTTTGTTTTTCTCTTCGTTTGAAAGTTTTTTATAAGTTTTTTTCTAAAGTTTATAAATTTTATTTTTTCTGAGTTTTTTAAGGGGAAGATATAAGGACGAAGCAAAGCTCGCTGGGAGAGTAGGTGTCGATGCAAGTGAAGCCGAAGGGAGAGCGCAGGCACTAGGTGACCTGCCCTGACGGCTTCACAAGTGGGCATGGGGAGCGGAGCCAGCACACGCCTCGAAGACACCATTGGCTGGCTGTCCCGAACGCCACATGGCGGATGACATACCCACTCGGCTGACAGCCTCACGGGCTGCCGGTGTGCCCGACTAACTGAAGCCACCTCCGGACGCCCCGACAGCGACCTGAAAACTTTTAAAAATGAGAGACGAAGATTAAGCACCCTACTAGCTATTGAAACGCTTTACGAGACTAATCAAGATTACGAAAATTGTAACGATTTACACATGTGCAGCAGTTATAAAGACGTAAAGGCAGTACAATCCCCTGGGCTAAGTCCTACACGGTGTCAAGTTTGCGAGAGATGAGAAAATACTGTATTTTATGTTATGTTAATTCTTCTTTTAACCAAATTTTGTTTAAAAAGCGTAATGTAAAAACTTATTAAATTATAAATTAAATTGCCGTCTCACTTGTAAATTATATGACGTAAGCACCTTGTAAGTTTAAAATATTTTTTGTGTATGATTACCGAGAATATGATGTAGCTAGTTGGAACACCTATGAACAATCGTTGTTATGTTCGTACAACTTTTTTTCAATTTTCAGTTATTTCTGCTCTAATTTCATGTTACTAGAATGTGATTTAGCGAATACTCTCTCCACACTTGAATATTCAATGGTGTTATCTTTGACATTCGGACTGAGTTGCAAGAGTAGATACTATTTATCACAGATGAACCTGGTGAGAGAGGGTAAGTTATCCCGTATGGATTGATATTACTTTTTATATATGTATAGTCTATATAAATATATTTTCTAGCTAAATGATAAAGCATTCTCTTGATTTATCAGCTTCTTATTCGGCTTCTCATAGGATCGAAAAAGGTTTTCAAACTCGAAAGATCAGAGTTTGTTCGACGTGTCGACGATCCATGTACTCATCATCAAGGCCTTTATTTACCATATTTTATATAAATTGAGCATTACAGAAGTTGAAAAACCCCTCAGAGACATAGGATAGGCCATGGGCCATAGGGTTAGATTAATTAGATTCGCTCATCATATGTTAAGGGGAGCAGCGCCTCCAGGGGGTTTGTGTAGTTTAGCTGAGCTATTTGCTTGGTTTTTGGGAGATCTGTCGTTAGTGCCCACTTTGCTTCCTTCCTAATTTCGTAACCCTACTGATTTTACTTTCACCTGTTCTTTCCCGAATTGCTGTTCCCATTCAGGTTGGTTCATCTTCGTGCATGGGTTCCACGTTTCTGTCGACGTACCAAGTGTCCCTTCCCATTCCTCTATTGAATCACCATAGTTGTGTCCAGAGAGGTTTAAACAACTATTATACTATAATAATTATACTAATGTTATAACTATCCCCAGGGGCAAACCCGAATACCTTTTCCGCAGATGTTGCATCTGGCCGCAGTTCCTGCTGACGAGGTTAGTATTGTAAAATTAGGTAGGCTCTGTATTTCCTTTTCTGTTCCGCGAGGTGGGCTGCCGAGCGAGGCAGCGTACCAAGTTCGCGGGACTTCTCTCATCTCTTTCGTTCTCTCGTGTGGAAGGCCGTAAAAGAGGCCGACTACTCGAGTGTCTCCTACTATGCTTTTCGTCTGTTTCCCTGCCCGTAGTAGCGCACGTGGCCACCCCTACCCATTATGCGGTATTTGAATACTGCACAAGTAGTTTCTCTGTTGAAACGCCTGAGTTAGGGCTACGAATTTTAAATGAAATATATAAATAATAAAAAAAGAAGTCGAAAAATATCTTGAAATCTTGTAGATTGTAAGTTAGCTTGAATTTCAAAATTTCAGTTCGACTTTATCAATTTCCACTTGGAGGTGGAGCTATATTGTCACGGTCGGCATCGTTGCTCCTGATCAGGAAGTTGAGAGTTTTAATATCCTAGTGGATCCAGTGTGTTGAATGTTTAATGATGGTCGATCACGTCGGATGATGAGTGCTTCAGTGATCTGAAAACGATGATAGTCATTTGTTCGCTTCAGAACGGGGGTGTTGTCCGTGGGCATTGGTCTTGTAAGGTTGCATTCATGGGCTTCTTCTGTGTGAAGTTTCACAGCGCCTCAAGCCAAGTGCATCATTAGCCTCCTAGACGGGGTTTTTGTCGTCATACCCACGTAGTTTGCATTAGATTAGAGCTCGCACTCTCTTAGGTTATATTTATACATGTAAACTACGTTAGTTTAATATTAAGCCTACCATTTCTTGATTGAATTTCTAAATTTTTTCTAAACTGAACCTTACATTCATCTCTCAGAAAGGCTTTAAGTTAATTACCGGTCTTGGGAATATTTGCCAACTTCAGGACTGAAATTTATATTAATAGATTCTGAGAGTTGTGGATATGAAATGAAGATAATCGCTCCAGAGCATGAGACGAGGTGAGCCCTCCGATGTAGGTTGAGTGAGAGTGAGGTTTGGATGACGATCCGAGACTATTTATACTGGATGACGATCCGAGACTATTTATACGTGCAGTGGCCGGATGAACTCGAAGGTACCATTGGGGTAAAAAGCTACGACTTCTAAAGTACGGTCAGAATAAAAAGTTGGAGGATACGATTGGAACCTGTTACTTGCAGATTTATGTAAGGTTTGCGTGTGTTGTATGAGAAGAGCTTCCGTGATTTGTTGGCGGTTGTCATCAGTTTGTTCAAGACACTTGTGTGCTGGACCTAAAGCTGACGGGTAAGTTGTGTCTTATGGTTATTAGAAGTACGGGTCTTTATGGAACCTTCAGCCAAGTGCATGGTTACGCGCCGTGAAAAGGTTGCTGTTGTATTTGTTAGTCCTATATAGGAGCAGTTATCACGGACCTCATATTCTCCGGAAGTGCTCTTCTAGTCCTTTATAAGATTAAATTGCTTAAATGGTGTTGGTGGGCCTTGGACCAAGGCTATTGTGGATGACTAGGTTGCTGACTGTAGTGCTGCGGTCGTGTACGATTAGGTTAATTTTTGATCTTCGTCAAGGCTGTGGGCGTTGTTTTTAACGGCGTTGTTTTTAACAATAGCTTAAATGACACCTTCATCTGTATTGTAATTGTGGAAGAACTGCTTGCGGTAGTAAATTTTGTGAGTTAAGTTTTGTTCGGCATGCTCTCTTTTCCTACAAGACTTAAGGTACTTGCCGAGAATATCATCAATGACAGGGTTGGGGTATCCGTTGTTAACTACAGATTGCTTCAATTACTGCACGCCGTTGGAAAAATTATCCAAATTAACGGAGATTTTGAAGGTACGATCAAGTAGTGCCTTGACTGTGCTTGTTTTATATCACTCGGGAGATTTGCTGTCATAGTGCAGGTAGAAGTTTGCGTCTGTAGGCTTTTTCTAGACCGAGGTTAAAAATTGTTTGGCTGAAGTCATTTTGTGAATGTCAGGAGCGTTGATTTCCTTGTGAACTACTATTTCGTGGGTGTAGCTTAGTGCGGAATTGTCTTGGAATGCCTGTATGCCTCCTGTGGCTTATCTATTTTATCTTCCAATTACTGGGAAGGTTCTACGCGAACTCAAGCGGGTTCTAAGCTTCTTCCGTAAACGATGATTTCCGATCTTCGGCTGGGAACGCCAGGTGTAATTATACTCAAGCTTCAATATGACTATACTTGACAATAAGCTCTGCTGGGTGGCGATCTATGCGTC
>LQNS02278124.1:2463544-2476170 GCA_001587735.2 Parhyale hawaiensis | reverse complement strand
AATTATACTCAAGCTTCAATATGACTATACTTGACAATAAGCTCTGCTGGGTGGCGATCTATGCGTCAGATATACGTAGTAGATAACAACTGAGTGACTGTCTTACTCGACTGCAAGGGAGGAATGAACAATCTTTTCATCTCAGAGAGCTCTTTTATTAACTCTCGACGGAAGTCGGAGGCTGTGCTTGCTGCACGCAATGTGCTGGCGGCACACCTGCTTGAGCCTATCTAATGTGTCAATTGATTCGTTGACAAAAAATAGTCGTCGATATAGCAACAGTAGATGTGAGGATTGAGGTCCGGATTGTTCTCGAAGAACGAGTTTTCAATGTGTGTCCCGTAGAAATTAGTGACGGCTACTCCTAGGGGTGAGAGAGAGCTCAAAAAAATTGAGCAACCACTGGACCAAAAGACTCGTATACTGTAGTTCAGTTGTTCACATGTGAGAGTGACTGTGCGATGCGACAGACATGTTTTCTTATGTTGTTCCGTTTCTTTTTCACTCTTCTTGTAGGATATTTTCCTCAAATCTTTTGCATTCAATAATGATTTGTAATTCTGTACATGCTTCTAAAACTGGCATAACAAATTCACTAAACTATCACAGCTTGAAGTGTAGTCGTATCGTGAATCAACTGTGTATGCCATTCTTTGTTTTTTGTTTTTTTTGCAGTGGAGGGACTTCGCAACACTAAAAAACAGTCATATTGTAGAACAGAGGCGTCTGAAGTTCTGAACATAGTAGCATACCTACTCAGATTTGTAGTAAAATGCCTCAGAAGCAGCTGATGGGAGTTCTTCAAGGGGAGGTTTTCTGAATATAGTAGCATACCTACTCAGATTTGTAGTAAAATGCCTCAGAAGCAGCTGATGGGAGTTCTTAAAGAGGAGGTTTTCTGAATATAGTAGCATGCCTACTCAGATTTGTAGTAAAATGCTTCAGAAGCAGCTGATGGGAGTTCTTAAAGAGGAGGTTTTCTGAATATAGTAGCATGCCTACTCAGATTCGTAGTAAAATGCCTCAGAAGCAGCTGATGGGAGTTAAAGGGGAGATTTGGGTGAAAAACCCTCAAAATTCCGTCATGGGCACTAAACAGTTACTATAGCCTATACATCAGACGGACCGGCAGGCAAAGTTTTAGGCCGCCAGTGCAACCCTAAATGGGTAGCAAAGGGGCGGTAGGGGTGAGCCCATTTTTGAAAATGAATTCTTTTACTTCAAGAACTTTTTTTATTATTGAACTGATCTTTGCAAATCTTGGTAGATTTATGTAAAACTGGAAGAAATGGGAGTTCGACTATTGTACTTTTTTCCATTTTCCCAATACAGAGCGAATAAATCAAAGAAAACAGGTTTTACTGTTTACTGTGAAGAAGTCGTTTTCTATGGAAAGAATGGAAAAAGTACATGGGTCTAACCTACCTTTTTTTATTATGGTATTGATAAATTTGGTTTTCCGGCACTGCAATTCATTCCTTACTCTACGCAAAAATTGAGGTCTCTTTGATTATAACTCATTTCATCAATGCTTACATAAGTGGGCCTCCAAGCCCAGTTGTGAATGACCCGATTTCAATGGGCAGTTAAGGTATGGTGTAATCTACTATATTAATGTGTACAGTATATATTTCTCTACCTTGACGCTTAACACGACAGAAATGAACATTGCCCTAACAAAAATCCATTCGTTCGTCCGAAAGGCCGTTAGAGGTACCAAGATTCTCATAGGTCTAACGGCCTCTATAGTACGGAGCTGATGTTGAACTGAAAATACTTTACAGAATAAATCTCTGAACTCTGCGGAACGGAAAACCTCGATTACCGATAGAAACACTATCAATAATGATGGTAACATGTATCAAAATACTGTATATATTTTCATGACTAATTCAACAAAAGTTGATCATTGTTGATGCAATGTGTATAGTTCTTCATAGTCGGTTTGAGAACTCTCCCGCCCGCTTCATTGGCTACAGACATTTGCTATTCTTGAAAGTTTCTGTTAGCTGTTTTGTCAGAGGTTGATATTTCTGTGGATTTGGCCATATTTTCTAGGTAGTGCCGCATGATACCGTCAGCTTGTACTTGTTTGAGGTGAGTTGAGAAGGCATAGAAATGACTCCAAGTGGTTTATATCTGGAAATAATGGTGAGTGAGGGCCTGTATCGCTATGGACCGCCCCTTCTATGTCACATCTATCAAATGTGATATATCTATAAATAAATGTTATGGGAGGCAGCGCCCCTAGGGAGTATGTGTAGGATATACCTTAGCCATTAGCTAGGTGTTCGGGATGTCTGTCTTTCGTGCCCACTTTGCTTCCTTCCTCATTTTGTACTGATTGTACCTTCATCTGTTCTTCTTCTTCTTTCCTGACTTGCTGCTCCCATGCGCTTTGGTCTACGTTCGTGCATGGGTTCTACCTTTCTCTCGACACACTAGATATCCCTTCCTTTTTCCTCTCTTGAGTCACCATAGTTGTGTCTAGGGAGGCTTAAACGTATAATATAATAACGATAATAATAATAGCTACTTATAAAACTCGAATAATCTTATTTGCATGCTTGCAAGTCACAGTGCAGAGAGAATATTTACTATCAAATTGTAAGAAATCTATGGGTAAGATTCGTTCATCCATTTGTTGGTTTATCTGCATCTCTTTTCTTAATGCCATAACTCAAAAAGGTATAGACGGATTTTCATTGAATCTGCGTTGCGCGAGTTGTTAAGTATAGCGATTACGAAGAGTAACTGAACGAATTTTGGTGATGATCTGTTTCTTCATCTGTCGCTGTGTTTCATTTTATACTTGTTAGGAAAATAACGTGAAAAGTTATGAACGAATCTTCAAAAATATTATATGAATTGTTAGTAGTATTGAAAAACATTATTTATTGATTTTTTGGTGATGACTGGTTGATCTGTTGTTGTATATGAGTACTGTTTGTCAGAATGTTAGCAGCATTATTCAAAAAGTTACGAACGGATGTTTAAGAAAATAACCGAAGCTGTTATTTCTGTCAAAAGGCACAAATGATTAGATTTTGAGGTTGATACAAAAGTAATCATAGTTTGAGAACCAATCTGAATTTTTCATTACCGTTGCCTTGCTTAGCGAAGGTATGCGCTCTCAGAGTGCTCTAATTGACGAGGAGGCTGGTTTTAAAATATCCCAAGTCAAACCTGAGTGTTGTAGAGTAAGAGTTGCACTGACAGGCTAAACTGTGAAGATTTACTGGCCCACCAGAAAAGCCCTTCCAAACCGGGAATGTTTTACGAGTACGTGTAGTTACCACCGTCAAGGAGGTTACGTTTTTGTGGGAGTTTTTTATCTGATTTTTGTTTTTCGGTTTGTCTTTTTATCACCTAGACAATTCAGAAAGTGATGGACGAATTTTTATGAAATTTGCATGGAATGTTTGCTATATTAAGGACAGATGATTAACTTTTAGTTGACTTCCATCCAAGCATTGTTTGTCTACCTATATTCCCTGGGTAATATGAAGGCCACTTTGACCGCACCCTCCTTTTGGAAACCCACACGCACTGGTTCGTGTCGGCAGACATAAGCCAACTGGCCGCAGAGGAGTAAGTACAGCTGCAGCCGACGACAAGTCGCTATGAACTATAGCGCCGAAACGGAAAGTTCAACGACCCACCACCCCCTTACCCGAATATAAGTACTCCCACGATAGCTATGCGCACCAAGTAAATTTATTGATGCAGCGCACCGAGCGCCTTGCACTAAGATCGGTCGCCTGGAGTGGGGATCGTTCCCGGGGCCTTCAGCACCACTGCAGCACGTAACGTCTTCTGCTACCATGAGTTGTGGACTCTCCTAAATGAAATTTTCAGGCAGCGTTAAGAACTGTTCAACTGCACAAATGACCGAATTTCGTTGATATATTCGTTTGTTTGACTATACATTTGTTTTAGTTTAGTAACGGTTATTAACTCATTGGCGCTCATGGTTTTATTTTTAGGACCAGGTAAATAATTACCCAATTTCTATTACGCTAATTATTTTTAGAAATATCTTTCATTAGGTATCAAGGTTAAAAGTGTTATTAATTAATTTGCCCATTTCCTGGTAGATTCTGGTAACACTGCTGCAGCTGTTTTCATTTGAGTGTAAAAATTTTGCTGGAAAGGATACAGTTCATTTCTTATACTGTATCTTCAATCGCCTGTCATTTGCTAATTTTTAATTTTATTGTACTCTTACAGTATTTCCATTTAGCATAAATGATATTAATGTTATACGTATGAAGTAAAAAAAATTGTTGGAAGATAAGTTTGTTCAAAATTTGTTAACCCTAAAAGTTCAGCCCTAAAATAAGGACCATGGGCACCTAAAGGTCGTTACTTCCATTTTGTATGGATGCTCTATAAACGAGAAAACTGTTAACAAAGATGAACTAATATATATGACATGATCAAATTTTACATGCTTCAGATGTAGCTATAACAAAAAAAAAATCCTTGACAGAACTGTGTAGGTTACCTCAGCCAGGCCTTTGGGACGTCTCTCTTTCGTGCCCACTTTACTTTCTTCTCGACTTGATAATCGTACTTGCTCATACTTTATTCTGTTCTTTCCCTTCTTTCCCGACTTGCTGTTCCCATGCGCGTTGATCCTTGCCATTGCCTTGCCTGCCAGAGGTATGCGTGTTCAAATTGCTTCTGTAGGTATATTGCTTGATGGTGCCTGACGGAAGTTTGTACAGGCTGAGAAGTAGTTAACGAGAGACGACGGGTGCATTTCATCTTCTACAATATCTGAATTCTGATGAAGTCTGAATGTGGAGAATTATGTAGAAGTTCCATCGCAACTAACTGTTCGCCATCTTTACATTAAGGCGTGACCCATTAGTCAGTGGGTGGCTATTGAAGAACAATTGGGGCAGCTGTTCCTGGGCGCTAGCTACGCCCAGGGGATGCTGTAACTGTGCTGTGTGGGGATGCTGTAACTTACTGTCGTTAACTCGTTATGGTTTGGGCTGTAAGCAATTTCTTCTTCTTCTTCTGAGTCCTTAGAGGGAAGAGAGGCCACGAGGTTAGGGTAAGTGGATGTGTCTGTCGAATCTTGTCTAGAGTATTGCGGCAACGGATCTCTAGTGGTTATCAACGTCTTACTCTTCTTACCCTTTGAAGATGGAGAAAGGATTACAATTGTTGAGTTAACATGCTATGTTTTAGAGAGTCCTTATAGCTTATTATAGCCATAGCTCTGCTTTAATTCTGACTTATTTCATGTGCGTTTATCAAGTCTATCATCGCCTTCATGGTTTGAGTCAACTGAATTTCATAGTAAATGATTGATCTAAATTAAATTCTGTATGTTTGTTAATCCACCGCAGGCGGCAAAACTTAGGTTTTGCTTGGGGAACTGTATGCTCCCCCGGTGCTGAGTAAAAGGTGTGTAAATTGGTTTCTCTTAGCATAATTGTGTTTTACGGATATTACAGTGTTGTGTAGCTATATGAGTAAGATTACAGTTATTGCTTTCAGATAAAAAACAGCAAGTTCTAGGAATATACATAACCTTCCTCACATATGCCGGTGATATTTTTCAGTGTTAAATGAACTCAAGCTGTAAATGCCGCATTTCCTCTTATAATCATATAAATTATATTTCATAAACTACGATAATTTCAGCTGGTACTCTTGATCGTTGTCAAAACATATGATACAAAACGTGAGATGTAGCTTATCACTACATACAGTTAGATTTGTAACAGATGAGGCTTAATATTACTAACTACTAGAGTGATCACGCTGTCAAAAAATGACAGCAAAGTATTCGTGATAACCAGTCTTTGTTGATCTTAATTTTCTTACTAACTCCCTTATGTAGGATGCCATGCAACTGCCAACTTAATTGGGGAACTTACAGATGAGCATGCTAGCCTGCACAACACCAAACTTTCCTTTGGTAATACGCTGAAGTGCAATATTTTTTTCCTTTTTTGCTCTCAGTCGATATTGGTCCTAATAAATACTGAGCTCTGTATTCAGGATACTCACAGTGGAACATAGCTTGGAAGTATATTTCCTCAAATGAAAAGCTGTTCTGTTGAAAGAAGACCCCAAGATAGAGAAAATCATTAGCTGGAAAGAATTCCTCATGTCTTTAGCCGTCTGCTGACCACTGAACTAAGGACCACTGACTAAGGGTAGCTGAAGTTCGGATGAAGGAAACCTCAAAAGCGAAAGGAAATCACGATGCAAGAGATTGCTCAGAGAAGGTGCGTGTATTGCATTCAGTGGAATTGAACGTTGTCAAAGGAAGATCGGAATTCAGAAAATAAAGTGTAAATATACCATCATCAGCAACACGGCCGATTTTCTACCTATCAGCTTTCAATGGAACTTCAGAGGACGACCAGAGCCTGTTTTGTTAAAGCGTGATAGGAAATGGATAAATAAACAGATAAATACACATCGGTCTTTATTATATCATAGATTATGCTTCCTGCATTGCAGGTCATCGCTTGTGTCCTGTCTGGTACCAGTTGGTATTGTCAATAGCTGTGTAACAGTCTCTGTTTACAGTATAAAAGGATTATCACTAGATATATAGCGGGGCAGGACATCAGCACGAGAACTGCAAAAAGTGGGCACGATATTTAATCACGACTGGGTGAGGTGCTAACATTATCTATCAGTTTAAATATCTCGAGGCAGACAATTGCTATCATTTTGTGGGAGCGTTACTATAGACAGTTGTACATCAGAAGTTAAAGCACCAGGGATTACAGGGCACTTATTGATGACCACTGTAGGGAGGCATGGCAGGTGGATCAGACGACCGGATGATGCTCACACGATGGATGGTCAGACGTCAGACACAATGCTACATTGGGCATGCACCCCATATCGGCGGGTTTCGTCGGTTTGACAATTAAAGGAAATGGCCATGTCTACCGCAGCACGTGAGTAATACCAGAATAGAGGCGGAGCTACAGTGGTCTGGTGATGTGATATAAGTACCACCGCAGTGAACTATGAGTGTTCTAATCCACCCGATGGCTGTGCGTCTTCGCTCGTGGGTGGAGTCTGCGGGACCTCTCTGCGCGGCTGCGACGGGGACTTCCGCGGACCAAACGCAGGCATTCATTTTTGGAGGAGTGGCTACGCGGGTCGTCGTGGCGCTTCCATTCTCTCTCTTGCTCTCTTCTCCCGCTGTTCTTTCTCGCTGTCTCATGTTTTTTCCTTCATGGACAGGTCCTTTCTGCCGACGACCTGCCCGCTCTTGTCTAGGCAGCCTTTTCCCTACTTGTTTTCCCTTCCCCGGACTGGAGGTGTCCCAGTTGTGCACCTCAGCCTCCTCGGCCCCCCTCACCCCCTCCTGTCTCTCTCTATCCCACTAACGCCCCTCCGCTCATCGTTATGCAATTTAACTGCAATGAACTCCTACATTGTAGATCTGAACTATCCGCCTTCCTACATAGCAGCAACATAGCCATTGCAGCCCTCCTGGAGACCAAACTCACTCCCAGCTATTCCCTCCCCGTCTTCCCCGGCTACACTCCAGTCAGAAGAGATCGTCCTGCCGCCAATGGCGGTGGTGGTCTCCTGTTCCTAATTAAACAGGAAATCCCCTACCAGCAGGTTACCACTAACCACCTATTCCCCAACGACCACACAGTCGAACACTTGGGTGTCACCGTCACCCTGTGCTCCTCATCCCTCACTCTAATCAACATATACGTTCTTCCAGCTACCTCTTGTCCCCCTGGATACAGGCTCGAATCTTATGCCCTTTTTGCCGACTCCTTAGCTGACACCCTCATTATAGGTGACTTTAACGTGCACAATACTGAATGGTTTTCTGTAACCCAGAATGCGCGGGATGAGGAGATTGGTGCCTCCATCAATAGTGGACCCTACTGTCTCCTCAATAGCGACTCGCCCACCAGGGTCCCTCGGGACGGTCCGAGCTCTTCTCCGGACCTGACCGTTATCTCTTCTCATCTTGCACTTGATTACACCTGGTCCACCACTACCACCCTCTCATCTGATCATCTACCCATCTTGATCACAGCCGAGTCCAGTGACTCTGCCCCCGCCTGTCACAGACGCACCTTCGTTAACTTTGGGAAAGCTAACTGGGAGGAGTTCACACGCGAGTGCGAGGAACTTATTACCCCCCTCCCACTCCCCTCTTCCTGTAGTGGCGGACTGAGGGCCCTCTTATCAGCTGCTAAGCACCACATCCCGGCCGGCCACCGCAAGAAATATATCTCCCGACTCACTCTGGACGCCAGAGACGCCATCTCCCGCCGTGATCACCTTCGCTCCACCACTCCCCACGGCCCCTCCCTTCCTCAGTTACAACAAGAAGTGGATCGCCTCATCTGCGGCGCGGCCCAAGAGGCCAGGAAACCAAACATCTAAGAATACGACCCCAAGAGCAACCCCAGTAAATTCTGGTCTCTGCTCCGCTCACTATCAGGCAAGCAGTCCTCTGTCCCTCGCAACCAGCCTATATCTTTTGGAACTCCCTCGTTCACCCACAACGGCGATATAGCCAAAGGCTTTTGCAAGCAATTTACTGCCACCTCTACCCCTGTTCTAGCTACTTCGCTCAGACAGGCCAGGCGACTACATCGTAATCGCCACCCCATTGCTCATGGTTTCACCACTTTCACTCCCGCTCAAGTCCGTGAGGCCATAGTTGCCTCAGGGTCTTTCACAGCTGTAGGCCCAGACCAACTGTCTATTCTACATCTTAGGCATCTGGGCCCGCAGGGTCTCATTTATCTGACCAGATTATACAATCACCTCCCTTACTCACGCAGACATTCCCGCCTTATAGAAGTTAGCTGCCGTAATTGCCATCTTAAAACCATCTAAACCTGCGGATAAAGGATCCTCTTACCGCCCAATATCGCTCCTGTGTCCCGCTGTGAAAGTCTTGGAGCGCCTCCTCCTGCCTTTTATCAATGAGGCTTTCCAACCTGCCCCTCACCAACATGATTTTCAGCCTATGCACTCCACCCCATCTGCTCTACTTCCTTTGGCCTACCAAGCAACCCGCGGTATGAACAAACCTAAACCCCACAACCGCACGGTGGCTTTTTTTATTGACTTCAGCAAAGCGTTCGACACCGTTCCTACTGAGGGCCTCCTCTCCTCAGTTTCCGGCACCACACTCCACCACAATGTTGTCAGATGGCTCACGGCTTACCTCAGGGGACGAGCAACCTGCTGCCTCTATAACGGTTCCCGTTCTCAGTTTCGGGCTGTCAAGGCGGGGGTTCCTCAAGGCTCGGTCGTCTCGCCTTCCCTGTTCAACCTCTACGTCTCTGACTTCCCCATTCCTCGGGACCAGCTCTGCTACCCCTCTGTAACATCTTATGCCGATGATTTCACTGTCGTGGCGTCCCATCTCTATCCTCTCACCGCTGCTTCCGCTCTCTCGGATCACTCTGCCTCAATCAGCAATTTGGCAGCAAACAAGGGCCTTACCATATCAAACTCCAAATCCAATTCAACCGACACCCATCAGTCTACACTTGACCCTGGTATCACTATGAACGATTCTGCCCTGCCTCTGGAGCGCCGCCCCAAAATCCTCGGCGTCACTTATGACACCCACTTCACTTTTACAACGCACATTACTTCCACAGCCGCTCGAGCCTCCAGCCGCCTCAGACTGCTCAAGGCCCTGGTGGGCACACGCTGGGGCCAGTGCAAGGAGACTCAGCTTCTCACATACAGGGCATTTATCCGACCTCTCTTCACTCTTCGGTGCAGACGGTTCAAAACGCCGCTCTCCGCACTGCGACCGGTTGCCTCCGCATGGCTTCCGCGGACCATCTCCACTCCGAGTCCAAGCTGCTGAGGGTCGATCAATCTCTCGACCTCNTTATCCGACCTCTCTTCACTCTTCGGTGCAGACGGTTCAAAACGCCGCTCTCCGCACTGCGACCGGTTGCCTCCGCATGGCTTCCGCGGACCATCTCCACTCCGAGTCCAAGCTGCTGAGGGTCGATCAATCTCTCGACCTCCAGAAGGTCGATCAATCTCTCGACCTCCAGTGCCGTTAATACCCAGACCACTCTGTTGTCACCGCACAGGCTGGCCCCCGTCTCATCTGCCACAGCTTAGCAACCAATTTCCAAACCGACATCAACCACTTACTTGCTGACAATATCATGCCTTCCCCAGAGTACCGCTCAGCGATTTCCTCCCTCCATCGATCTGCCGTGCGAGCTTCACTAGACCGCCTCCCCGTTAACAGGGTTTTGGGCTTTGACCCGCCGGAGATTTCACCCGATGAGGCGGTCCTCTCTCGTGCGGCCCGCTCCACTCTATCACAGTTGCGCTCAGGTTTCTGCTCTGCCCTGATGTCTCACCGCAATAGGATCGGACTGGCGGATTCGGACTCCTGCCCAGAGTGCCACCGCGCTCCCCACACCGTCAACCACCTGTTTGAGTGTCCCGCCCACCCTACCGCCCTCCTTCCCACCTCTCTATGGGACAGTCCTCTATCTGTGACTGACTTCTTGTGCTCCTTGCCTTTGTTTCCATACCTTCCGCCACATGCTTGACTCCCTCCGGAGCCACTCCCTACGTAACTACAACAACAACATGAGTGTTCTAATACTACTAGTAGCCTGAGCCGTCATTATAAATGACGACAGAAAATGAGCACTTCAGGAAAAGCCCCGCGGTCACCTGTGCTTGTTACTGTTCAAAGGGCTTCTTATATGGAAATTCACCATTCTGCTTAAAAAATTGGGTATATATTACGAGGCATAGTTCAGTGACATCTCCCATAGCACCTTTGAACGATGAACATGTCCAACACGGTCATAGAGGCGAACTCAGGTGGAATGCCCTAGTGCAACCCCCGTATCTAAGATACCGCCTTCGGCATCTGAATTTTTTTCTATCTTATTCACCATGGATCGTGACAAGCAAGAAATATATTTATAAATAAAACCACAACGTGAATTATTATATAGTGCTGATTGAAGTGGCGAGCAGTAGCTTAATCCTGTTATGTACTGACTGAAATCATTCTCTCGTTGCAAATGTTTTAGTCTAGGGTAAGTAAATAGTAAATACTGGTGACTAGTGATGGTCACTTTTCTTCCCACCCAAGTTTCTTCCCATAGTAGCTAACTGCTCGGAGGTTACAGATATAATAATAACTAATGTGCATGAAATGGCAGATCCTGAAACTGGAACAACGACAGATGCTGATGAATCCACTTGATGAAGTTTCAAGAAAGGTGCAAGATGTTCTTCACTGAAGATACATTATGTAGGACCAAGATGTGGCGCCCCGATGCTGAAGCTGACCACGCTGACACATGGCGCAGCGCAGAAGCATGTGATGACTAGAGCTAGGACATTGGAGTTGTTGAAAAGGAGCCGTAGTAGCGGTTAAAAGGAGCCCTTCTAGCGCTATAAGTGTGCAATAGTAGCGATAGAAATGGGCATCAGGAGCACCTATGGGAACGTTTGGAGCAGTTACCGGAGCATTTAGAGCACTTATAGGAGCGTTTGGAGCAGTTACCGGAGTATCTAAAGCGCTTATAGGAGCATTTGGAGCAGTTACCGGAGCATTAGAGCACTTATAGGAGCGTTTGGAGTAGTTGCCAGAGCGTTTGGGGACAGTTATCTGAGCGATTCATGCACCAAATTATAATTTACACACCTATCGGAGTAAAAATTTAAATGAGGTTTTGCTTTTGAAAATATTTTGTAGGTAAAATGAGAGGTGCAAAGATTGAAAAAATAAACATCAAAATTTTTAAAAGATGAAGCAAAACAAAATTCGACCTTAATCCAGTACAATGTCAGCAGTTGAAAAGGTATACCGGTACCTAACTACGAGGCACTGAATGCACTGAACCGGTATGGCCGCGTCTACACGATCCATCTTTTCGTCGAGTTTGTGATCGCGGAACGATTTTAATCGACAGACACACGCGGCGAGCCTTCGAAGTTTGTGGTTTTGATCGCTAGCAGTGCTGGAAATCTTTGAGCACAATCACAAAAAGTTTGCAAATTATATTTCGCTGTGTAAATAGAAGTATCTGTTTTAAATATATTATTTAGTAATTAAAGCACAATTTTTTATTAAAATTCACCCGCATAGCGAATTTTGTTTTTGTTTGATTCGAACTTCTGTAGAGCGGGAAGCATTTGGCAACTATAAGTTTCCAATTCGTAATAACTGTAGCATATTCCTCAAGTTACGTCTGTACCTTCTTTTTTCATTAATGATTGCTGGTAAGCTTGGTCGTTTTGCTGAGGCATCGGGGTTGCTGCCTGCTGGTCAGTTTGCGTACAGAACTGGCTTGGGTTGTTGTGACGCTCTATTGTCGGTGTCACACCATTTACAGTCTGCGCCGGATTGTAGGTCTGAGGCACGCCTTGTCCAGTTGGACTTCAGCGCTGCGTTTGACAGGGTTAACCATAGTGGTTTATTGTACAAGCTGGAGTGCTTTGGTGTGGGTGGTAGGGTTCTGTCAATCATTCATGATTTTGTTTCTGAGCGAACGCAGAGTGTGTCTGTTGACGGCATCTTGAGTGCCTCAGTCGCGGTGGTGTCTGGTGTCCCTCAGGGCAGTGTGCTTGGCCCGCTGTTGTTCGTTCTCTAT
>LQNS02278124.1:2445048-2462978 GCA_001587735.2 Parhyale hawaiensis | reverse complement strand
ACTAATCAGTTCTGTCGGTGCTTCGTGCCCTGGTCGGCTAAAGTTTGGAATTTGTTGCCTGCATCGGCTTTTGGTCGTGTTGGCCTGCAGGCTTTTAAGTCGGCAGTTAATGGTTTTTTACTAGATTTCCTTTAGCAGCGTTTTGGGCTTCCCGGTGTTGCAAATGCTTCATTTGGGTTGTATTGCCTGTCCGTGGGAGCTCAAACGTGAAGTTTTAATAATAATTATAAAAGCTACAATTGAGTAAGAATTACGTTTTAATGGAAGAAACGGATGCACACAGTGTGAACTACAATGGAAATTAAAGAAATTTATAAATAAAAAATGAGAAATTATTGTTCTATCGTCTGCATTTCTGCATTTGAGGAGGTGCCAGTGAGTGAATTTTTAACTATACTTTTCTCCAGTATATAGAAAGTTTTACCCGCCAATCAGCCGCCAATCTACAACTAGAATAAATTTCTGACCGATGAAGTGAGGGTGGAATATCGGTTAATAGTAATGGAATGCTGAATTCGCGTACCGTGACCTTGGAGTGTTCGTGGCTTCTGTTTTTTATGCCATTGGGACAAGGAAGGGAATTGTTTGTGATTTTGCCTGTCGATTCTTGTGTTTGTGATCGATGAAGTGATAGATCGTGTAGACGAAGCTTATTGAACCCTCATGTACTGCTGTTGCGCCTAGGGTAACTATACTTACCCTAATTGGGGTTACAACCAGTTTAGAAGAACCAAATTAAATTATAAAATTACAGAAACCACAGTTCAAAAATTTCAACTATTTTGGTGATCATGCACGTCTCATTCATCTACCAATTATGCTACTTTGTTCGTTAGTGTGTTAAAGTATGAGGGAACTTAGAAGAAAATTACCCCATCCTGGAAAAGTTCCCTACTTCAACCGTTTTACCACTTTCAAACTGGTAGAAGTCCCATCAATGAGTGTTGAATATTGCAGTTGTCGTTTATTTATGCTTGAATCAGACTCGTTGATATTCAGTACACTTAAAAGTACGGTTCACCACCTGCTAAGAATGCTCCAGTTATTTGAGATTGCTCAACTTTGTGAGCAGTTAGAGTCAAATGGAGCGCTAAGGAGCACTTTAGAGCATTTATAGCGTTTGGAGCATTATGGAGCATTAAGAGCGCTTGTAGCATTTTACGAATAAATACTCCATGTCCGAGCTCTAGTGATGACCAACCATCGGCGCCAAGAATCGTTGTGGTGGTCTCCCACAAGCAAGGCCAAGCCAGTACTATCACCGAAAGACCTCCGCTTCCTTCCGGACCGCGGTGTCGGAATTTGAGATGTCAAGCTCAACCTTCAGGAGAGACTCGAAGAATCAATAGTATTACCGCATAGATGAACACACACTGATATACTATACATATTTGATACTTTATAGTCAGAGTAATTACCAGAGAATTAACTGATTCTCCTTTCCTTATATCAAGATTTAGGCATATTTCCTTGTCTCCTAACTTAGAGGCAATTCGTATTTTTGGTTTGTGTGATGAAGTCCTCGATTTAATAGTAAGCTAGTAGCTTTTAAACTTTTATGGGACTAGGATAAGATACTTCTCACCAAGTAACATAACTGAAAAATTTAAAACCTTTACAATATCCTGAAGTTGAGTTGATGTAACTAAGTATTAGGAAAGCTTATTGATTTTTTTTTAGTCCTGTAAGAGGGATTTGTAGAACTGAAAGTTGGAAGCTATTAGTAAGGCTGCAGTTTGCAGAGTCTGTGTGTAATGCTAGGGGAAGCAGTCTGAAACTTGCTTGAAGCAGGAGTTGGAGTCGGTGAACTGAATTGTTATTTAAAATGCCCGAGTTGGTGGGAGTGAGACATTTATGAGTCGAACAGTGCTTGTGCGACTCCTCTACCCTTGCTATAGTAGCTTCATACTAACCATCTGTCATAGACTACACCCTGTTTGACACCTGATTTCTTGTTTTGTAAGTTTAAAAAAAAATAGCTCTATAAACGCCATGCAAATATTTTCCATTTACTGTAAAATTAGGTCTAACAAAGAGAAGCTTCATGGTGATGCATAAAATTTAGTTATTGTTAGTAAACAAGAATTTACAAGACTCGTAGATGCTAATGCCAGAGAGCGGTAACTGCTGTGGCATTGGGTTTACTAAATCATCTTTGTCCAGCGTTCAAATACACATGAGGTTTTGACTTTAACCAGAAGGAAGGATGGTCGGGAGATCGCAGTTGTTGCTTGAGCTGTCAATAGCTGATACTGTAGCTCTGCTAACCTGTGATTGACTGCAGCCGCACACGTTAGTGGTCTTTATCTGCAGCATGAACTGGTACTTGTGGATTTCTGAGTTCGTATGAGCGATCTAGTTGTTTTTTTGGAGCACTTTAGCATCGTGCAACTAATGAATTTTGGTTTATTGCTGTTGAACGAATTCTTTTGTTGCGCCATGAACAGTTTACTACTGAAATTTCCCAATGAAATAGGCTTACAATTTTCTTTTCTATGTTGATCTTGTATTATCTAAAATCCAGTTTATTCTTAGACAAGCTTCCTAAATATATATCTTTCCAGCCTTCTGGAAATGTGATATGTGAACATCTCTTCAGGTAATGGACTCTGTATCTGCAAGATTAGTCGATATAGAGCGAAGTAGACCCTAATTTTCAAGCAGACAATGGAGGACTGTGTAGTTTTATTGTGCCCCATTGAGCCTCCAGTGGATGTTGCCTTTCATTTGTCTGAGGATAACGGCGTCGTTTCATTCACACCAAACTTTGCAGTCGGTCCTGCCAGTGGAGTTAAGTTTGAAGGTGAGTAACTGTTTTTTGTCTTATATGCCCTCTAATTGGCGTAGGTAGAAATCGGGGTACTGAGCGATTGATGATGCTGGTGTAACACAGGTAACCCTGGGAGCAATAGACCGGTATTTAGTGGCAATGATGTCTTTATTGACATTGATGGTCAATGATGACCTGTGCAGTTCATCATGTGACTGCGACAAAAAAAAAAAAGGTCCGTTTTTGGGGACTTATCTTCAGAGGAGTAATTGATCATTGTGAAGGTGAACTTTGGCTAGATCACTTCAAAAAAATGAGGAAACACTGGTTTACAGTTCTTTTTTTTTTTTTTTTAGTGGTATTCACAGTCCTGGTAGGGTTAGGTTAGTTAGGTTCACTCATTCTATGTTATGGGAGCAGCTCCTACTGGAGTTCCCATCAATTACTTTAATGACTAAGATAACCCAACTTATTAAAGCTTAGCCTAAGACAGGACTTTGGGACTTCCTTCTTTTGTCCCCGCTTCGTGCCGATCCAGCAGTTAGATATCCCTGCTGATAATGCTTTGTTCCGTTCATTTTTTTCTTTCCCCACCTATTATAACCATGCATGTTGATCCAAAGTGGAATTACGTTGTACATAAGTTTCACATTTCTATCATCATACCTATTGACTGTCTCCATCTCAAGGCGCACAGGATGGGCCACCGTAAGGTTTTGTCAGTTTTGCTCTGCCTTTGTTGCGGGAGCAGCGCCCAAAGGAGGACCCTACAAGTTAGGTGCCTTTCGAGACGTTCTTCTTCGGTACTTTGTATCCTTCCACGTTCATGCTCTTAATGATATTTTTCTTTGTATTCCTTCTTCTTTCCCGACTTTCTGTTCCCAGCCCTCAGGGGCATATTGTGGCGGGCTCTTTCCCTGCCGCAATATGTTTGGGCATCACGCACCCAAGGGTCCCGAGTGCCTTCTCCGCAGGAGATGTAGCATCTGGCCGCAGTTCCCGCTGACGAGGTTAGTGTTGTAAAGTGCGGTAGGTTCTCTATTTCCTTTTCTGTTCCGCGAGGTGGGCTGTCGATCGAGATAGCGTACCGTGTCCGCGGGATTTCTCTCATCTCTCTTGTGTGAAAGGCCGTGAAAAAGGCCGACCACTCGAGTGTCTCCTACTATGCTTTGCGCCTCGTTTCCTGCCCGTAGTAGCCCATGTAGGCCACGCGACAAATTATGTGGTATTTAAATACTATACACTCATCTCTGTTGGAACGCCTGCGTTGCGGCTACGGAGGTTAAACAAAGTTTATAACTAACTAATAACGACTTTCTGTTCCCATGCTCGTTGCTACTATGACGGAAAGGCTTGTGCATGGGTTCCATGTTTTCATCGACATAGTGTGTGTCCTTTCGCTTTTCCTCTGTGACAGCGCCTGTGTTGTCAAAACGGAGGCTTGAAACTACACCATATAATGGTAATGTTTGTGTTCCATATTTCTTACCTTATTTGTTCAACGTTATGCTGAACATGGAAGCTTAAACTGTACAATAGGGTAGTGGTGATTAGTAATGTTGAAATTTCATTGATTTCTGAATGTCTTATTCCGCTTCTACAGGTGATGGGAACAAATCAGCTGCTGCTCATCATCCTAGTGAGAGAACTGTTGCCAAAGAAAAGTTTAATGGTATTGGCTCTAAAGATAACGAGGACTATGCTGTCCGGCTATCCAACGAGTTGGTAAGAGTTGATTAGTTTCTCATTTGAGGCTTTCTCTCTGGCCTGAGTTATCTCGAAAGGAATGACTTTCTCCTCCTCCATGAGAGTTATGTTTTAGCTCGGGCTTCTGAGTCTATTTTTAGCAATATATCTTGAAAAGTTATAGATAGAGAATTTTATGGAATTTTACCGGAAGTTTCAGGAATGTAACCTTAGCTAGCCTATGTGAATCTGCCATTCATGCCCGCAATGCCTCATTCCACTTTCAGACTCCTAGTGATGATGATTCTTCTTGCCTTTCTGTTCTTTCCCGATTTACTGTTTCCATGCTTGCATGAGTTCCACGCTACTGTCGCAGAATGCTCAATACTGCCTAAATCTCTACTAGATTACATACTATGCTACGGGGGGTTGTTGCACTATCTGACGCTTGACGTTAGTTAGTGGTCAGTTTTGGATTCTTCTGCATCACCTGGTATAGTGAATCTTGACTGAAATTTCTGAACACGATAAGTAACTAAAACACTATTAAATCTCATACATCTATTGAGCAAGGCAACGGTAATGAAAAGTTCAAATTATGTAGTTCTGAAATATTTCTTTTTTATCAACACCAAAATCTAATCATTTGTGCATTTTAGAATTAATCACACCTACAATTTTGTTGAAGATCCAATCATAATTTTTCGAGTTCTGCTGCTAACCAACATTCTGACAAACGTATGTCAAACACACATATAGACCATCCGATCATCACCAAAATTTTCTCATTTGTGCTTGAATATTACTAACGTTTCTTTTGAATTGAATGAGAGTTCGCCAATAACTTTTTGAGTAATATTTTCAGTCGGATATAGGAACTCCTTACAACAACGTGACTTTGTCCGTAGTAAAAATTGCTTGCAGTTTGTTGTATATTCTGTGCAAAGAATACTCTTTCGACCCAGAGTGGAATCTTTACAACTTCACGGAGCTTGAATTGACTGTGTCGGTATAGGATGTTGCGTATCTAAATAAGGTTTTTTTAGAAAAAGTAGTCCTTCAAGTATCGTTGGCACTTATTTTAGCTTAACCAAACCAAACCCAAGACTGAAATTACTTCTGTAGTATTTGATTATGAGAGACAAGCGTTTCATTAAGACAACTATTAATCTTCTGCAGGTGGAAGGAATACAGAAATCATCGCAGGCACGCTCAGTATCAGAAGCTAACGATTATCAAGGGACTGGTGCAGATCTGAAGACTGTGGGGAACGATCGGGTCGATGGTGATATCACCGAGGTTTCCCATGGCATCCCTTCGCTGTCCGAATTCTTCCAACAGCGGTGCCAAAACCCTAGTTTGTCCAAAGATCATAAAGAGGATGTTTGTTTGCTACTAAATGAAGTAACTGATGCCATCGACCTGGGCTCTGTGGGTAAGGTAGACCCATACCAGGAGAATCATAATTCTAGTAAAAAACATCCTATAGTAGAAACTGCTGATTGTAGGGATCTAGGACAGAAACCTGTTAAGCGTTGCTCTTCAGAGCAGGATGCCAGCTTTTATATTGCTAGTGAACATTCGATAGAAGAACCTTCTGAAGGCAAATATCTTCTGCGGAGTAACATGTCAAAGAAAGTTCGTAAGAATTATCACAGCTACAGCGAGGGTAAAACAGCTGCCTCCAAGGAAGCTCCTGCTCGTTCGCATGCTACAGGAAAGAAAAATAACCGTCAATTCTGCCGTAGTTCTACTCCCAATATGAAAAAATTGAAAGCTCGTACTGCTAGAGTTTGTAATTCTGAGGAAACCCACCAATGTCGGCAGTGTAATTTTGCTGCAGTTAGCAAGATTGCCCTCAGCAGACATATAACTTTGGTGCACAAAATTATCCCGAGTTACAAGTGTCAGTTGTGCGATTATGCCACTGTGAGGAAATCTGATCTAACTCAACATATTGCTCGAGTGCATTCTGGTGTTTTGAATTATCAATGTAGTCGGTGCAGCTACTCGAGCTGTAGCAAGCAGCAACTGAAATATCATGTTGCTCAGGTGCATACTGGAGAGAAAATTCACAAGTGCAGCGACTGTGACTATGCTTCTGATAGAATGTTTTGTTTGACTCGTCATATAGAGCGTGTGCATTATGGGATGAAAAATTATACGTGTGACTTGAGTAAATTGAAGACATTTGACAAGTACTTTCTCGAGGCCCATGCTGCTTGTCATCTCAGCGGTAAGGAAAAACACAAGTGCAGCCTTTGTGACTTTGCGTCTGCTAAGAAACACAACCTGACAATTCAAATCTCTCGCGTGCACTGTCGTCAGAATTATCAGTGTACAACCACAGCCTTCAAGGAGACTGTACCTTTACATACTACTGA
The DNA here is from genome assembly GCA_001587735.2 of Parhyale hawaiensis. Classification (NCBI taxonomy): domain Eukaryota; kingdom Metazoa; phylum Arthropoda; class Malacostraca; order Amphipoda; family Hyalidae; genus Parhyale; species Parhyale hawaiensis. Next base: position 2,456,138 of record LQNS02278124.1, on the reverse strand, counting down.
AAAGAAAGAGGAACTTCTCCACCATTGTCATCAATGCGACTTTTGTGCTCCTAGTATGTCGGCGCTGAAGATCCACATGGCTCTGGTGCACGAAATTGGCCAAAAGCACCAGTGCAATCTGTGCAATTTTGTGACTGCAAGGAGATATATACTTATTAATCATGTTGCTCGGAAGCACACCCTTCAAAAGAGTTATAAATGTGACTTGTGTAGCAGTTCGTTTTACAGTAAATACGAATTGAATATCCATTTCACTAGAAAACATACTGAGGAGAGAAATCACAAGTGTAGTCTCTGCGATTATGCTGATATATCAAGAGGTTGTGTGAATTATCACTTTAAACGCGTCCATGCTAAAGAAAGAAGACACAAGTGTACCCAGTGTGACTACGCTGCTTTTAGAAGGACTGAACTGAAAAGCCATCTTGCTCGGATACATGCAGTTGTTCATGATAAATAATCGGTCCGAGTGCTTGTTTCTTCTGCGTAATGACATGCAGTGTAGTAATTGATGTTTTTAAAAGCACCATACATTAAGTTCTCTTTACTTCAGAACTTTTGTCAATTTTTGGCGAATCTTAGTGTCTCTATGCATTTTATAATTTTTAAGCAGCTCACTAGACTATGTGCCTCTCATTATGTGCACTGCATGAGCTATGTTTTATACTTTCTGTTACAATTAGCTATTTTATTTTGTGTTTCATCAGCTCTTCTGTGACCAAGTTTTGATTACAAAGACCTAATGTAAAGCTTAGTAAATCAAGTTAATCATAAATGCATATATCGTCTCACAAGTAAATTATATTGCGTTTTTACTAAGCCATGGACCACACGATACCCTGCCTGTCCACTCCTCGCAAATGAGGCTGATGGCAATTCGATAAATCATCGAAAAAATTTATGTCATTCAACATAGCGACTTGAAGCAAAATATAAACTGTTGGAGACGCGAGGAACGTATCTATTGAAAAGAAACACGCATGCTTGAGCACTGGCCAACAGTATATTACAAAATTTATCTAAGCCAATTATAAGTCATTTTGCTGTCCCAAGGTTCAATTATCGTCCATTTATCTCTAAAAATAATTCAAAAAGTATGGGTAGTGGCCGCGATGTTAGTATGGGTAGATTTGCCTGTCCAATCTTATAGCGAGTAGTGCGCCTTGAAGTCCCCTGTGGTTATCTAAGCCTTATGCTTCACACCACTATGAAGATGAAGGAAGGTTCGCAGCATTACAGTACCATAGTCAAGTTAACATATCCTATGTTATAGAGAGTAGGGCCTCAAGTGGTTCTTATAGGTTACTGCAGCCTTAGCTATGCTTGTCTGTGGTGATTCCTTCTGCAGTTTTTTCATACTTCCCATTACAACAGTATTGTGTTCCGTTCTTTATCTTCAATTCTGACTTATTTCATGTTCGTTGATAAAGTCTAGTATCCCTTTCATGGTTGAGTCAACTGTATTTCACAGTATATGATTGATCGAAATTAAATTCTGTATATATTCATCCACCGCAGGCAGCAGAACTTGAGTTTTGCTTGGGGAAACTTTATGCTCCCCCGGTGCTGAGTAAATGATGAAGTTTAAATTTATTTCTCACAGCATATATGTTTTAGTCATCATATAGTGTACACGAGTAAAAATTTCAGTTGTCTTCAGTCATAAACAGGAAGTTCTAGGAATGTTCAAAACCGTCATCATATATGTGTTTGATATTTTGCAGTGTAAAATGAACTCGCACTGTTGATGCCTTATTGTCTCTAATAATCATAAAGATAATAAACTACTTTTACTTAGTAGTCATGATCGTTGTCACATGATACAAAACGTGAGGTGTAGGTTATCACGACAGTTAGATTCGCAACAGATGAAGCCTAATATTACTATTATGTCTGGTGCCTATCATGCATTGCAACTCATTAGGTTCTTATCTCCTGTCTGGTAACTGTATGCGTTGTCATTAGCTTTGTAACAGTCATTAGTTACATTATAACAGGATTCCCACTAGATGTATAGCGAGGTAAGACATCAGCATGAGTTTTGCATCAAGTACCGCTATCAGTTATTCTTGGTCAGCAGACAATTGCTATCACTTGTTCAAACGTTACTCTCGACAGTTGTACAGCGAAAGTTAAATCACATACAAAACACTTGATTGATGATCGCAGGAGGGAGGCATGACAGGTACATCAGACGACCGGATGATGCACAGTGAATGGTGAAATTCAACTGTGTAGCTGGCTAGTTACTGACTGGTGCGCGGCTTGCGAGAGGAACCAATCACGTGCCAGGATTGGCCCTCACTGTTGCGGCTGGTAGCTCTCCTTGTAACTTTAGTAGACGGCTGGTTCCTGTGCTTTGTCCATTGATGATTGGTTTCAGATTGCGAATCAGCAGGGATTCGATTATTGCGAGGCGTAGGCTGTCGTTCTTCTGGTGAACTATTTTGGTGCCAGTTACGAACATTTCTCTAGTAAGCTTTAAATCGTGATGTTGTTGCGTATGTGCTTTTATACCGCCCGATGATAAATGGTGACCTGCCGAAATAGTGTGGTGGTGGTCATGCTTATGTATGAGGTCTTCTCGAGCTTGCAGTCGCCAGTTTCACAGGTATACTCATACACGACGTTGGTTCTTTTCAAGTCTTGCTTTTCACTGTTTGGGTTGTTGCGCATGACGAGGCTGCTGATGGTTGGGCTTTTGTAATAGATGTTCAGTTTCAGGCTGTCGTTGTTATGGATGCATCTCGTGTTTGATCTTACGATGTGCTTGAGGATCTTCTCGTCGGTTCTGTAGGCTTTTGACATTTGATTTTCATAGAAGACGGTATGAATGTGCCTAGAGTTTGGTTTTTGCCTGTTGCTGACGGCATTGTCAACGTATTGTCACAAAATTATGTCAAACTGTTTGTTGGAATACCCGTTGTTGATGAGAGCTTGTTTGATTCTCTGTACTGATCGATTGAAAAGGTTCCATGTGGATGAGATCTTGTAGTATCTGTGTATCAGTGCCTTGATGTACTGTCCTTGTAACGTTGTGGTCATTCACTTGCTGCATTCAAATAAACTCCTGCATTTGTAGGTTTCTGGTAGAGAGACGAAATGAATCAGTTGTGACTGCCATCAACAGCAACATCAAGGAAATTTAATTCGCTATCAATGCTGAGTTCTTGAGTGCAGTTGAGGACCGAGTATGCTTCCAGTAGAATCTTGAATTCCTGTAGTTGTTGGTTGCTGTCGATGATAAGGAAATTATCATCCACGTACTTGCAGTAAACAGTTGGTTTCTTTACTGGATTATTTTTGATGACTGTGTTTTCGACGCTGCACTTATAAAAGTTCGCGAAGGTAACCCCGAGAGGTAAACCCATGCCACGCCATTTTCTGTAAGTACAAACTGCCGTCAACGTGGGTGAATGGAGATTTGGTGGTGCAAGCCAATAAGAGTTTCTTCAAGAGTCCGCGTGCGATCGGTGGAGGTGGCAGGTTCTCATGCGCGTAAACTGCGTTGCAATTGATGTCTCTTGGAACTGATAGATTTGTGAAGAGAGACTCAACATCCAGTGATGCAAGGAAGCCCTGCGGTTGTGTGGCCCGGATGATGTAGGTTGGAGTTGTAACTTGAGAGATGATAGGTCGAAGAGTGTTACCGGTTTTGTGAATTTTCACAGTGCCTTAGATGTAACCAGGATAGTACTCCCCAACGAAGGGCTTAAGGATTTTTGTCTGTCCTATAATCACTGCTTCAATTAGTTTGTTCACGTCTGTTTTCAACTGCGCTGTTGGATCCTTTTTTATTCGTACAGTACAAGAGACAGTGGCCATCATTTGCAACGCAGTTTACGCGCATGAGAACCTGACACCTCCACCGATCAAACGCGGACTCCTGAAGAAACTCTTATTGGCTTGCACCACCAAATCTCCATTCACCCACTTTGACGGCAGTTTGTACTTACAGAAAGATGGCGTGGCTATGGGTTTTTCCCTTGGGGTTACATTCGCGAGCTTTTATAAGTGCAGCGTCGAAAACACAGTCATCAATATTAATCCAGCAAAGAAACCAACTGTTTACTGCAAGTACGTGGATGATAATTTCCTTATCATCGACAGCAACAACAACTACAAGAATTCAAGACTCTACTGGGAGTACACTCGGTCCTCAACTTTACTCAAGAACTCAGCATTGATAGCTTCTTGAATTTCCTCGATGTTGCTGTTGATGGCAGTCGCAACCAATTCATTTCGTTTCACTACCAGGAACCTACAAATGCAGGAGTTTATTTGCATGCAGCAAGTGAATGACCACAACGTTACAAGGACAGTACATCAAGGCACTGATACACAGATACTACAAGATCTCATCCACATGGAACCTTTTCAATCGATCAGTACAGAGAATCAAACAAGCTCTCATCAACAACGGGTATTCCAACANGAATGACCACAACGTTACAAGGACAGTACATCAAGGCACTGATACACAGATACTACAAGATCTCATCCACATGGAACCTTTTCAATCGATCAGTACAGAGAATCAAACAAGCTCTCATCAACAACGGGTATTCCAACAAACAGTTTGATACAATTTTGCGCGCTACGTTGACAATGCCGTCAGCAACAGGCAAGAACCAAAATCTAGGCACATTCATACCGTCGTCTATGGAAATAAAGTGTCCAAAGCCTACAGAACCGACGAGAAGATCCTCAAGCCCATCGTAAGATCAAACACGAAATGCATCAATGAGAACGACAGGCTGAAACTGAACATCTATTACAAAAGCCCAACCATCAGCAGCCTCGTCATGCGCAACAACCCTAACAGTGAAAAGCAAGACTTGAAAAGAACCAACGTCGTGTATGAGTATACCTGTGAAACTGGAGACTGCAAGCTCGAGAAGACCTCATACATAAGCATGACCACCACCACACTATTTCGGCGACTCACTATTTATCATCGGGCGGTATAAAAGCACATACGCAACAACATCACGATTTAAAGCTTACTAGAGAAATGCTCGTAACTGGCACCAAAATAGTTCACCAGAAGAACGACAGCCTACGCCTCGCAACAATCGAATCCCTGCTGATTCGCTATCTGAAACCAGCCGTCTACTAAAGTTAAAAGGAGAGCTACCAGCCGCAACAGTGTGAGGGCCAATCTTGGCACGTGATTGGTTCCTCTCGCAAGCCGCGCACCAGTTAGTAACTAGCCAGCTACACACTACGCGCTAAGAAACTTTATATATGAGTCAAGCTCCTGCAACAAGCCTAATGATGACCTTCGCCAAGGTTTAAACGCGTTGCAACAATCGCAGCACTTCGACTACGTACATGGAAGCCACGACCTCTGCCCAGCCAGCGCACAACGACCTCAGTACCGGCCAACTGTTTCACGCAATAAAGATGACAACCTTGTTTGAGAGCTAAGACAGCTAGAAAGAGTAAATGAAACTATTGTCAACCTACGCTACGGCATTATTTTAACCGAACATATATATATCTTTCCAGCCATTCGGGAATGTGATATGTTAACATCTCTTTAAGTTATGGGACTTTAATGGGAACTATATCTGCAAGTTTAGAGCAAAGCAAATCTTAATTTTCATAGCAGACAATGGAGGACTGTGTGATTTTACTGTGCCCCATTGAGTCATTAGAGGAGGATGCCTTTCATTCATCTGAGGAAAACGGAATTTCATTGACACCAAGCTTTGCGGTTGCCCCGCTCAGTGGAGTCAAGTTTCAAGGTGAGTGCCTGTTTTCTGTCTTTTATGCATCCATAAGTGGCGTAGGTAGAAGTCGGGGTACTGAGCGATGGGTGACATTGGTGTAACACAGGTAACCCTGGAGTAATGGACCCGTGTTTGAAGCTAACTATGTCTTAACTGAAATTGATGGCCAATAATGGGCTGTATGACCTGTGTAGTTCATCACGTGACTGCGACAAAAAGAAAGCGTTCGATGTTACCAGATTTATGTTCAGTGGAGTAATTGATCATTGTGATATTGCGCTTTGGCTAAACCACTTCAAGAAAATAGGAAAACATTGGTTTAAACTAATTTGTTGTGGCTAGTGCCGAGAGTGTTTTTATTATTACTAGTGCACCAAACGCAACCTTTTTGTTGAATAAGTCATGGAAGAATGTATTTGAAAATATCTTAGCATCCTATCGAAAATGTTCACAGCACTCGAAATTTCACCATGTCCACAAAGTTCAGGAAGTTCACCAAGTGCATAAAAGCAACCAAGTTCACAAAGGCCCATTACCAGGCCTTCACTAATACTCCGGGATTTTCCGGGTTTGTATCCTGGATACAGTTTGACAAAAAACATTTGGGTGCACTGAAATTTTTTTCTTCAGTATTAGATAAGGGAAAAATAAGGCTTCGGACGGACTGACGGAGAGACGGCTCTCTTATTATAGTATAGATTATTATTCAACTTCTGGTAGTTATTGTGTTGTTGACAGTTCTCAAGGACCACTGTTAGGCCTTTGGGTTATGTAACTTTGGTTCATTTATTGTATGTTATGGGGAGCAGCACCCACAGGAGTCCCCTTAAATTACCTTAGTGACTAAGACAACCCAACTTGCTGAAGCTTAGCCTTAGACTGGCTGGCCTTCTGGACATCCATCTTTTGCCCCGGCTTTGTGTCGATCCAGCAGTTAGATATCCCTGCTGATGATGCTTTCTTCTGTTCCTCCTCTTCATTCCCCACCTATTATCGCCATGCATGTTGATTTTAAAGAGGAATTACGTTTTACATAAAGTTCACATTTCTATCGTCATCCCTATTGATTGTACCAGGGCGCTTATGATGGGCCATGGACCATAGGCCTAAGGTTTTGTAAGTTAGTTTTGCTCAGCCTTTGTTGTGGGAGCAGCACCTGAGTCCGATCCTATAGGTTACCTTTGCCATCCGAGACTTTCTTCGTGCCTACTTTGCATCCTTTCACTTTCATGCTTCTACTGATGTTATTTTTTTCTCTGCATTCCTTCTTCTTTCTCGACTTTCTGCTCCCATGTGCATTGAGCCTACTGTGAAACACTCGTGCATTGGTTCCATGTTTTCATCGACATAGTGTATGTCCCTTTGTTCTTCCTAAGTGACAGCGCCTGTACAGTATTATGAAAATGGAGGCTTAATACTAGTCGATATAATAGTGATAATGTTTGTGTTCCATTTTCTGACTTCATTTGTTCAGTGTTTTGTTGACCATGGAAGCTCAAGCTAAACAAAAAGGTAGTGATAATAATGCTGAAATTTCATTGATTTTTAATTTTTTTCTGCTTCTGCAGGTGATGGAAGCAATTCAGCTGCTGCTCATCTTCCACTGTGTGAGACAGCTGTCACCAAAGTAAAGTTTCGTGATATTGACTCTGAAGATAACAACAAGAGCTACACGGTCCGGCTATCCAATGACTTGGTAAGAGTTTATTAGTTTCTGATCTAAAGCTTTGCTTGTGGCTTGATTTATCACAAGGATGATTTTTTCTTCCTCCACAGAAGTTATGTTTTAGCCAGGACTTGTGTGTCTGGTTTTAGCAATGTAACTTGAAAAGTTTTTGTCAGAATTTTCATGGAATTTGACCAGAAATGTTAGGAATATCGAGAAGAAATATATGTTTTTGGTGATGATTTGTCTCTCTGTTTGTCTCTTTGTCTGCTACCTTTTAGCTAAATAATTGGAAAAAATTTACGGATCTTTAAATTCCGAAAGCAGCTCTACTTTCAATTCTAAAATTTGACTGAAGCTAATTATTTGCTCCCGAAAGATAAGCATGGCCTAATGAATATCTTGTGAACCCCCTATTGTTATTTTGTTTTCTTGTAGGGCCTTATAGCCTGTAAGTCTTTAGGCCTGCTTAATTCAGAAGTGAACGGTGGATCAATCCTCGTTGTGTTTTTTTCAGCATTCATTTATTCTAAGCTGCGTTTGTAGATATCCCCTCATGAATAATTGGGTTGTTGTTAGTTCAGCCTTTAGAGAATCAGTGACATGTTGGTCTAACCTCTGGGGGCCCAACCTCGGGCATGAGGAACACCGCCCTAGCGTGGGTCCTGTAGCTGACCGTAGAATTAGTTCGACCTATGAGAGAATGTGTTATTCATGCCCGCATTGCCTCCTTCCACTTTCTGACTTCTAATGATGATATGATAATGATTCTTCTTGCATTTCTTTTCTTTCCCGATTTACAGTTTCTTTGCTTGCTGATTCTATGTGGAACGTCTTTCTACATGAGTTCCACACTTCTTTCGTAGAATGCTCAGCACTGCCCAAATCTCATCCAGACTACGTACTGGGCGTGCCCAGTAATCTGCTGTGCTTACTGTTAGCATTGGCTGTATTTCAAAGTTGCGGCCACATTAATAGATATCGACTGTGACCTCCATATACCACATAATACATGTACCTACATAAGCCCATCAGACTCATTAACTTATTTTCAGGACGATGATGCGCTTGCCATTCTTAGCTTCAATACTAGATCTGTTGGAAAAAATCTGGATGAGTTCAAAATATACCTTGACTCCTTGACGTCCCAACCGACGGTAATAATCCTAACTGAACTTGGATGGAGGATGCCGCATATTTTCCTGGTATCTCGGGGTACGCTGCATTTCACACTGTGAGGACCAACAAACGTGGCGGAGGTTTGAGCGTGTTAGTTAGGTGTGCCTTTCAGGCCCAACAGCTGGAGGACTTGTGTGTCTCGTGTGAACTGCGCGAGTCCTGTGCGCTAAAATTGATCATTGGTAGCAAGATATACTGTATTATTGGAGTCTATCGTCTCCCAAAGGCAAACCTTGACTTATTCAATGAATCTTTCTTTCCTAGAGTTGCGTCATGGTTCCATTCCTCTTGGTCTTGTGTGGTAGCAGGAGATTCCAACGTACACGTAGGTGCTGCATGCGTTTCTGAGTCATCAGTGCGCTATATGGAAGAGTTTAAATCCCTCAGCTTTCTCCAAGGGATTACCCTGCCCACCCTTATTTCTGACTTCCATTTCTACATTAGATCACATTTGGCTCAATGTATTAAGCCCCTGCGCTTTTGGTGTTATTACTACTGACATAAATGATCACTTCTCCACTTGTTGTATCATTTCTGGTGCACTGGCTCATCATTCTAAGCTCATTCAAGTCAAGCTTCGCGACCACTCCAAGGTGCCGCTTGAGCGGCTTGAGCGCGAGGTCGCTCAGTTAGTTCATTGGAATGATGTTGCTGATGTTGGCGAAAGAGTAGGGGATTTTGTTGATCAGTTGTTTGATTTCTATGACAAGAATTGTATTCTGCGCTTAAAGAGACTGTCTCCTAAACGCTACGCGTGTCCCTGGATCATTCGGAACTTCTGTGAACAAATAGCTCACAAGCAGCGGCTCTATAGACTCTGTAGGTCAGGCCACTGCACGTGGGATGTGTATAGAAGTTACCGCAACAACCTTTGTGCTGCGATCCGTGGCGCCAAAGCCTCATTTTATAACGAACGGTTTGATGCGTGTTCCAGCAATACAAAGCGCACCTGACGCTGTATTAATGAGCTTCATAAAGCCTGGAGGTGCTGGGGATGGGCGTGTCGGTCGCTTGCGGCGAGAAAATGTAGGAGTCACGCAGTGTCCTGGTATCGGTAGCATGTTTAACAATTATTTCACGTCGGTAGCTGCGGGTTTGAGTGCTAACATTCCTATTGTAGAGCGGGCTGCAAAGAGTTATGTAAATTCTTTACAGAACTCATTTGTGTGGTTAGCTAGACACTGACATTTCCGATATTCGTTTAGTTATAAAATCATTCCCGAACAAAAGCTGTGATGTACTGTCCATTCCTTTGTTTATCTATAGACAATTATCACATCATTTAGCTCCAGTACTTGCTAGCCTTATTAACTATTCAGTGTGCAGGGGAACTTACCCAGACTGCTTCAAGGTAGACCGTGTCATACCAATCCACAAAGCGGCGACAGAGCTGAGGTGGGCAATTACAGACCCGTCGCCACATTGTCTTTCGTAAACCAAATTTTTGAGAAAATTTTGTTCGTTAGACTTAGTAAATTTTTCGCAGTCAACAATGTTTTTTGTGGTTTTTGTTATGGTTTTCGGTCCCAGAAATCAACTTGTGCCGCTGTTCTATCATTTGCTCAGTCTGTTTACAGAGCATTTAATAACGTGCAATATCTTCTGGCAGTTTTTCTTGACTTCTCAAAGGCCTTCGACACTGTCAATCAGCCCTCAGGGGCATATTGTGGCGGGCTCTTGCCCTGCCACAATATGTTTGGGCATCACGCACCCAGGGTTCCCGAGTGCCTTATCCGCAGGAAATGTTGCAGCTTGCCGCAGTTCCTGCTGACGAAGTTAGTATTGTAAAGTTAGGTAGAATCTCTACTTTCCTCTTTTTGCCTCGTGAGGTGAGCTGTCGATCGAGATAGCCGACCTGATATGCGGGACATCTCTAATCTCTCTCGGGTGGAAGGACACAAAAGGGGCCGACCACTCGAGTGTCTCCTACAATACTTTGCGCCTTGTTTTCTTGCCAGTAGTAGCGCACTGAGCCAACCGAGTTTTTCCGGCAGTAATGCCAAGATAAAATATTCCTAATGAGCTATGCAGAAAGACCGAGTCTACACTGTACGGATCACTCATCGAGTGGATACGGTGGTAAAACTATGACTATTATAATAACTAGCTGGACCCGTGAAACTTTCACGGCTTTGCAACGCCTTTCAGACAGACTCGTGAAACTTTCATATTTTAGCATGGAGACACCACACTTGTTCTTCAACACTGAGACTCGATGTGTGATACATTATGTCCATCCGTTTGGTTGATAGTCGGTACTATATAATAATTCACGTCGTGTTTTTATTTATTTATTTATTTATTTATTTATAACTATATTTATATCTTTCCTGTCACGCTCTATGGGAAAAAGATAGGAGAAAATTCAGATTTCAAAAGGCAAGAAAAGGTTGGGTACCCTGCAATCTTTTTCTTCAGTATTAGATAGGGGAGAAATGAGGAAGCCCAAAAGACGGTGGGGGTTTTGGTGAAGTGTTAATTTTTTGCCGTCATTTATAATGACGGCACGG
>LQNS02278124.1:2434279-2444592 GCA_001587735.2 Parhyale hawaiensis | reverse complement strand
TGGCTATTCCCCGTCAACATCACAAACAACACCGAGATTCGATGTATGATATCTTATACGACCAGCCTTTTTGCTGATAATTATTGAAGCTGCTCATGTCTAAGTGGCCCGTGGATTATATTTATAAGTCCCTCTGTCTAATTGGACCCGTAGAATTCCTTTGGCAGCAAACCACGATACAGGTTCCCCAAGATTTATCTTAAAATTTTCGGGCGTATAAACAATTAAAAAGACCTGGCCTGTGGCCGAAAAATTAGTCACCAGCCGTATCACAGATACGCCAGCTTCCTGAACTCAATAAAGCGCAAAAAAATGGAGAATGAGCGACGAAAATCGCCAATATATTTGCCTCTCGCGTTAGCTGTAGCACAGATACCGGATTTCGCATGTAAGGCCAAATGCGAGCTGAACATTGAATTCAGGGGTAACACACGAAGGAAGGAACGAAGGAACAACGCTATTAATATTATAGATAATATAATAATAATAATAATAAAAAACACTGTCAATCATGGGATCCTAATAGATGGGCTAAGTTTGCATGGAGTGCGAGGCTTTGTATTAGAGTATCTTGGGTCTTAACTCAGAAACAGATCTCGGTACATTGATGTGAATAGTCATAAGTCAGAGAAGCTGGAAGTTTCTATTGGTGTAGCACAGGGGTCGATGCTTGGTTCCTCGCTCTTCCTGATATATACAAATGATATGCATATGTCCTCCACTTTTCCGTTTTATTCATTTTGCCGATGAAACCACCTTTTTTATGACTGGTAACAATCGTCCTTCACTAATTAACTGAGCTAACAGACAACTTAAGCTCATTGATACTTGACTGTGTGAAAATAAGCTTTCGTTCGATGTTGATAAAGCGTCGTACATGCTTTTCTCCAACTTACCCAAACAAACCTGTACGGCGCTATCAATTCGCGGTGTCAATATCAAAAAGGTTACTGAATGCAAGTTCCTGGGTGCCATAGTGGACGACGGGCTCTCGTTTGCTAGTCACATCTTAGATCTAAAATATGCCGTTCCTACGGAGTTATGGCCCATATTTCTTCACACGTTCCCCGAAATATCTTGCACAAATTGTACTTTACCCAAGTTTATCCCTATTTATCATACTGTGTCCCTGTGTGGGGAAGGGTAGCCAGACGGAGCTGCATGGGCTCCGTCGCCTACAGGACAGACGCGTCAGGCTACTCACTGGTGCTGTTGCCGGAGACACCCTGGCAGTATATTCAGCCAATCACGTCATGTCATTAGATGATATATGTAAGATGTCTAAAGCAATAAAACTATTTGAGTATTTCACCCTTGGACGAGACTCAGAATTTGCTGTGATGCATTGAAATTTGGAGATTGCTCACCGTTATACAACTCGTTCCAAATTTGGTGCCAACCAATCTTTACCCTTACTGTTGAAATCTAAATGCCAATCCTCCTTTTTCTATCTGTCCATTAAGATCTGGAACAATGTCCCATTTAGCATTAATAATTTGTTTCACTGCATCAGTTCAAATCTCATATAAAGTCTCACATTCTCTTTGGTAGCGGTAGGTACTTCCTAGCTTATGGCGAGCGGCGCCCGGGGGGAGACCCTGTATAGGTTACCTTAGCCATTGGCTAGGCCTTCGGGACGTTTGTCTTCTGTACTCGCTTTGCTTCCTTCCGCTTTCATACTTCTGCTGATGACAGTGCTTTGTCCTGTTCTTCCTCTTCTTTCTCGGCTTGCTGTTCCCCTGCGCGTTGACTCGTGCATGGGTTCCGCGTTTCTCCGATATCCTTGTGTCCCTTCTTTCTTCCTCTCTTTGGATCCCCGTGTACTCTGTGGGTAGGGAGGCTTACGGTGAGAAAATACTACTAGTACTACATCTAGTGGTTTCCTTGTTAAACGTTGCACGTGGTTAAATTGGTTATGTGTTGATGGACCTACGACAAATTGTATGGAGTGGATGTGTCAATACATTACTCTATGTGTCAATACTGCCCCAAGTAGTTGCAGGACTAACTAGCGGGCTTGAATCATTTCTTCTGTTTGCTGAGGAATAACCAGCAAGCCTTGTTTGTTTTATTATGTTTTTACTTTCTTGTAATGAGATGATTTCAATAAGTTGTTGTTGTTTGTTATTGTTATCGGATCTTCTTTTTTTTATTCTTTTGTTTTCTCCACCCGCTGGGCTGGTTGCGTGGGGGTTTGTTAACCTCATGGAGTTTCTCCGTTCCTGCGTCGCCAGTCTGGTGTGATTTAATAATAATAATAATAATAATTGTTGTATTATGCTACCGGGTGTTGTTACAGAATCTGACACTTGATGTTAGTGGTCAAGTTTTGGGTTCCTCTGCATCACCCGGTATAGTGAATCTCAACTGAAATTTCTGAACACGATAAGTAACTAAAGCACTTTCAGAGAGCATACCTTATCCAAGCAAGGCAACGGTAATGAAAAGTTAAAATTGGTTCTGAAAATATTATTTCCTTTGTATTAACGCCGAAATCTAATCATTTATTCCTTTTAGCACTTCATAACTTTTTGGGTTCTGCTGCTAACCAACATCTTGACACACATATAGACCAACCGATCATCACCAAAACATTTTCATTCTCATTTCTGTCTTTGAACATTACTAACATTTCTTTTAAATTTAATGAGAAAACGCCTATAAATTTTTGAGTAAGGCATTCAATCGGACATAGGAATTCCTTACAACAATGTGACCTTCAAGTTCTTGTCTGTAACGAAAATTGCTTGCAATTTGTTGTCTTCTCTCCTAAGAAACCTCTTTAAGATCCAGAGTAGAAGCTTTACAACTGATGGAGCTTTAATTGACAGTGTCGGTATAGGATGTGGCTTATCTAATTAACATTTTAAATGAAAAGTGGTCCTCTATGTAATGTTATGCACTTATTTTAGCTTAACAAAACTCAATACTGAAATTACTTCTTTAGTATTTGTTACTATTTGATTACGAGAGATAAGCGTTTCATTTATATTAGTATTTCTCTTCTGCAGGTGGAAGGAATACAGAAATCATCGCAGGCACGCTCAGTATCAGAAGCCAACGATTATCAAGGGACAGGTGCAGAACTGAGAACTCTGGGGAACGATCCAGTCGTTGGTGATATCACCGAGGTTTCTCGTGGCATCCCTTCGCTGTCCGAATTCTTCCAGCAGCGGTGCCAAAACCCTAGTTTGTCTAATGATCACGCAGAAGATGTTTGTCTGCTACTCAAAGGGGTAACTGATGCCATCGACCTAGACTCTGTTGGTAAAATAAACCCACACCAGAATCATAATTCTAATAAAAAACACCCTATAGTAGATACTGCTGATTGTGGGGATCTAGGCGACAAACCTTTTGAGCGTTCCTCTTCTGAGCAGGATGCCAGCTTTTACATTGCTAGTGAACATTCGATAGAAGAACCTTCTGAAGGTAAGTATCTTCTGCGTACTAACAGGTCAAAGAAGGTTCGTCACAATTATCGCAGCTACAGCCAGGGTAATGCCGCAGTCTCCAAGGAAACTCCTGTTCTTTCGCATACTACTGGAAAGAAAAATAACCGTAAATTCTGCAGTAGTTCAACATCCAATATGATAAAATTGAAAGCTCGTACTGCTAGAGATCGTAATTCTAAGAAAACCCACCAATGTCGGCAGTGTAATTTTGCTGCAGTTAGCAAGATTACGCTCAGCAGACATATGACTTTGGTCCACAAAATTATCGCGAGTTACAAGTGTCAGTTGTGCGATTATGCCACTGTGAGCAAAGCTGCTCTAACTCGTCATATTGCGCGACTGCATTCTGGCGATAGTAATTATCAATGCAGTCGGTGCAGCTACTCGAGCTCTAGCAAGCATCAACTGAAATATCATGTTGCTAAGGTGCATACTGGAGAGAAAATTCACAAGTGCAATGGCTGTGACTACGCTTCTGATAGAATGTATGATTTCAATTGTCATATTGAGCGTGTGCATTATGGGATTAAAAAGAATACTTGTGACTTGTGTAAATTCAAGGTATTTGACAATAACGATCTGAAGGTCCTTGTTGCTCGTCATCACAGCGGTGAGGAAACACACCAGTGTAGCCTTTGTGACTTTGTGTCTGCTAGGAAAGGCTACGTGAAAATTCATATTGCTCGCGTGCACTGTCGGCAGAAGGATCTGTGTACGACCACAGCCTCCAAGAAAACTGCAGTTCGTCCGCATGCTGCTAGAAAGATAAAGAAATCTCTCCACCATTGTCAGCCATGTAACTTTCATGGTACTAGTTTGTCAGCGCTGATAACCCACATGGCTGAGGTGCACAAAATATTTCAAACTTACCAGTGCGATCTGTGCCATTTTGTGACAAAATGGAGGAGTCGTCTACAGAGGCATGTTGTTCGGAAACACACCCGTCAAAGGAGTTACAAATGTGACTTGTGTAGCAGTTCGTTTTTCAATCAACAAGAATTGAATGCCCATTTCGCTAGGAAACATACTGATGAGAGAAATCACAAGTGTAGTCTCTGCGATTTTGCTGATATATCAATAGGTAGCGTGAATTTTCACTTTAAACGCGTCCATCTTAAGGAAAAAAGACACAAGTGTACCCACTGTAACTACGCTGCTTTTGCTAGGACTACACTGAAAAAACATCTTGCTCGGGTACATCCTGCTATTAATGATAAATGATGCGGTCCGAGTACTTTTTCTTCTGGCCGATGAGATAATGTGCGGTAATTGGTACTTATAAGGGCGCAATTGAGTAAGCCTGTTTACGCATAGAAGTTTATTCAACTTCCGGCAAGTCTCTGGCCTTTGCATCTCCGTACATTTTGTACGTTTTAAGCAGCTCACTATATGCCTTTCGTTATGTGTACTGCATGAGCTATATTTAATCCTTTCTGTTACAGTTAGCGATTGTATTGTGTGGTATATCAGTTCTTCTTTTGACCAAGTTTCATTTACAAGCGCCTAATGCAAAAGCTTTGTAAATCATAAATGCACGTACCGTCTTACTAGTATTTGGATCACGTTGATACTGAGTCTTGAATCTCGCAAGTGAGATTGATGGCAAATGGATAAATCCTCAATAAAATTTGTTTCGTTAAACGTAACGACTTGGAGCAAAAAATAAACTGTTGAAGACGTAAGGAATGTATTTATTGGAAAGAAACATGCATCCGAAAGCACTGGCCAATGGTAAATTGCAAATTTTATTTCTGCCAATTTTAGGTCATTTCGCTGTTCCAAGCTTCAATTATCGTCGTCCACAGTGGGTATATAGCTAATAATTTGTGTTTCTTGCTGATGAACACGTTTCTTGCATCACCGAGAACTTTCTACTTTTTGTTTGAGGTCGTTTCGTTGCCAGGAATTTACAATCAGCTTCATTTGCAATTTTGAGTGGACAGTCAAGGTATTGTGTGGTCTATGACTGAGTTTTAAAATTTTTCTTTGTCTGACTTGAATATGATGTAGTTAGAATTTGCAACACCTATGAACACAAATTTGTTCGTACAGTTTTTTTTTTCTTCCAATTGTCAGTTATTTTTTTACAATTTTTTGTTGGTGAACTGCAGTGGTGTTATCTTGGATATTTGAACTAAGTTAGAAAAGTGTTATTTATCACCCGTGAACCAGCTGTGTTTTGTGAAGTTTTCAACCTATATATATATATATATATCAAATACTGAAGAATATGAAGAGAAGCACAAAGTAGAAATTTGGTTACCCACGACGTACGTTTCGCTGTCTTCAGCTCATCAGGTGGGAGGGTCGAAGATGGTCGTCGAAATTGAAAACGTTAAATTTTGTAGATATTTCGGCAGGTTAACACAGTGAGATGTAGCTGTGATAGTGCGTATTCCAAAGCTTAAATAGAATTTTCCAACAAGGAAATGTTTCTTGAATTTTGGAACATTGTCCGCTGCATTGACTCCAACTCCAATACAGGTGCACCGGGGCGACAGGAACCTCCTGTACAAGGGCTTCAGAGGTTGGCACATCTGCATGTAGACGGCGAAAACACAACACATAGCGATCATTAAATTTTGACGGGAGCATCCAGTTGCTGTGTGTTGTGTTTTCGCCGTCTACATGCAGATGTGCCAACCTTTGAAGCCCTTGTACAGGAGGATCCTGTCGCCCCGGTGCACCTGTATTGGAGTTGGAGTCAACGCAGCGGACAATGTTCCAAAATTCAAGAAACATTTGCTTATTGGAAAATTCTACTTAAGCTTTGGAATGCGCAGTATCACAGCTACATCTCACTGTGTTAACCTGCCAAAACTTCTACAAAATTTAACGTTTTCAATTTCGACGACCATCTTCGAATTTCCCACCTGATGAGCTGAGGACAGCGAAACGTACGTCGTGGGTAACCAAATTTCTACTTTGGGCTTCTCTTCATATTCTTCAGTATATGATACAATGCCATCTCAAGCCATCAATATATATATATATATATATATATTTGATGTTTGAGATGGCATTATATCAAATATATATATATATATAGAGAGAGAGAGCTAGATCGTACATTACCTTTAACGGAATTTAACTAAAACCGTCATTAAGTGTCAACGGCTGTGGTTGAGTGTTGCGTTGAACTTTGCACCTAAATCCACGGGCTTCTGCTCGTACGTTTCCCGACAGATGAACACGCTGAGCCTTCCTTACTCTGCCACCGCCACCACCGAGCACCATCCTACTACACAGCCCCCTCAAATGTCCTCCCGCTCATGAGTTAGATGAGGCCAGGACTAGTTCCTGTCACGTCCCAAAGTGTATTTATCGAATTTATGTGGGGTTTTAGTGTTTTTATTGGTTTGTAGTGTTTTGGTTAGAGTTTTTTTAGTTATGAGTGTTTTTTTACTTAGCGTCAATCTTACCTTACCTAGCATCAATCTTTGATTGGCCTTACTTAGCATCAGTCTTTGATTAGTCTTAGTTATCGTCAATATTTGAATGTTAGTGGAACCAGTCCCTGCCTTTACCTAACCTTGATTGGAAAATGCTCATTGAACGTAAGCAAATCCAGTCTTGGCCCTCACCTAGCCTAGATGAGAATGAGTTCATTGGCCTGTATGCTATGGCACCTAAACCCTGTATTAATTAAAAAAATACACTTTATATAAACTAATTGCGCTTAATGTAGGCCATAGCTATATTATGTATATATATATATATATTGCACTAATAGGGAGAAGAAGAAGAAGAGCACATTTATGTACACTAGCAGGCAAAATAAGAGAACGATTTTCATTATTTGAAAATAAAGTTTGCCCATGCAGAGTAGCTTAATGAATCTTTTGATGGGGCCTTAAGGAGTGTATTCAACATATTTCTACAAAATATCAGGACAAACAATAACTATATTTAATACATTAGAGCAATCTAACAAACAATAACAAAGATTGAACAGTGCAAAATAAGAGAACGATCGTCTCTAAAACATTCTCACATTTACCCCGGTCATCTGGCAACGTTCAATTTCGTGTACATGACTTCTATAACTGCCACTCTTACGATTACACCATTCTAGAAACATGGCACCTCACGTGAAAGTTACTCCTGAGCTGCGGGAAGAAATTGTTAAGCTAAGGTCCTCAGGAAAGACTCTTTCGGCCATATCAACAGAGGTAAACTGATCCGAGAGCGTTGTGTCTCATGCTTTGAAGCTCTATGATGAAAAGAAACAGCTGGAATCACCGGTATCTGCAGGCCGCCCTCGAAAAACCACCGTATGAGTTGATAGGATTATGAAACGCTATGCCCAGAAAGATCCTTTCGAAACTGCAGCGGGAATTTCCAGAAAGCTGAAGGTCAATAACAACATAGAAGTGTCTCGCTATACATTTTCTCACCTCTCGCTCACTTGACACCGTATAGGACTTAGCCCAGGGGATCATACTGCCTTTAATTCTTGATACCTGCTTCACAAGTGTAAATCGTTACAGTTTTTGTCGGTTTGATTAGTCTTATAAAGCGTTTCAATAGGTAGTAGGATGCTTAATCCTTGTCTCCCTTTTTGAAAAGTTTTTCCAGGTCACTGTCGGGATGGCTTCAGCCAGTCCGGTACAGTGCCAGCCGTGAGGCCGTCAGCCGAGCGGTCACGCCATCTGCCATGTGGCGTCCGGGACAGCCAGCCGCTGGTCACCTCAAGGCGTGTGCCGGTTCCGCTCCCCATGCCCACTTGTGAAGCCGTCGGGGCAGGTCACCTGGTGCCTGCGCTCTCCGGCTTCACTTGCATCGACACCAACTCTCCCAGCGAGCTTGCCTCGTCTTTATTTTATTCCCCCCCCAAAAAAAAAATTAAAAAAAAAGTTGACTGCAGGGTGCAGCGCACGGCCTTGGTTATGGCAACAAGGCCCTTGCGTTGCTCTCCACCTGTTGCGAGTGTTGGTATGGGCTTGGCATGGCGTCCAAGTCTGCAATAGTACCTCACTCGCAACTGCAGAAGGAAACTTACTGCAGGGTGCAGAGCACGGCCTTGGTTATGGCAACCAGGCCCTTGTGTTGCTCTCCACCTGTTGACAGTGTTGGTATGTGCTTGGCATGGCGTCCAAGTCTGCAATAGTACCTCGCTCACAACGGCAGTGGAGTGGGAGCTCCTTTCGGCACGAAGCCTCGGGCTGTACTGCGAGGAGCTCCGTACTGGGACCCCCCTTCTCCCTTACGAAGTGTTGCCATCTACGATTGTCCCGCTAGCAAGGCAACCGGAGGGGGGGGGGCATTGTCCCAGTGTTGCCATAGAGGGTGCTGCCCCGGTGAGGCAACACTGACCTATACTTCGACAGGGCACATCGCTCAGTCGCCCTCCAGGCTTGAGCCTGGGCGGTCGACCAGCTCCTGCGGCGTTGGTATGGACTGGGCATGGTGCCCACGTCTGCAAAGTACCAAACATGCCCAGGAGCATTTACAAGAAAAACAAAAAAGGAAAAAAAAAACTTTACAAAAAAAAGAAAAATAAAAACACCAATTGCAGGGTGTGGGTCTCACTCCGACCCTGGTGACGCTTAGTCTATGGCTGTGGAGGTCGATCTGGGGTTGCGGTGCATGCTTGCTACCTGTTGTGAACGTTGGTATAGACTTGGCATGGCGTCCAAGTCTAGATTCTATGATTGTATCAGTACCGCGTTCCAACAGCAAAGGTGTACAAAAAAAAAAGCTTTACAAAAGAAAAAAAAACACCAATTGCAGGGTGTGGGTCTCACTCCGACCCTGGTGACGGTGAGTCTATTGCTGAGGCTCTGGAGGTCGATCTGGGGTTGCGGTGCAGGCTTGCTACCTGTTGTGAACGTTGGTATGGACTTGGCATGACGTCCAAATCTAGATTCCATGATTGTATCAGTACCTTGTTCCTACAGCAAAAGTGTGAAAAAAAAAATATTATAGAGAGGAAAAAATATTTAAAATATATATATATATATCTTGACTGCAGGGTGCAGAGCACGGCCTTGGTTATGGCAACCTGGCCCTTGCGTTGCTCTCCACCTGTTGCGAGTGTTTGTTTGGGCTTGGCATGGCGTCCAAGTCTGCAATAGTACCTCACTCTCAACCGCAGAGGAAGAAAAAAAAATACAAAACATGGATGTCGGCCACAGTCACAGGCGTGTTTGGGGCCTCTGACCTGCTTGCAGACCTACAATAGGGTGGGGGCCGCCGAGCCCAAAGGGCTCGAGACTGGATAATAGAAGGCTGCTCAAAGCTATGAAAAAAAAAATTTTTTTTGCGTGCACAGCACAGCCTCGGTTATTGAAACCTGGCCTTTGGTGACCCTGGAACTATTGCGTTTGAGGGTATGGTCTCGGCATGGGTACCACGCCGACAATAGTATCTCAGTCCCTGCGGCAGTAGGAGTGGAACTCCTCTCGACAGAAAGCCTCGGGCTATAGCTACTGCGAGGAGGGCGTACTGCAACCCCCTCCTTCCCTACGAAGGGTTACCATCTACAATTATCTCTCTAGTATGCTGGGCCACTGCAGGGTGTAGCTGCCCTCAGTCGGCTCCCAGATTGCACCTGCTGCGCAGGGCATCTTGATCTGCAAAGTACCACAACCCCGTAGCAGCAGCTGCCAGTCAATCCATATTCCAACTTCAAAGACTATGACCCTCATCATTTCTGTATTTACTAATGAAAGGGCAATTAAGGTATTTCCCTCCTCTATAAGACGGGCCCGGGCTACGGCTCATCCTTCCTGGATTTAATACAATTGACCCTAAATTCATACCCCAAATCATTCTCATTGGGTTAATTCGCTCCACTTCACGCTTCTTTCACGATCGTGCCACCATAAGGAGCCAAATCAGCCGGAACCCCGGCTT
>LQNS02278124.1:2348879-2363289 GCA_001587735.2 Parhyale hawaiensis | reverse complement strand
TATAAGCCCCTCTGTCTAACTGGACCCGTGGAATTCCTTTGGCAGTAAACCACGGTACAGGTTCCCCAAAATTTATTCCTAAAACTTTCGGGTGTATAAACAATTAAAAAGACCTGGCCTGTGGCCGAGAGATAAGTCACCAGCCGTATCACAGATACGCCAGCTTCCTGAACTCGATAAAGCGCAAAACAATGAAGAATGAAAGACGAAAATCACCAATATATTTGCCTCGCGTTAGCTGTAGCACAGATACCGGATTTCGCATGGAAGGCCAAATGCGAATTGAACCGTGAATTCAGGCGTAACACACGAAGGAAAGAAGGAAGGAAGGAAAGAACGAACGAGGGAACAACGCTATTAATATTATAGATGTTTAGGGGCCCCGTTAGGATAAAAAAAAGTTGAGAAAATTATACACAAAAGTGCTTCACATGCAACAATTTCAAGCAATACATGGCAGTCATACATTTTGTAATTGTAATTTTCGTGAATCATAGTTAATATTCGTAAACAAAGGCAGTGTTACCATAACATGACCTTAAAATTTAGGACGTTTGTCGTCGGTGTCACCCGGTGTTATCCAACCTGTGTTGCGTTAGAGGCCGGTGTAGCACAGGTGACACCGAAGGCCTGATTGCAACACGTTCCAAGTTGGGCGTAGTTCGAATGTGGTGAAGCGACTTCCTGGCTTCAGCTTAATATAGGCTTAATATACACGAGTAAACTCCTCTGTAAACACATATAGCAATATGTTATGTGGCCATAAATTAGGTCAGGGTGTCATAGGTTTTGTGTTAAAATACCATAGTGATCAGACTATTCGTTTAAGAATTATTGGCGAAAAATAGTGTAACACGGCCTGTGAAAACCATAGTAATACAATAATAATAACAACGAAGAATGAATCTATGATTTTTCAGTGTCCGAATGAGTCACTACGGAAAGATGGGCTCTATTTCTCGGAGGATATCGGTATTCCATTGGTAGCTGCATCAAGCCGTGCAGAAGCTACCCACAATAAATTTATATATATTTTCCGAGAAAAAAATACACGAAATTTCATTTAGCATCCAATCTCTGTCAGATTATGCTACTTCACGTACTTTGTTATTTATAAAAGTTGTGGAATCGTGTTTGATTTCGATATTCCTTAGTTCTGATTTAATTCTTTCCTGAATGAGCTGTGGCTTCCATTGTTCATTGCAGAGTAGTGACATCAGAGTCAAGGTGGTCGCTGGTTGGCTGAAAGTTGCCGCCAGCATGTATGCATAAGGCTGGGTACACACGAAAGACTTTAGTGGTCAGTGGTCTCTACAAAAAATGGTTGCCACAAACAGTGGTTAGTAGGTTCACCTTTCACACGAGGCACTACCTGACGACCTCTGATTAGCCCAGTGTTATCATGGATGTCGTGGAAGTAGCAGCGGTGTGCGCTCTCTTGATAAAAATAAAGCAAAAGAAGACCAAGAGGAAGTATTGGGTACACCCTATCGTCAGCCAAAGACTTCGATCTGGAGCATTCCACTCATTATTTAGTGACTTGAAAACGTCCCCAGATAAATTCTTTGCCTACTTCAGAATGACAGAGGAGCGCTTTGATGATCTTCTGAAAATAATCGGACCACGAATAACCCGACAGGACACGAACATGAGGAAGTGTGTGCCAGTAGAAGAGAGACTCGCAGTAACCTTACGGTAAGGCTTGAAACACAAGTAACATCAGATCGAATCTATCATTAAAAAAATAATAATAATAAGAGCTCATCCAGTATATCCTAGGTAAAAGTTACCAAAAATAAGGGCCCATCCATTATATTGTGGATATAAGATACGAAAAATATAACGGCTCATCCATTATGTGGTTGATATAAGTTTAAAAAAATAAGACCTCATCCATTAAATCCGAATTACAAGTTAGTGAAGGTCTGACAAATCAAATATTCCAGAGTCACCTGATTTTCTAGACAATTGTGATGAAGGAGAAACTACATTATAGTCAAACTAGCGTTAGGAGTCCGATGGGCGTGGCGAAAAATGCAAAGCAACTTTTCCAAATCTCACTTTAGCACGTGGTGTAACTTGTCTCAATCGATAAAATTATATTTATATTCAAATATAATTTGATCGATTGAGACACGTTATACCACGCGCTTAAGTGAGATTTGGTAAAATTGCTGTACAAGACCTGTCTGTTCATGATGTCGGGATTGTTGAGAATGTTGATAGTGACTGCAATCATTGTTGCAGCTAATGCATGTCACCTTGACTAGAGGAGTGACTATCACCTAACGGTTGCTGATACATGAGTCTCACCATATGCTGTTCTTTGCCTTTCAATGGGGTGAGGAATACTTGGTGTTACAGCAGGAGATGGAAAGTTGCTGGTAGACAGACCCTGTGCTGGCATCCCATCAGTTGTACTCTTCTCATAACTTTCAGTATTTCCATCTGGGCCGCCTCATACCTTTGGTCGTCATTAAACTTCTTGAACTTTTCAAATGTGGACAGCAGAAATGCCTTATCTTCATCAACATCTTCATTTGCTTTTGCTTTCAATAAATCAATCAGTTTTCCTTAATAGCCTTTTTTGGGACATTCTTTCGTTTTCTTTTGCTTCTCTGGCCTTTTAGGTATACCAGACTCCGGAACTCAGCCGTCAATACCAGAAAATTTCTGGCAAAAAAACCAATAACCGGATGTTCAACTATATTAGAAGCAATTGATAACTAACTAATGGGTTTTGAATTTGCAAAACCAAGCATTGAATTAGCCATCGGTGAAATTAGTGAGAACATTACTTCAGGACCAGATGATGTTCCTGCAAAAATCTAAATGTGCAAGCTAAGCATTTCTTGCCTGCTCCACCTCATGTGGCGCAAATCATTGAACGATGGTCTTATACCAAGCACTTATAAACACGCAATCATTACCCCAATTCCTAAAGCCGGAAATAGTACAGATCCAGCTAACTATAGACCTGTCTCATTAATGAGCCACGTAATAAAAACGCTTGAAAGGGTGTTTCGTAAACACCTAGTGCACTCACCTCAGAACAACATGGTTTTCGACATAAACGTTCCACTACTTCACAACTGTTGAGCATTATGATTCCATTGTAGAGACATTGTGCTAAGAAAAGAATGTAGACGTAATCTACTTGGATTTTGCTAAGATTTTTGGCAAGGTTGACCACGGAATCCTAATGTTAAAACTTTCCCGCATGAGTACCGGTATCCGTGAAAAATGTCTTCGGTGGCTTGAAACATTCCTGTCGAATAGAACTCAAAGTGTAATTGCCGACAACAAAGTGTCATCCAGACAGCCGGTACTCAGTGGAGTACCGCAAGGGACCGTGCTTGGGCCTGTTCTTTCTCATCATGATCAATGCCATGGGGTACGGATGTAACTATGCGGTCCCTTCGTCATTTGCTGACGATACACGAATACTAGCTGCTCTGCAATCTATGGAAGACGTGCTGTCTCTGCAGCGAGATTCGGAAAGTATCTGCCAATGGTCAGTAAAAATATGACCTTCAATGAAACAAAATTTGAACTGCTAAGATACGGAAAAAATCAAACACTCTTCGAGTCAACGCAATATACCACCAGCGATGGGCATGAAATTGAGAGGCACTTTTAACAGACCTCGGAGTGAGAATGCAAGACGATGCTACGTTCGAAGAACATATTGCTAGAGTTATTGCTGTTGGAAAAAGATGGAGTAGATGGGTTTTACGAACATTTTCGTCACACGAAGTAGATGTAATACTCACATTATGCGAACAAATAATTCTTCCAAGAATAGAATGTTGCTCTCCACTTTTGATGCCGAGTACAAGAAAAAAGCTAGATCAAATTGAAGCTATCCAACGATCGTTCACGGCCAAAATCCGAGGCATGCAGGAGTACGATTACCACAAACGACTCAGCTGTCTCCACTTGTATTCAATACAGCGCAGATTCGAACGATTTACAATCATATGTTTGGAAAATTCTGAAACGTATCACTGTGAATGTGAATGAGCGGATTTTCGCCAGACACTCGGAAAGAACTGGAAGGACTTATGATATCCGTATCCCAAGCAGAGATGGAGGAAAAGCCGTGGTCACAATATTCTAATACAGTAGTTTTGCTGTACGGGGAGCAAGATTGTTTAACAAAATCCCTCGGCATATTCGTAATGCCACTGATATCAAAACTGTAGAGTTAAAAAATTTGCTGGATTCTCATTTAAGAAGAATGCCAGATAAACCAGCGGTCAGCGGTGACGTGCACTGTGGACATAATTCGCTTCTGGCTTTCTCTTTGGTCTCTAACTACGGTATCACAGAAAGCACACAGCAGAGTGACTCCACACACGTGGACTTCTTCCGAAGACCCACAATGTAGGTAGGTAGAAACACTTGCGGCTGTGTCACAATCTCCAGGTTCCTCGTCTTGATCAATCTGTGCTGGTGAAAAGTTACTTGTGATTTCGCACTCGTTGACAGTTGATGCGAGAAATAAGAGGCTGTCGAAGTCTTCGTACTTGCGTTTGCTAGTCGTACCGTCTGCTGACTTGTCTTTCTGCAACTTTAACTCCCTCCTGAAGTATTCCCTTAGAGATTTTCATCTCCTCTGTATTTGCTTTCCTGAAAGTGAAGCTTAATATATCTTAAGCAAAGTTAATAATAAGAGAAATGGAGAAACAAATGAGTGTGTGAATGAGTAAATTATTAACCATACAAAAATTTATACGCGAAAGTCAATAATCCATACAATGTAGCAAAAACATGTATCCCGGACCAGGTAACCCGTGCCCCTCTCAGTAGGATGACTTGTAGTGACAATTCTGTCCTGAGTTGTTAGTTAATAAAAAAGTATAAATATCGGAAAAATAAACATCCCCTTCACGTACATTTTTTTCTTCTGCAGGTACCTTGCAACGGGTAACAGCTTCTCTTCCCTTCACTTCGAGTACCGGATGGGTGTATCAACAATTGCGACAATTGTTTACGAAACTTGTGTTGCCCTCTGGCAATCTCTACAGGATATCCACTTGCCTGAGAAATGCGAAAGTGATTGGCTCCAAATTGCGAATGATTTTTATGCCAACGCTCAGTTCCCAAACTGCATTGGTGCTCTGGATGGTAAACACATCCGCATTAAGAATCCAGATACCTGTGGTTCTACTTTCTGCAACTATAAGCAGTTCTTCTCCATAGTTCTTGTGGCATTAGTGGATAGTAATTGCTCATTTATTGCTGTAGACATAGGAGCTGCAGGAAAATCTAGTGATTTAAATGTGTTCAAGAACTGTAACTTAGGTGAGAAATTACATTCAGGACAATTGAAGCTTCCAAACCCACGTGCTTTGCCTAACGACACAAGTGAAATCTGCATGCCGCATGTTATTGTAGGTGATGAAGCATTTGGATGTACTGAAAATGTTCTTAGGCCTTATCCAAATAAGAATCTAACAGATAAACAGCGTGTTTTCAACTATCGACTAGCACGCGCAAGACGAACGGTTGAGTGCGCCTTTGGTATACTGGCAAACAAGTGGAGAATTTTGCATAGACCTCTGGACGTAAAGCTGGAACTTTGCGATGCCATAGTGAAGGCATGCTGTATTTTGCACAACTTTGTCCTCAAACACGAAGGTATCAACTTCGAGGACACATTGTATGAATGTCCTATGCAAAGGTTGGATCGTGTAGGCACTAGAAGTAATATGCGAGGGAAAGATGTCAGAGATCACTTTGCCTCTTACTTTACTAGTAATGAAGGAGCCGTTCCATGGCAGTACAAGAAAATGTAGATGCCTACCAGGCAGTGGAACCGTTTACATAAGCAGGCTGGTGAAACATTATGTACCTACTGTTTAACAATGTTTATCTGTAGATAAAGGATATATACTCCTCTGCATAGGATGGTCCATAGGCCATGGGGTTAGTTTAGTTTAGGTTCGCCCATCTTATGTCATGGGAGCAGCGCCCCCAGGGGGACTCTGAAGGTTATCTTAGCCATTAGCTGGGCCTTCGGGACGTCTGTCTTTCGTACCCAATTTGCTTTCTTCCCATTTTTTACTCCTACTGATCATTCTTCCATCTGTTCTTCCTCTTCTTTCCCGACTTGCTGTTCCCAAGCGCGTTGATCCTGTGTGTGGGAACACCCTCGTACATGGGTTCCTCGTGTCTATTGTCACACTAGATGCCCCTTCTTTCTTCCTTCGTGATATCGCCTTTGTTGTGGGAACGGAGACTTAAACTCCTGAATATAATAATAATAATAAAGGATATATATAGTACCTCTTACCTTTTTCATTTCTGTCTCCAGGGGAAGGATCCCAGTCCGTGACGACAGCCTCACACACCTCGGTCCACAATTTTTTCTTAAGGTAGTTATCATTATATACTTTTAATCCTTTCATCTGAAAGTCATACAGTGTAGGTCTCTTCTCGATGTCTGAGATCATTGTTTCGCAGTCAAATACGAAAGACATGCTTCCCTCTCACCGCTAACGAGCTACTAAACCGAGACTGCGGAAGAGTTTTGCCAAATATACTAACTGCAAAGTCGATAGGTAAAAACTTACAATAACTAGTTTATATGGCGCAGACTGCAAGCGATATGACGTCAGAATAGGCGTCAAAAAGTGTCTTGTGAGAATACCGTCTTTAGAAATAATTGTTTCTATTAACGACCACTGTGGCCAACCACAATGGTGTGGTCAGAAAAATGGTCCCGTCCGCAATTACGCGCCACTATTTTGTGGCCGCTACTAAACAGTGCCCCGTGTGCATGCAGCCATGCAAATGTTGTTCTATTTTGGCCATTTTTTTTTTTTTTTTGTGGTGGCCACTGACCACCGTTTGTACCCAAGATAAATCTCACATTGCTCTCTTTAGTTGTTAATCATGTATGAAGCAGTCTTAAACATCTACCATTAATGGATTCTACAGCCTAAACCCATCATGTAGCAAAATTAACAAGACTTCATAACAACGGTTCAAAATTGGAGTAAAGATGAGTCCATTATAATCTTACGACCAGATAAAGGTAATGGAATTGCGATCCTCGACAAGACCGACTACAAACGCAAGACCTCTGATATCCTAGCTGATATTTCCAAATCCAAAATCATTAATGACGACTGGTTCATGGCAATCTAAAACAAGAGGACAAATTTAATAGATTTCTTGGAAGTTCAAAAATGAAGATGTCGTCGAACAAGATCTCTACAAGTAGCTATCTCTATCTGTCTGGCTCTAAACTGGGAGTGTTAAACGGACTTCCAAAATTCATTAGCAGGATGTGCCAATCCGCCGGCCGTATCCTCTCTGCAATTGGAACTTCTGGCGACAAAATTGCTAAATTATTGGTTCCGTTCATCAGTCTTATAACTACCAATCAGTTCACTGCGAAAGATGCTTTTTCATTCGTTAAAAAGTTATCCAATTTACGATTAACTTAAAAAGCATCATGGCTAGTTTTAACGTCAAATCACTTTTCTCCAACATCCCTTTAGACGAAACAATCAACATCGTTGCAGAGGAACTCTATGGAAATCAAAACTCAGTTCTATCGTTTTCGAAATTTAAGTTCATGAGACGAATAGAATTTGCAGTGAAAGACGTGTTTTTTATATTTGCAGGAATATTATATTCCCAAATTGACGGCGTTGCCATGGGTAACCCTCTTGGACCAACACTTGCAAACACCTTCCTCTGCCATCACGAATCAAAATGGCTGAACAACTGCCCTTCTGAATTCAAACCAAAATTCTACTGTCGATATATAGATTATACCTTTATGTTTATGATATTTGACCACCCTAGCCATGTTGACAATTTTTTTTTTTGTATCTTAATTCACAGCATCCATCAAGTTAATTCACAAGCGAAGTTGAAGATAATAATAAGCTCAACTTTCTAGATGTAACTATCGAAAAAGAAGGTGACCATCTCACCACTTCTGTTTTCCGGAAGAAGACGTTTACAGGTCTTGGAGTGCGATTCGACTCATTTGCACCGTTGCACTTCAAAGCTAATTTGATTTCTTGTTTGATCATTCGAGCATTTAGGATCTGCTCCAAATATCCGAATTTTTTGGCAGAACTTGAATATTTACGAAATTATTTTACTTGAAACTACTTTCCGTCTCATTTAATTGGACAGTATTTAGATGAACCCCTGAAAAAATTTACAATGATAGGCAATTTCCACCAACAGTAGAACGCAAAACTATTTAAAATTGCCCTTCTTTGGCTTTCAGAGTTGTAATATGAAACAGAAAATTGAGTCAATAGTCCGGAAATTTTACCCACACATTAATGTGAGAGTAATAATAAGACCTAGTGTTTTTTAGATTCTTTTTTGAATTTAAACATGTGCTCCTACTTCCACTTGCTTCTGCAGTTGTTAACAAATATTAGTGCAGAGAGTGCTCTGCCTCATACATCGGAGAAACGAGGAAACAAATGAAAGAGAGTATTTCACAGCATCATAGAATTTCTTACTGTTCAGGACAAAGATGCTGTCAATCAAGCAGCAATTTTTTGATCGTTTTATAGACCCCGGCCATCCAGTTTTATTTGATGATTTAAACATCATGTCAAAATTCTCTCCCATTGATTTAAGATTATTAGAGTCCATATATAATCATGAGTAATCCCCTACGCTCAATGATCTTACAAGCTCCGTTGAATTTTTCATTCGGAAATGATAAATGTAAACGAATTCTCATTTTATGAGTATCTATGATACAATACTTGAGCTTATCAATCCATCATTTTAAGATCAGTGTCGATGCTTCTAAACTTTCTGAGAATAATTCATGTGCAAATCGAAAGCTCGAATGTATTTATTGTTGAAAAATGAGTTTTATTACAGCACTAGTCTTACCCTAGGGATTGAGAAATAAGGGGAGCTTTGCCGCAGGAGCACGTTTATTAATGCCCAATTACCTGGCTATGCTTAGAAATGACAATAATTTAATTCATGCAGACCTCATAAACCGATTACTGTTTTGCTCTTTTCTGGCGTATTTTTGTTGTGTGCAGGTCTTGACTATTTGCCTAGGACAGATACATACTGGAACCAGAGCAAATTCCGCAGAAAAAAAATACTATTCCTCAATTATGATGTGTTCGAACCTGCATAATGCACACGATTGGAGAAGAAGGTTCTAATTGAGGCAGTGAATCTACTGCCTAAGACCTGCTAGCGGTAGCTGCTTAAATTAGAACTTGACTTCTTCTCCTATTGATCCCTCTTCTGGACCTAGCTAGGATACCTATATTTTCCCCTGTTTGTTCCTGATGAAAGTGTAACAAATACACTGAGGAGAAACTGGCAGATTATTGTTATAGATAAATAACAAAAACGCCACAAATTGTGGAGGGGGTCAAAAAAATTTGAGGGAGCTTCAAGAGCCTTGAACTTTTAAAATGAACCTGCAACGCTTATGCCAGTCGGCATACATTAAGTTGTCTTCCACGACACATACAGTAGTTTTATCATGGCAAAATACCTTTAGTTATCAGAAGCAATGACTCTTCTTGCTTTTTCTTTGAAGCAAAAAGTCTGCTTATTTCATTGTACTCAAATGACGAAGTCATCAAGACCAAGGCTTGTTAAGCAAAGCCACAAAAACCAAAAGTAACATAATGCGGTGGTATTTACTTCAATACAATTGACTTTGTTTTGTTATCATGCTGGTGTAAATTTGATGCAAAAAGGACCAATAAAAAGTGTGACTATCGTCTTAAAAATTTTCTAATTAGAATAAGAAATACGAGATGCTGCACTTGTACCTACGTTCTGGTGTGTCCATTGGCCGCCAAGTTCAGCTGTATAAATTTAATTTGCCTTGACACCCGCACTAGCGGCGGGATTGAAAGTCGCCAGCTCGAATACCAACCCAGGCACGCGAGCTCTGGCGCCGCTTGACGTGCTTACTCAGCGGGTAGCTCTAGAAGATTTGTGGTCGGCTGCAAGTAGATACCGTAGTAGATTACATTAGATAGGCGGCAGTAGACGAACCAATAGGCCCGTTCCCAAAAATACACCGGAGTGTACGCCCTGGCACTCTATGAGCTGTTGCCCTTATGTTAGTAGCATATAGAGGACTGGAGAAAAGAGAAAAAAGGGGGAAAGTCCCTGTCGAAGAGACGATCATGAATGCACGCAAGCACGATCAAGAGCCGCTGACATGCTGACATGACTTCAAACTGTGTAGTTGGAGCGGGAGAGAGAAGAAGTCGGATTAAGGTGGCTTCGGAAGCTTTGGCTGTTAAGAGTTTGCGACTCCTGGAGGAGGAGTTCTTAGCTGTGGAGGATGCCTCTCCCAATGTATGTCAAGACGATTTTTAACTGCATCGACTGACTCCGCACTAACAACATAGAAAAAGAGTGTATTCCAAATGCTGACTATGAAATATGACAAGAACTGCTGACTTAAGGTCGTTCTTCGGGGTTTATGCTTGAGTTTTTGACCGTTGTTTCTCAAGGGATCATTAAGGTCTCTTTCAAAGAGCCTCGTTGTAGATACGTCGTAGAAGCCATTCAAATACTTGAATGTTTTTATTAGTTGCCCCCTGAGTCGTCTTTGCTCGAGAGATATCAGACCAAGTTCCTTAAGGCGACATTCATACGGCTTGTTTCGCAGCTGAGGTATCATTTTCGTTGCTCTGCGTTGGACTCTCCATGTTTTCGATATCTTTGCGCAGATGTGGCGTCCAGAATTGAACAGCAAATTCTAAGTGTGGCCGCACTAACGCCTTGTACAAGGGAACGATGATGTCCTTGGACTTGCATTCAAAATTTCTGATGATGAATACCAGTACTCTGCTTGCCATTTTCACACTCTTTTCAACTTGCTGTGTTGTAGTTTGTTTGAAATAATGATTCCCAAGTCACGTTGTTGGGTGACAGCAGCCAATACCGTCCCGTTCATTTGCAATGGGGGTGAAGGGTTCATCAGCCCTACGTGCATTACTGAGAATTTATCGACATTAAAGCTCATCTGCCACGTTGTGCTCCCTTCCATAAGGTGGTCAATGTATTGTTGGAGCTCGGCTCTTTTCGTGGCAGGATGACATAGTTTAGTATCATCCGCAAATTTACTGATTTTACTACGGATCTTAAGATCGAGATCATTGATGTAAATTGAGAACAGAAGTGGGCCAAGCACGCTACCTTGTAAAATCCCTGATGAAACGTGCGTCCAGGCACTCGTCTCTCCTTCAAGTTTTACTCGCTGCTGCCGACCCGTAAGCCATGCCCTGATCCATCGTAAATAGTTTTCCTGGATGTCATGGGCTTCCAATGTTGTCATTAGCCGTTGATGGGGGACTTTGTCAAAAGCATTTTGGAAGTCTAGATGCACAAAGTCTACGCCCTTTTGTTCATCTTTAATATCTGTAACTTTGAGAAAAAGTCCAGTAGGTTTGTTAAGCAGCTTCTTCCATTTCGGAAGCAATGCTGAGTGTCGGATATGAGCTGCTTCATCCTCAGGTGATCAGTGATGCGCTCTTTCAAGAGGCGTTCGATGGTGTTGCTGACGACCGCTGTAAGACTGATTGGTCGCTAGTTGCTGGGGCTTTTCTTATCCCCCTTCTTATGTATCGGTATCACGTTAGCTAGTTTCCAATCCTACGGAACTTCTCCTGTTCTTAGAGACCGATTAAATATTTCGTGCAGTGGCTTCACGATGACTGGAGCCATTTCCCGTAGTACACGGGGAGTGCATCATTCTGGGAATAATTCACTTATATCTGTAGCACGGACTAGTGGGTGTGGGTTGCCCAATAGGGGCTACGGTGACGTGGTCAAGTAGACTGTACCTTCTTCAGTGCACAATATTAATTAACCGAATAGTTTACTATGTATTTTTATTTATCCTCTTCTTGTATGTATATCTACTAATCTTACTGGAGACGAAGCAGTATGCCAGTGGGATTTTTTTACCATATGCTGCTGCGTGTGAGCTTGTGGCGAGTGTGAAATTGAACATTTCATATTCAGGGTGTGGGATTTTTTCATCTTTTTGAACGAATGAGGTGATCCTCAAGGGGGCATAGGAAGTTCCGTAGGGTTAGGCTAATTAGATTTGCCTATCCTTTGTTATGGTAGCAGCTTCCCTTCCTTCTGACGGGTCTCTATAGGTTATATTTGCCATGGCTTGACCTATGGGGCCTCTGTTTCCATGCCCCTCCGTTTTCCTTCTCCTACTGATGTTACTTTGTCTTGGTCTTTTGCTGTTCGGAATTGTTCCCATGAGCCTTAATTGAGAGTAAAAAACCCGCGTGCATTGGTTCCATATTTATTTCGACATGCGGCATGTCCCTCCTTTTTCCTCTCTTAACCCTTTTGTGCCTCTGTGACGGCCTTAGTTTACCGGATGCGAGGTATCGTGCGTGCCACTCCCTGATGCACATCTATAAATACTAGTAACGCTAGGGAGCGGAAGCTCATTTCTTTAGTAGACCCTTGCCATCGCGGTCTATACTCTGATTACGTATCCAGCCATATATAACGATACGCCTCATCACCTGTACCTCAGCAATCTAATACAGAGAATCATAAGTGTCCCTGATGATCTTCTTACCCCTATTGCATCGAACCTTGTCGTCTGACGATTGAGCACCACATCCGTCGTAGCGGAGAGTTCCAACTAGATACCAGTACCACCGAATACCTCTATCCTGCTGATATGCGTTTACACCTCTGTTGAACATCACTTTTGTTAAGAATCGCTGTTCAAGCAATGTCATCATCTGTGTACAGTAGGCACTAAAAGGATAATACATCATGCTTGTCCATAGGGAGGTTTACACGATGTATTCACGGCCATAGAACTCTCTCTGATTTCTTGACAAATAATTTTTTTTATTTTCATTCAAACGATGTTGGATTGAATATATTTTTCAATACAAGTTCATTTTACAAAAAAAAATGTATGTACTTATCCACCACAGGCGGCAGAACTTGAGTTTTGCCAGGGAAACTGTACCCTCCCCCGGATCCGAAGGATTTTGATTACCCTTCCTCTACACTTTCATTGTTGAAGTGCTTTGAAGCCATGTAGGGGCAGTGGATAATTTTTTTGAGGCCTGTGTACGCGTGTGAAAGACCCTAAGCAAATTATTACCTCCGCCTAGGAGGTTATGTTTTTGTCATGTTTGTCTGTTATTCTGTTTGTCTGCCACCAAAATTATTCAAAAAGTCGTGGACGGATCTTTACGAAATTTGCAGGGATTTTTAAGCATGTTAACAGTAACAGATGATTAGCTTTTGGTGAAAATCCGTTCATCTCTCTGTTTGTTTGTCTGCCTATTTTTTTCTTGAGGCCATAACTCGAAAAGTTATGGACGGATTTTCATGAACTTCATATGAGTTGTTAGGTATATTACGAAGAGTAATTAACCAAATTTTGGGATGATCTGTTGGTTCGTTCGTTTGTCGCTATGTTTGATTTTATGCTTGTTAGCACAATAATTCAAAAAGTTATGAATGGATCTTTATGAAATTTACAGGTTTGGTTAGTAATGTTAAAAGACATAAATGATTAAATTATGGTGATGATCGGCTGGTCTGTGTGTTTCACTTGTGTTTGTCAGAACGTTTGTTAGCCGCATAATTCAAAAAGTTATGAACGGATCTTCTTGAAAATTACAGGAATTGTTAATACTATCAAAAAGCGCAAATGAATAAATTTTGGTGATGATTCGAAGAAAATAATAGTTTTAGAACGAGTTTGAATTTTTCTTTACTGTTGCCTTAATGGCGGAGGTATGTACTCTCAGAGTGGTCTCTAGTTTACATTATGGAAATAATCTCTGCTTTAGATAAACTCATCTTTATCGATACTTTTAATGTTCTACCTAAAACTACAAGCTCTCTCTAAAGTCTACCTTAAGTTTTAAATGTGTTAGGGTTCAATCTGAAGTCGTAGTTTTTTATGTTCCTGCCTTGAGTTGCGAGCTCTTTTAAATTATAAGTCCCTTTCACGGTTCTACGTTAAGCTGTAAGCTATTTATAATTGTTCTACCTGGAGTTGCGAGTTCCTTTTACGATTCTACCTTAAATTGCAAGCTCTTTTTAGGGTTTTACTTCATATTACAAGCTTTTTTTTAACGTCTACCTTAAGTTGCAAGCTTGTCATAGTTCCATCTACAGTTATAAGTACTTTTTACACTTTTATCCTAAATTATAATCTCTTATCAGGGTATTTTCAATTTTATTTCCCAGAATATTACTGATGAATTGAATCGAGAGTGAGACATAAGAACGATAGCGTGATCATTTTATTTGATTGGTTGTCGCATGGGCTTCTCTATGGTGCCAAATTTTTGCGCTCCTCGATTCAGCTAGTGTTATGCGAAGCAGGGATGTCGCAAAGTATACAACATTGGGGGGCGGGGGG
>LQNS02278124.1:2292804-2317964 GCA_001587735.2 Parhyale hawaiensis | reverse complement strand
ATTTGTACACATTTAGGTGGGTGAGTTCTTGAAGGATCTCGATTTCCGTGAAAACACAGGCGTTAATTGGAGCAACTTGCATCGGTGCTGGTTCAGGAATATTCGTAACATTTTTAACAGTAAATACAGAGGTGAAATAGTCGTTCAGGATTGTGACTTTGTCTCTTAGGCTATTGGTGATTTCACCGTCAAGTCGTTTGAGCGGACCTAAGGTTTCTTTTTTGAGTCGTCTTTCATTTACATATTTATAGAAGAATGCTTTTGGGTTGCGTTTCGCCATAGCGGCTACGGAAACTTCCTTCTCCCTTTTTGTGGTTCTGACTATTTTCTTTACATCCCGACATGCCCTTATGTGACTGGACCTGTTCTCCTCTGTTGGATTACGCTCCCAGGCTTTGTAACGCACTTGTCGCCTAGCAATGCAGCGTTTGACTGTCAGCTAAGGCGTTGGTAATGTCTGCTGCAGGTCAGTGTTCTTTGCCTACATGCATTTTTAGGAGCTCCTGACCCTCGTTGTTTAGCTCTTAACGTTGCGTGAGCTTCTCTTCGTCAATCCAAGCTTGCATGGAGTCCCCAGACGCACTGTGATCTTTTACAGAAATCCTTAGGGAATCGCATGTATCCTTAGATGTCGGGGCAAAGTCCGGAGTATGTTCAGTATTGGAAATGGGCCTGTAGTAAGCCTGAGCTACGACAGACTCACCAGGATAGTTCTCATGCATAAAATCCTCGTAGAGGTAATGCGTTTTAGAAACGCTGAGAGCAGTACCTAAATATTTGCTATAAGGAGACTTAGCGCGGGAGTAGCTGTCCCGGACGTAGGCCTTTTCTGCCCCTGAATTGCCGGTTTTTCTGTGCTTGCCGCGTTTATCAGGTTCCACAAGATTCGAGCTTGAGTCTGTCTTAGCCATCAGATTCCTAAGCCTTTTCTCGGACACAGCAAATATTGACATAAAGGCACGTCTACAGACTTTTAAGTGTATATCGACGCCCAGAGGCACTTTGTACAAGACGGTCTTCGATCTTATTTTTTGTTTGGAAAGGTCCTCGATCTTGCTGCGTCTACGGCCCACATTCTGCTCCACCATCAAGGGCCTCAAGTAAGTGTTCTGTTGGTTGTAGTCGCCCATAGCCCAGAAACTTGCGAATAAGTCATTAATCTGAGTCATGCCAACTTTGGCGAAGCAGCCATCATTACAGGGCTCACCGACTTTCTTGCCGGCCACTTCTTTTCTAGATGATAAGCTGGTGTATTTCTGCCCTGTGTTACGCATTTTTTTGGCTATGTTTCTCTCCCACAATTCTGTCTTTCTTGCTCTTTTCTTCATGACTGAGGGGCTAGCTTTACTTCCATCTTTGTTGCCAGCTGCCAGAGGTACACGCTCGGACGAAGATGAAGCCTGAGGTCTACTATCAGCTACAAGTGTAGCCGGAAGTCCACACTCGGATGAAGCTGAAGCCGCAGGTCCACAGCCAGCAGCAAGTGTAGCTGGAGGTCCATGCTCAGATGAAGATGAAGCCGAAAGTCCACTGTTAACTGCAAGACATAAAATCGCAAATAATAATGCTTGTGACGAGCCGAAAGCGCCGGAACGGCTTTTTCTCACCATAAGCGAACATGACACCGTCTAGAGCTCAGCCCCAGGGAACTTACTGCGCTTTGCTATCTGATCACTTCCACAAGTGAGATTCTTATTGAAATCACAACAATTTTATTCAGTTTGAATATTCTATAAAAGTTTCAAAAGAGAGAAGGGAGACGAATCATTATGTTTCTTTTTAAAAGAATTTTCCTGATCGTCCATCAGGCCGCCACACGGTGCGTCCGCCGATTCCGCGTTCCGCCTGTCTAAGCGGCGGTCAACCGACGCGGCGCAGCCCTCACCAGGGGGCGCGGCAGTCAGTCAGCCACCCAACCGGCTGGCGTCTTCCTCGGGGGTTCAGCTGTTTTACCTCTCCATGCCTACACAATCATCTGGTCGCGACGGAGAGGTAGGAGACATTGACGGTTTCAAGTTCGGTTATGGTGAGAAAAAAGGGGCGTTCCGGTGGCTTAGGCTTGTCACAAGCATTTTTTTTTCTCACCTCCAGCTCACTTGCACCGTGACACTGTCTAGGACGTATTATTTTAGGGCCCGAATGGGTACATAAATGGATGTGGAAGCGATCAGAGATCAGATTGTAGAGGCAGAGAAGAATTAAAGTATATCAAGTCCCAGCCTGTTAAACACAAATCAGTTTTCAAAACTTCTGGGTACAACATATTAAGAGCTGTGTGAAGCATATTCTTCGGATCCGTGAATACCGGACTCTACCCTAGTAAGTTCTAGGGGGAAGTTGGAAGCAGTTTAACTGCGTAAGGTCAAGAGATTCCCGTGGGCCCGGCCGCGCTATCGTCTCTCACGAAGGAGATGTGAGCGTGTTTGTGTACGCAGATCGTGTGCGCGTGAGCGGCGTTCAAGTTGGTGCGCCGCGCTGATCGCTGTATCGCTGATTAAGTTGGGTTAGGTTAGGTTAGGTAAAGTTAGAAAGGTAAGATTGGGTTAGGTCACGTTAGGTAAGGTTAGGTTAGAAGGTTAGGTAAGGGTAGGTTAGGTTAGGTTTGCCTAGGTAGTGTTTTAGTGGTGGCGCGCGCAGGAAAGCTTACGTGAACGCAAAATCGTCGTGAGAGACGATCGTGCGGCCCGGCCTGAGAGTCGGAAATAGAAGGAAAGGCTTCTAGGTCGTGAGGCCCGAGCAAAAGGTTACGGGGGTTTCAGAAGTTAGGGAAGCCAAGAGAAGCCCGGGATTGGACAAAAATGTGTACCTGAAAAAGTTGTGCTCGCAGCGCCCGCATGTCGAAATATCGTCGCCCAGCAGAGTTAGATGTGACAGAGTAGTGATGGCTCGAGTTTATGGCCCTTATCTTGAGTTGAAACAGCAGGCGGTGCGTATACTTAGGGCTTGGTGCCATGACATTGGCATTCATTCTTCTGAGAGGTCATGAGGGGCAATTTCGTGTCATGTGAAGCAAGAACGAGAGGATATTGACGAGGAAAAGGTAATGCTCACCGCTGTAAGGTGTAGGAGCAGACATGCA
The DNA here is from genome assembly GCA_001587735.2 of Parhyale hawaiensis. NCBI lineage: Eukaryota > Metazoa > Arthropoda > Malacostraca > Amphipoda > Hyalidae > Parhyale > Parhyale hawaiensis. The sequence continues at coordinate 2,314,885 of LQNS02278124.1, read as the reverse complement.
AGTTCGGCTCTAGATATAAGAGCCTAAGTTTGGCGTTGTTATAATTATATCTGAGAACATTTGGTAGCCCCAGAGGGGCACGAAAGAACCTGGTCTTGTATTGACGAGACTGGCTTTAGGAAATGTTGCCAGAGACCCACCCCTGTGGGTAATCAGGTGCACCGTAGTAACGGAGTGGAGGAACTCCCCGTAACAGACGGGACGGAGCGAGCTCCGCATAGCCGGTAGATCTGTAATACCTGAGCGAGGTTCTGAGCTTCGGAGGCTGAGAAGTCTGCCAAGGGCTTGTTACGAGAACAGGTCTGTCGAGACCATAGGTACATGGGTGAGGTAATGGGGTGCTCAAAGTGAGTGGCCGGACTAGTGTCCAGATAATGCCAGTACAATGCCTGAGATTATGTATCTTCGTGATGCTAGGGTGTGGTCGGTGTCCTGAGCAGGGACACAGCGGTCGGGGGCTACTGTGTAGCGTTCGAGCGACAAGAGGGAGCTAGTGCACGGCGACCCTGAGTAGGGTAGAGATCTTACGGCTACCAGATGCCTGATGCTTTAGCGACGTAGACTCTCGTGGATAAACACATATGGGCTGTGGTAAAGTGGGCCGCCATCTAATGTGAGCCCAATCATTTAGGTACATCTTTCGTGAAGGAATGCCCATGTCAGGGTCGGAATGATAAGTTTCGCTCTAGAAGCTGGGAGAACAATTCAGTTAAAGCAGTTATGGACATAGTGAAGTAACCCTTCGGTAGTCGTTTTATGAACTGATGGGATTGCCCCACTCGGTCGGGTTAGCAGTAGAGTTTCTAGAGGGGAAACCGCTGAGCATTGGTGCGATGGCAAATGCCCGGGTAACGCTAAAGGTCTTCGCCTTCTGAAGCGAAAGGCCGAACCATGGAGCGTTTTCGGGAGAGCCGGGCGGACAAGTTCTGGCCAAAATTTGGAAGGAGATATGTTCCTTAGAAACTAGGGTTTACAAGGTCGTAACTGACGTGGGACTATTTGGTCAATGAAATAACTTGGTCAGAACAATTGTGGGTATTATATTTATTAGCTATAAGATAAACTTCTGCCGGGTTATCTATATTTACATTGAGCCATTAGGTTGGTGATTGCCGCTCCTAGCAACGTGCCCCTGAGAAGAGGATTAGGTAGTTAACACTAAGGTATTCCTGAGGTTTCTCGCCGTCTGGTGCGAGGCACCGAGCTGAGGAGCGCCCCCAGCGTAGCTGGGACGACAAAAGTACAGGGCAAAAAATGTGGAGAGTTTTCGGCGTAGCCGGGCGAAACCATTTCAGGGCAACGGATGGTAAGAGATATTGAGAGCATTTCTAGGGGGAACACTGCTGAGGTATGAGGGTATCATTATCAGTATTTTATTGTGAGACACAGAGCAGTGCAGCGCTCCCAGTGTAGATGGGATAACGCAAGTACAGGGCAAATGATGTGGAGTGGAGAATTTCCGGCATAACCGGGAGAAACCAGTTCAGGGCAACGGTTGGTCAAGGTATTGAGTGAATTTTTAGCAGGCTACACTTAGCCTACAGCTTGAGCCTATGTACGGCTTTCTAGCTCTCCTTGTTTTCCCACAGGAAGTTTTTAGTGCCAAGTGGACGGCTACTAGCATGGTGGACGGGTACTAATCATACCACCCTAGTAAATCTAAATTTCAATGGTCCCGTGCTGACACTTAGCCTGCTTCAGCAGCCGGGCATTTTTTTCTTTATTCTTAGACATAAATAAAGACACTGTTAGAATAGTGAAGTTTTTTCTATAAGAAAATACTTAAAAACCTGCAAAAAAATATAAGCAAAGGAATAGCCATTCATAAATGAAAATCAAAATAATTTTTTAATAAATTATACTTTTTTCATAAAAATCATTATATTTTCTTTTCTAATGATCGTAGCCAAAAAATAAAGACACTGTTGGATTCCTGATGTTTTTTTATTTTAAAGTAACACTCGAAAACAGCCCAAAAACCTCAATGAAAAATAGCCAGCTTTACAAAAAAAATAACAAAAAATATTGAAAATTCAGAGAAACTGCACGTATCACATATTTTATCTACAAAACTACCAGAAGCTATTAAAGTAGCATTTGAAATGGAGTTACACTGAGGTATTGAATAGTAACAAGAAAAAAGGTGATTTTTGCAACGAATTTATTATGCAAGCGCTGCCTGCCAAATTCCTAGCTGCTGAAGCGGCCTAGGTGTCGGGGGAGCGCGGAATCGGCTGACACACCGTGTGGCGGCCCGACGGACGATCAGGAAAATTCTTTTAAAAAGAAACAATGATTAATCCTCCTTCACCCTTTCGAAACGGTCATAAAATATTCAAACTGAATAAAATTGCTGTGATTTGAATACGAATCCTACTTGTGGAAGTGATCCGATAGTAGGTTCACCCGAGCTAAGTCCTAGACGGTGTCAAGTGAGGTGGAGGTGAGGAAAAATCGTAGAAAATACAAAAATTGAAACCAGCATAGGAAAAAGTTTTTTTTACAGAATGGCTTCCAAACTCATACTGAGGAGCCCACTTTGCACACAGCACGAGCCTCTGCTGTATATAATCCTACAGGTCAAAAATATCACCTCTCTCACTTCGTTGGCGGGTGATAATGAAAGTAACATAAAACCGTACAAATTAAATTTTTGATACAAGAAATTCTGGATTACAATTACCAGACGATAAATTTGTGGCACGGAGACGTGACGTCAATCAGCCACTGATTACTGTAACAAAGAAATAGCTAACGGGTTTTCTGTAATTCCAGCAATGTAATTTTGACATAACGCTAAAAAGTGTTCATTTTCAATCTATCAGTTTTTACTTCGCTTTGAGCCTGATCAGTGATCATTCATATTTTACATTACTATTACTACCAGTATTTCAGAAATAAATTCTCTTTTCATGAAGCAAATTTAATAATTGCGAAGAAGACAAGGGCTATAATGAAACTCCTTTTAGGTGAAAGAATCAAGAGCTTGAATCTAAATGAATTTCATTACAGCCCTTGTCTCTTAGCAATTATATCATTATTATATATATTAGATTCGGTGTTTTACGACCCTAGACGCATCGAGGCGATTCAAGAGTGAAGTTCAACTGAAAAAAAAAAATGTTACGCTTTTCATCAGAAGGAATATTCTATTTCGCCATTCCTGCTGGAAAACTCGGTTGGCTCAGTGCGCTACTACTGGCGAGAAAAAGTCGCAAATAATAGAAAAAGACACTCGAGTGGACAGCCCATTCAAGGCCTTCCACACGAGAGAGAGAGAGTAGAGAAGTCCCACGAACTAGATCGGCCATCTCGATCGACAGCCCACCTTGAAGAACAGAAAGGGAAAAATAGAGAACCCACCTAACTTTACAATAATAACCTCGTCAGCAGGAACCACGGTCAGCTGCAATATCCCAAGCGGAAAAGGCACTTGGGACCCTTGGGTTTGTGAGTACTAAATATACTATTATTATTATTATTATTATTAGTAGTAGTAGTAGTAGTAATAACAGCAGTAGCAGTAGTATAATAGGATTTGAGTCTCCCTTAATAAGCACTAAGCTCTTCTAAGAGAGGAAAAGGAAGGGATATATAATATGTCGATAGAAAATCGGAGAACCCACGCACGAAGATGTTCCCACACAGGATCAACGCGCATGGGAACAGCAAGTCGGGAAGCCCTCAGGGGCATATTGTGGCGGGCTCTTTCCAAGCCACAATATGTTTGGGCATTACGCACTTAAGGGTCCCGAGTGCCTTCTCCGCACGGGATGTGGCGTCTGGCCGCAGTTCCTGCTGAGAGGGTTGGTTTTGTATGGTTGGGTAGGTTCTCTGTATTTCCTTTCTGCCCCGCAAGGTGAGCCGCCGATCGAGGTAACCGATTTTTTTTTGCGGGGCTCTTACCTTGCCGTGCGGAGGGCCACAGAAGGGACCGTCCGCACGGGCGTTTCTTTCTTCTGTGTTTTTCTTTCTTCGTCCATCTCTTGTCACCTGAGCACAACGTTATTGTTCCCGCTGTAAGCCGAGTAAATCATCATAGATCGCTATTGATTGTCTAAATTTCAGAAATAGCGGAGCAATACCAATATAATCATAATAAGAAAGTCGGGAAAGAGGAAGAACAGACAACAGTATGATCAGTAGGAGTATGAAAGTGGAAGGAAGCAAAGTGGGCACGAAAGACGGAGGCCTAGCTAATGGCTAAGGTAAAGTGCACAAACCCCCTGGAGGCGATACTCCCTATAGCATAGGATGGGCGAACCTACCTAACTTAACCCTATGGCCCATGAGGGGACCAAATATATTGTGGCAGGTGCATAAATATAACCCCTGAGGTCTCAATATAACACAATGACAGGAAGAGAGCAAAAAAGTGTACCTCGAACAAGTTTTAAAGTAAAGGGTTTTAGAATCGTCACCTCTTTGCCGATAATATTTCTAGCTAAATTTGCGGTGTACAGAGTTGAGCAAAAATTAAAAGCTGTCTCATCCGAAATTTAAGAAGGCTTGGGCACTTTGAATAGAGTTGCGACGGATTGAAGGCTTTGGTACTTCGAATAGAATTGCGACGATTATAAAGCTTTGGTACTTCGAATAGAATTGCGACGATTATAAAGCTTTGGTACTTCGAATAGAATTGCGACGATTATAAAGCTTTGGTACTTCGAATAGAATTGCGACGATTATAAAGCTTTGGTACTTTGAATAAACTTGCGACGATTAGAAGGCTTTGATATTTTAAATAGAAATGCGACGAGTAGAAGGCTTTGGTACTTAGAAGTTGTGACGTTTAGAGGCAACCGAACCCGACGTTGAGCCGATCTCCATATCTGGCTGGCCTCACCTGGTATCCACGTGTTGTTACCATGTGTGCACTTGCACTGTGGTTGAGTTACTCTTTCAATTGGTCGCTGTATGCTGTTTGTATTTCTTACGCAACGTTGCTAATTGTATGCGAGCCAGACAAATGTAGAAATGCAGCTACTCTTGTAGCTAATGATTTATAAAGTTCGTATCTGTATCTCTACGAGCGAACTATTGTGCATAGAATTTAATGAGCATTATAGCCACTTGTTACTTGCGGTAATGTTCCGAAGGCGGCCTTTCAATCGATTTTACTAACACATCTCCATGGAAACTAGCTCTGTTTTGCTACCTTTCAAAGCTACATACCGCCCGAAAGACGAGCTACGTCTGAGTAAGCATTTGGTCAGGCTGACGCCGTCGCAGTATGGCGGATGACCGGGAGCACGTACTAGTTAGCCTTCTCGAACTAAATACGGCGTAGACAACACTCTCAGGATCCCTCCATTAAAACCTTACCGGAACTACTACGGCGCTGGCAGCACTTTCAATCCTTCCAGGGTCAGCCATAGTCTAGCATGTAAGGAGGGATCCCTACGATAGCCCATGCAGCTAGGCGCTACAGGCAGCGTAGCACGAGCCGGACGGCCAGCAAGTACAGTATGTTACCTTTGATTATGCAAATACACTTCTTTACTTTATTTTTTAAGATAAGTGTAACTTTGAAACATCGATATTAACTAAATGTATGGCTATGTTGCAAATATAAACAGTACTTGTAAAATAAATATTTAGCCATCGGTTAAGTTTATCATACAATTTGGTTATTTACGAGTTTTTTTACTGTTACCTCAGATTATGCAACAAGTTAATAAAAACGTCATAAAGAGGAAATGAATACAAGTGAACAGGACTATGTTTATTAAACATCCAAAACCAAGAAATTATAACCAAAACAATTCAATAAATACTGAAATAAGTGTTCAGTAGTGGTAGACATAACAAGTTAATTTAGAGCATGGCATAAGGTATAACATGATTTTTATAAGGCGATTATCAACAGACTGTCAGGTTTGATATTTCAGATGGTGGAATAGAATCTGCAGCTGTTTTCAATGCATTCCACAGGCTTACTTTGCTCGAAAACTGCCGACCACTTTCAAAGACCTTCCCTTTGATCATTTAAATCGGGGCTATTCGCTGGCCAAGTCATAATCGTCTTTGATTTAAATCCTCCCTCCGCAAGCCAGTTAGTAGTGTACCGTGTTAGGTGTGAGGGAGCGCTATCGTGGTGAAATATCAATTTGGATCTGCGTTCGATAGTCTGCTCATCAAGCCATGGAATCAAGTTAGCTTCAAAAAGCTGGTAGTACCTTTCTGCATTCAGTTTAACACCTTCTGCCATTCCAAATGGACCAATAAAGGCGTCACCTACTATCCCAGCCCAAAACATTATATTTCCACCACCTTGTTGACGCTTAAGCCGTGTCTGTTGAGGACGGTCATGGAGGACCCTTCCTGACGCCCATCCATCTGGACCATCAAGAGTGGCTCTGCATTCGTCAGTAAATATGACATTTGAGAAATAAGTTTTCATGTTCTCTTCAGCAAATTTGATCCTATTTTCTTTACGAGTTTTTGTTAGAAGTGGTCGTTTAACTGCCTGTTTCACTTTCCCTAGCTTCTGCAGAACCTCACATCTTATCTTTCTGCTAAGTATAGGGGCTCCAGCGTCTTCAAATATCGCCTTACTTCAAGAAAGTTGTTTTCAAGCCATAGAAACCTTCAAATGTCGCATATCACGAGCAGTCAATTTCCTCGTAGAGACTCTATCCGAACTTTTCCGGTTGTCCTTGTCCTTCAATTGCATAAGCTTTAATAGTTCGGTGATCACGTTGTAATTCCTTGGAAATTTCGAGTGTCGTCTAACCAGAAGCCCATAACGAGGGCACTTTGATCTTATCTTCACTTTTTAAACAGCATTTCTTGCCCATGTTGACTAGAGAGTGATGTTGCATAATCTGGCGTAACAGCAGAGCCCAGTGCGATAAGCAAATGTCGCCAAAACGTGGGAAATGGTTCAGTTTTATTTTTCTCTAATAGTTTATATAGCTACACCATACCTGTGCACTAACTCACTCTCAACGTTTTAAATGTTTGACACTTATCTTGAAAATTAAGTAAAAAAATTGTACTTGCATAATCATAGGTTACGTAGTTACTGTATTCCCGGAACTATGCACAGAGGTATCACTGAGTGTTTGGAAGTCTCAACAGTAACCCATTAACGGACAAAGTAACCATTTCTGGTAGAAACAGCGCTATTTATATTGTTAAAAAATTAGATTGTATCTATGAATGGGTAAAGCGTACTGGTACCCGTCGAAGCCTCGAAGTCGTTATGCTTTATCGATTATCTCGTCGATGTGGAGCTCAGTTCACTGGCCCATGATATACCTCCTTCTTGATGAACTTCACATTTTCGATGAATTGAATGCACTCAAGCAATATACCTACATATTCACTACCTACCTGTTTACTGCGAGACCTACCAGAAATACTACTTAAATGACAGCTTATTAGAAATATGCAGTGGCACAACATTCAGTTTCACGAAGTATTAACAATACACAATATTATAGCTAACTCTATAATAAAGGTTCGTCACAAGGATGCGCTCGAGCAATGTGCAATTTCACCTCCTGTTTACTAAATGAAGAATAGTCGCAGAGGTCACACTTGTGATTTTTCTCGCCCACATGAACTCGGGCAATGTGAAGCACAATGTCTTTTTTCCGAAACGAAGCGTGACTACACAGATCGCATTTGAAATTTTTCTCCCTGGCGTGCACTTCAGAGAGGTGTCGCCTGAGGTCATACTTATTAAAGGCGGAGAAATCACATCGGCGGCATGGATGAGATCGTTGCCCACTGTGCACTCGAGCTATGTGGGCCTGAAGATCACGGTTGTAGAAAAATGTATGATAGCAAAAGTTACATTTGTGTTTGTCAATTCCGTGTGTTCGGACAACGTGTGCTTTAAGGCTCTGTTTTGTGGTGCTGGCATAGTCGCAGAGCTCACACGTGTGATTTTTGGCTCTTGAGTGCACCCGAGAAACGTGAAGATCGAGCGCATATTGAGTGATAGCGGCATAGTCGCACTGGTCGCATTTGTGGGGCTTGGTTTCACAATGCATACGATAAAAATGCTTATCATAATCCCACTTGGTAAAGAAAGAGGAATCGCACAGATCACATTTGTGCTGCTTCCTGGTCGAATGCATGCGAGCAAAATGACGCCAAAGCAACTTCTGGTAAAGTGTTCCATATGAGCAACGCTTGCACATATAGGGCATGTTGTTTTTGTGTTGGTGTGTGAAGTGCTTAGTTAGATCATACTTGACGGGGCTTGTGAAGTCACACATACAACATTCGAGCATAGGCTCTTCTTCGTCCGCACCAGTAGCGGTGGTTTCTAGCCCCGGTTCTTCTTCGTCCCCAGAAGTAGCGGTGGTTTCCAGCCTCGGTTCTTCTTCATCCGCAAAAACACCAGGGCTTTTCAGCACTGGCTCACCATCTGCTGATGTGTTTTTCATATGAGTAGCAGCACGACGGCAGTCTAACTCCCGTGCCACAAGACCGTTCGCTAAACACTTGTCACAAAGAGCCCCTTTGCTAGCTTCTGGTACCTTGTTTATAGTCACTGGTACTGCATCGGATCTAAGATAAGTTTCTTTAATCTTCACAATAGTTTTGTCAACAATATCCACTTTATTATCTTCTTTGGTTTCACAATCAACATTACAAGCCAGGTATATTACATTGCATCCCAAAGCAGCTTCTTCACCCTTTAAAGAACACTTGTCTATAATACCAGCTTTGCTATCTTCTGACAAGTGACCCTCATCCACATTAGACCACAAATAAGTGGCACTGGATCCACAAGGACTCTCCTTCAGTTGTAGAGAATCCCCCACAGAGCAGTTTTCAATTAGACCCACTTTGCTATCTTCTTCAACATCAGAATAATCACTGACTGTATACCCACGACTGGAACCTAAACACATTCCTTGGTGGGGTGCACAATTCTCCAATGAGCATTTATTAGAAATCTTTTCTGTGCTTTCTCCCCTCTTCTCCCTGGAAGTATTACTACCTGAATAAGTTGTACTGGAATGCGATGTATTCTCTTCACAAGCAGTTGTATCTTTGAAGAGCACTGAATCACTGGGATGGCAGAAGCTCTGCTGGGGCTGTGCTTCACTGCAGCTATGGCCGTCAGGGCTCTTGATGGCACCAGTTGCCAAGGGTATATGATCAGCAGGCTGGGTCCATGGTAGAGGCGCTTCCTTTATGTCAACCACCTGTGGGGGAAAAAACAGAATTTTAATTAAAACCACTACGTTAGAATGACATATTAGGGCTCTTCCATTTACATTAAATATTATAAGGTATATAGCGACGTGCGCTCGGCCCCATAGCACCACGTTACTTTAAAGCGACTCTGCAGTCGCCTGTCGTTAAAACAGCTATAAACTTTTAGGTTCGTCAGCTCGGACGAATGCTAGCAAGTTCTAATGACTTTTCTGTAACTATGATGCTGGTGAATTAGAAAAAACTTTCAAGTTGAAGGTTGCCACGGGCATTTGCCAGCACGTCTTTTTACCTCTTCCCCAACAATTTTTCAGGAGTACCATTTTATTTTCTGAATATTTTTTCATTTTTACCTCCGCCAAGGAGGTTATGTTTTCGTCGTGTTTGTCTGTCACCAGGATAACTCAAGAAGTTCTGAACCGATTTGGACGAAATTTACAGGGATTGTTAGGTATGTTAGGAGGAGCAGATGATTAACTTTTGGTGAAGATATGTTCATCCGTTTGCTTGTTTGTCTGCCTCATTTTTCTCAGTGCTATAACTCAAAAAGTTATGGATGGATTTTGATGAAATTAACATGAGTTGTTGGGTATATAACAAAGAGTAAATGACCAAATTCTGATAATGATCCGTTAGTTCATTCGTTCGTTTATCACTGTTTTCAATTTTATGCTTGTTAGCACAATAACTCAAAAAATAATGAATGGATCTTTATGAAATTGATAGGGGTTGTTAGTAATGTTGAAAGACATAAATGATTAAATTTTGGTGCAGATCAGTTTGTTCATTTAGATTAGATAGGCGGTAGTAGACGAGCCAACAGGCCCATCTTCTAAAAGAGACACCGAAATTTGCCTGGCCCTCTATGAGCTATTGCCATTATGTTAGTAGGATATAAAAGACTGGGGAAAAGAGAAGGAAAAAAAAGAGGAAGGAGATGGAGTCTCAGCAAAAGAGACTATCATGAATGCACTCAATCGTGGTCAATAGTCGCTGATATGCGGAGTAAAAGATGTTAGACAGTGCAGTTGGAGCGGGAGAGAGAAGAGGACGGATTTAGGAAGCCTCGGAGGCTTTGTCCGTTAAGAGTGTGCAACTCCTGGAGGATGAATCATTAGCTGTGGGGGTGTCTCTCCCAATGTATGTCATGGCGATTTTTAAACGCGTTGACTGATTCCGCACTAACAACGTCGGTAGGAAGTCTATTCCAAATGCTGATTATAAAATACGGAAAGAACTGCTGACTTATGGTCGTTCTTTAAGCTTTGTGCTTGACTTTTTGACCGTTGTTTCTCAAGCGATCTTTGAGGTCTCTTTCAAAGAGTCCCGCTGTAGGTACGTCGTTGAAGCCATTCGAAAATACATAAATGTTTCTGTTAGTTGCCCCTTGAGTCGTCTTTGCTCGAGAGAGATCAGACCCAGTTCTTTTAGGCGACATTCATACGGCTTGCTTCGCAGCTAAGGTATCAGTTTCGTTGCTCGGCGTTGGACTCTTTCCATGTTATCGATATCTTTGCACAGATGTGGTGACCAGAACTGAACAGCAAACTCCAAGTGTGGCCGCACTAATGCCTTGTACAGGGGAACGATGATGTCCTTGAACTTGTATTCAAAATTTCTGGTAATGAATCCGAGTACTCTGCTTGCCATTTTCACACTCTTGTCAACTAGCTGACTGTGCTGTAGTTTGTTTGTAATTGTGATTCCCAAGTCACGTTGTTGGTGACAGGAGCCAATTCCGTCCCATTCATTTTCAATGGGGTTTAAGGGTTCACAAGCCCTACGTGCATTACTGAGCATTTGTCGGCATTGAAGTTCATCTGCCACATTGCGCTCCATTCTATGAGGTGGTCAGGGTATTGTTGGAGCTCGGCTCTTTTCGTGGCAGGATGACATAGTTTTGTATCATCCGCAAATTTGCGGATTTCAACACGGATGTTAAGATCCAGATCACTGATGTAAATTGAGAACAGAAGTGGGCCAAGCACGCTACCTTGTGGAACCCCTGATGATACCTGCGTCCAGTCGCTCGTTTCTCCTTCGAGCTCCAGTCGCTGCTGCCGACCTGTGATCCATGCCCCGATCCATCGTAAGTAGTCTCCCTGGATAGCATGGGTTTCCAATTTTTTCATTAGCCGTTGATGGGGAACTTTATCAAAAGCCTTTTGGAAATCTAGATACACAAGGTCTACACCCTTTCCTTCATCTTTAATATCCGTAACTTTTGAGAAGAAGTCCAGAAGGTTTGTTAAGCAGCTTCTTCCATTTCGGAAGCCATTTTCAATAGTAAATACAGAGGTGAAATAGTCGTTCAGGATTGTGGCTTTGTCTCTTAGGTCATTGGTGATTACACCGTCAGGTCTTTTGAGCGGACTTATGGTTTCTTGCCTTATTCTTCTTTCATTCACATATTTATAGAATGCCTTTGGGTTGCGTTTTACCATAGTGGCCACGGATACTTCTTTTTCCCTTTTTGTGGTCCTGATTATTTTCTTTACATCCCGGAATGCCCTTATGTGACTGGCCCGGTTCTCATCTGTTTGATTACGCTTTGCAACGCATTTGTCGCCTTGCAATGCAGCATTTGACTGTCCGATTCATCCAGAGGGGATCATTACTGGTACTAACTCGTTTATTTGGGATGCATCGTACAGCTGCTCTCAGGATGCTCGTCTTGAAAATGTGAGAGCATTGTTCAACAATGGCGTCTCTCATCGGGGTATCGAAGTCAGTTGTTCCTATTTCAGTTGCCATTTCCTGAAAATTCGCTCGTCGAGAGTGGTTTTCATTGTATGTTTGACTTATGTTTGTCATAACGTTTGTTAGCAGTATAACCCAAAAAAGTTATGAACGAATCTTCAAGAAAATTGCACAAGCTGTTATTACTATCAAAAGACACAGATGGTTAGATTTTCGAGTTTATACAAAGGAAATTATGGTTTCAGAGCCAATTTGAATTTTTTGCTACCGTTGCCTCGTTGCCGGAGGTATGCGCCCTCAGAGTGCTCTAGTTATTAATGAATTTGGTACCTACAAAATAAAAACCAATTTTTCCTAGCCACAACATGATTAAAAATGAAAACCTGAGGGAGCTGGGCCCAAAATAAGTTAGAAACAGCATCCATATGAGAAATAAATGACCTCAATTTTTTGTTGGTTTTGGACAGTTGCACAGAGTAAACAGCCCACTGAGGAGTCGAAAGGTCAATGCTTGTCTTTTGGCTTGATGTGAATACTCTACTGATGGACAGTTATGCTATCAGATGAACTAAAGTCGGATTCCAGATCCTGGGCAACCGATATCAGCCTCCAAGGCTGACCTACAATTCCACTGCATTAATAAAATTATTCTTGTGACAGGCCAAGGGCGTCGGAAAATGCCTTTTTCTCACCATAAAGGAACTTGATACCGTTAGGACTTAGGCCCAGGGGAGCTATCTGCCTTCACTCTTGATAGGCTTCACCAGTGGAAATCATTATAATATACGGTATGTCAGTAAGATAAGTCTTAAAAAGCGTTTCATTTCAGCATAGGATGCTTAATCATAATCTCTTTTCTTGAAACGTTTTCCAGGTCGTTTGCCGGGGCATCAGGTGGCGGCCTCTGCCAATTCAGCCAGCGTGGTGAGTAGCCACAATGTCCCGGTGTCAGCCAAGCGGCTCTCCGCCCCTCGGCCAGTCCGAGCCTCCCTCGGGACAAGACTGGCCTGCCTCTCCATTGCCCAAGTAACCGCTTAGTCGCGGCGGGGAGGAGGGACGCGTCACGATGTCGAGTTCCCTTATCGTGAGAAAAAAGACGCGTTCCGGCGCCCTTGGCTTGTCACGAGCATATTTTCTCACCTCTAGGTCACTTGAAACCGTTAGGACCTATTATTTTCAGGCCCGAAAGGGCAACAGTTAGCTCAGAGAGCGACCATGGATCAAGCTGTGAGGGCAGATATTTTACTAGGCGCTCAGACTCTCAAAGTCCGGCCATCGCAGGTTTAACTTCAAGCAACGCTGGATAATAGCTAATCAGCGGGGGGGGGGGGGGAAAACGCGGGGGNGGGGGGGGGGGGGGGGTAAACGCGGTGAGCGTGACAGGAGGTTAGCTGCCTGCTTGCGCGTTGGGTGGGAAGCGCAGATGATGCAAAGCCCTACGGGAAGGGAACTCCGCTCTCAAAGGCCAGTAAGGCCGTATGTAGGCGGCTTGGAAGTTCGAGTCCGGGATGAACTCGAAAGGGCGAAGGTTTGAGTGAGGGCGAGTCTTTATGGTAGACTGGCGTATTCGTGTATGCGATATCTTAGAGCCTGCTGTTGATAGGACCTGTAGAGGCCTTTAGGGAGGCGCCCGGTGGAAGCTACGGGAGTCAGGATATGGAGTAACCTTTCCGGGCTAGCGAGGCTGATCCGAAGTTTTCATTTTCAAGGAACGGAGACAACGGTAGTTTGGTTGCGCGCTCAGATGGCGCGTCCGAATCGGTTAAGCCAAAGTGGGGAACGTGACCACTGAACAGGAGATCTTTCGTTGGTCGAGGATCGTTCAAAAAAAATATTTATTGCGGGGGAGCCAGGGTCGTAAGATGAGCTGTACTCGAGTCCTGAGTGCCTCGTAGGTAAGTCATTAGCTCCTGTGGAGTCTATGGGCGAATGAAGAGGCGATCGGAGAAAGCCGAGGTCCGGAGTAGAAGGCGACCTTAAGTGTGCTGGGAAGAAGAGGATCTGATAGGGTGGGCGGTAGCCGTGTTGGAGGATCTCAGGTTGACTGAGGTGACACCTTGGAAGGTGTAGAAGGCAGGAGGGTTGGTTGATCCAATAATCGACAAAGAAGGTGGGAATGTTTTTAGAAGAGTATGGCTATGTGAGAGGTGCCTGGCTATGATGGGGGAATCATTTTGGTAGCCAAAAGGTGGGTGCCGTAAAGGGTGAGTCCACATATATAGACGTGGATGTGTAGTCGTACGTCGAAGCGGAAGGGCTCAGAAGTAGTTTTGCTCTATTATCCTAGGCTATCCAGCCTAGGGAATTGTTACTAGGTGTTGGTAGGGGAAGAAAGTAAGCTAAGGCTGTGGTGCGACACGAAGTCTAGGAGGATTCCTCGTCGCAAGGTCAAGGGCGATGAATCTTTACAGTGTACTCCGAGATACTGGGAGGTGCTTAAACCTGCCGTAAGTGCAAGAATTAGAGTTTACGTTAGTAGAACACGAGTTTCTACCCGTTCTCCTGCTTTCGTTGAGGCGAGTTGCTAGAGAGGCGGCTGCCCGAACGGGTTGCCGGCCCTAGGGGGCTCTCTGGTTGTGGAATAGTAGTAGGAGTTTTCATATCGCTACATTGTATTGCGCCAAACTATTCTTGTGATTTAACTTAGGCTTGGGCGCCGTTAGGGCGCGGAATATGTCAGGAAGTTATTGTGAGGAGATTCCAATTAAGTTTACATAGCATATGTACATCGCAAAGGAGATGATAGAGTCACAATTGCTGGTGGTGCTTGTCGCGATGGGTTCATCACAATTACCCAGATCATATTTGACGAAGGAGGTCTTGCAGGCATCGCTAAGAATTGGCCACGAGGTAGAGAAGCGATAATACGAGGCGTTGTATCGAAAGCGAGTCGATGCACCGCCCGCATTCAACTGGCTCCTGAAGAGACGGTTAAGGGCTTAGGAGGAGGTCGTAAGCGGCTTACAGAGTGAGTTTATCTGTGTTATGGCTCAAGGGGTCTAAGGCCCGAGGTCAGCGGGGTAGTCGGCCGGACTTAGTTTGGGAGACGATTATCAGGAGGTCGGACTTAGAGTAGCAAACGTATAAGTTCATAAATCCTACGGTCCTGGTTGGCTGGGAGGATAACCCGGACAATTAAGTTAGCAGCCATCCGAGTTAACGGCGTAACTGCCCAGTGTGGACGAGTCTTTGCTGAGAGGCGCGACCTGATGCTAGGGGATCCGGCTTGCAGGCACCAGATGAGAGCGGAAGTCGTAGGAGGTTGGTCTGATCGGACCCCGGAACAAATATTTTCTATGAAGAAGCGAGGTGCTAACGTTAGTAGATATTCCAAGCCCGTACAATTGCGTGTCTGTTCATCGGAGATTCATAGGCTAAGCGGGATAGCCATGGTTCGTAATATGAGAATTTGGCTGGAGCCGATGCGACCCAAGGAATAGTCTTGAATTAGCTGGCCATATCCGAGAAGTTTTAGCTCTCCCGTAGAGAGAAGTCTTCCATTAGGTGGGATTCTGTCATCGACAGATGACGATAATGTGGTACCGCAAGTGTACGGATCACCGTGCAGAGGAGATAAATTGCATACTGAACGAGATGTCGCCGCTGAGGTTGGGGATAGGAGTTGTTGTGAGGGCCCTAGAGGGCAAGATATGTTATGAGGGAGTGTTCAGTAAGTGGCCCGATGAGGGGCCGAAACCCTACTGATTAACTGGGTCGACCAGGCATTCCTGTAGCCCAGGTGTCCTGAAACACTTGGGCGGAGCTTTGAGGACTAACACCACGTTACGGGAACGCTGTTGTTGACTGTCTATGAGATAGACTGGCTTCATGTGCGAACGGTTTAGAAAAGTACCAGATAAGATCTTGGGGTTGCTCGCAGCAGGGTGTTTCAAGCTTGGAAGGTTCCCCGTTCAGGTAGAGGGTGCGTAGGGGTTATTATCTTGCGACTGAGGCAGCATTGGGTTCTTGCCAATGGGGGCAACTACGAGGCTCTATTCTGGCCTAGGCAGACACTCCAGCATACGGTGGTCTGCCGGTGCCTATACTCAGAGTAGAAAGCTCTGTACCAGCGTCTGTATATTAAACTCAATCCTTGATTCGTCCTAGCAGCCGATAGTGTGGGAGTTTAGCTTGTACCGGAGTCTCAGAGGGATGAGGCCATCGTCGGTATGCGATAACTTCGGGTCCGTATCGGTGAACAGGAGAATCTGATATGCCTTCATGTTCGAGGCTCACCGGTACTGAGTGTTGTGGATTCGAGAACTGGGTAATGGCTAGACGAAGTCTAAGCTAATTTCGCTGCGTATGCGACCCGATGTGGTCCTCGATATTGTATTGAAGACTCTCGTGTCTCGTAGGCGACGGTATATCAGGCTCTAGCGACTTTTCAAACGACGAAGGAGTAGAGAGTTTTTCCTCGATAAACAGGAAGTGAGCTCTGCAGGGCTGGCAGAGGTGAGGTTCCGATTACCGGACACTGGAAGCTTCCACGAGCAGGTCTTAAGATTACAAGTACTGAGGTCCAGTACTTTGGGATAATCGGGGAGTCACAGGACCAGTGCCTGGTTGTCAGGTTTCACTGGCAAACCTCTGTCAGTGTCAGCTGTGATTAAGGATGTTGCTCTGCAGTCAAGAATCACACCTCAGAGATATCTTGATGCATCTAGAGCGAAGCGGACTCCCGCGGGTAAAGACAGGAGGGCGGCTGCAGTAAGGTGGGTTGCCGTCTAATGCGAGCCCTGTGCTGAGGGAGAGCCCTAGTGTAGTTGACGAGTTGGGTAGCTAGTCTCTAGGCTATGGTCGAGTGCGCTCTACCTTCAAGTAGAGGGTTATCAGCGAGTCCAATCAGGTAGGGAGGTCTCTTGTTGCATTTAGTGACGCTAGAAATGCACTCCTAGAGATCATCTTGCGGTGTTCGAAGTCCAGGTAGTAGGCTCGAAGGCTGTTCGATAAACGAAGAGTGAATATCATTGCGAACTACAGAGATAGCAATACGGTATTTCAATACTGTAGGTGTGCCTACCGTATTCATAGTCGAACTGTCCCGCGGGACTTCGTTGATGTCTTAATGGAGCTATGTCCTCCGTAAAGGACTGCTCTTGTCAGTATCACAAGAGTAGACTCGAAGGGGCTGGAAAAAACATTCAGTAATAGGCGATACGGCCAGAGAACTGTAGCTATTCGCCTGTCGTGGTGGCGGGAGTCTGCGCTCTTGGAAGGCAGCTGTAGCTAATGATGTCTTCAATGCAAGACTAGCTGCTTCCAGGAACGAGATAGATTACTTGCTGAAAAAAGACTCTGAGCGTCGCATGACGCTCTCACAAGTACTCGAGAAAGATCACAAGATCCTCATTTCTTGGTGACTGGAGAGAGGGTAAGAAAACTACGGCATGCAACCCGTCATTCTGCAGGACGTAGGCATGTGTCACTTGTGCCTGAGCCTTATCCATGTGTCCTTAGGCACAACTCTTATGGGCGCTCAGGCCCAATCTGGGTCAGCACGTAAGCAGGAAGATAGCATAACAATCGGTTCTTGCAGGAGTGGCAGCTCGGAGTTGATGCGTCAAGTCAGTACGGCTACATGCCGAGTGAGGATGCACACGCGTGCTTCCAGAAGATGCCGTTTTAAGCCCAGAGTCTAATCTGGAGGAGGAGATATGAATTTGGTGACCTACGGTTCAGGACGGGGTAATCGTCCGTCCGTAACAGTGAGATCTAGTCACCCAATAGGAATAGGGAAGGCTCAAACGCCCTGAGAATTGAATTCGCAAAGCGTAACCAAAGAGGTGGGGAGATGTATACACTCCGGTAGGCGAGGACCCCTGCTGGGTATTCCTTATTACTGCATCGCGCACGATAAGCCAAGGTAGCTGGAGAAGGTCGTCAAGGCTCGGGAGGCACTGGGCGCTAGAAGTTTGAGGCATACCAGAGGAAGGAGTAATACGAGATGTGAGAGCACTGAGGGTAAGACCTGTCTTGGTCAGCTCGTAAATAGTTGCATTCAGCACCGACACGAAGCCCTCCGAAATAGGGGAAGAGCTCCAAGGATTCGGGGAAGTGGGGACCAACGGTGTGGAGAGTGGAGAGCCCGGCGTAGCCGGGTGGATCTAGTTCAGGGAACTTAACAAAACACATAGCGAGCCTTTCCAGTGCACATTGTAGAGAACGTGCGAGGTCATAGAAGCAACGGTTATCGCTGATCGCGGTGGGAAGTCAAGAGCTATGGCTCTGCGCAGCTTACCCCAACGTCGAGGGGAGAAACAAGTCCAGTTCATGCGCTCGAAAAAGATCAAGGCACTGTAAGACTTTCGTATGCTCGATGCTTTAACGTGATTAACGAGTGCAGCCTTTCAGGCACTACAATAGTGGTCAGCCTCGTAGATATGGCCAGCTAAAGGTCAGCTAAAGGGCTTGATGGATCTTGGAGCAATAAATTTCGGACATTGTCCGTATGATCCTCGTATGCTCCTTACATAAATACGCTTCCCGAATCTCCAGCACTCGGGACTGAAGTGTGACCATTCGAAGACTGAATTATTTGTCCGACACGTTGGTAGTCGACAGTTCAGGCAGTACGACGGGATCGGTGACGCCGTGCTCAAGGTTAGAGCGGTCAGCGGTAATGGTGACCCATTTAGAGGTTGTACCTCTGATGATCCCAGCTGTAGTCGGGGGTTGATGGTTGCAAAGTAGCGCAGTCGTTGACTGACTGCCGCGGGGTGAGGTTGTAGGCCCACCTCTGCGCTGCCACTTTCATGTTTTATTATATTTTAAACTATTTTATTTTATCTATTACTATTTTTTTTAAGTTCTAGCAATTTGATGTCGCAAAATGGTTGAATAGGGAACTTCTTGGGGGTGGGGTAATTTTATTATGAGTTCTCCTATTGTGCTCACAAGCAACGAATAAAATGGCATAATAGGTAGATGAATGAGATGTGCATGATCAGTTTATGATTTTTTAAAATATATACAGGGTCAACTATTGGGTAATTCGATGCACATATTTTAACCATATATATAGAAAACCAAAAAAATGAAATGATTTTCGGGAGTGACAGAAACCTCAAAGCTCCTTCGTTTTCGAGAAATGACGACCTGAAATACTTTAGGGGAGAGTTTGGGTGAAAATGAAAAGGTTTTTATTTTTGGACGGATTTGAATGGAACTTGGTAGAGATAGCTAGTCTCTTGGTAGAGGTGTACTTTTTTCTTCATTTTCTCCATAGAAAACGAATTATTCAAAGAAAACGACATAAGGGGAGCTGGGAAAACCCAGCTCCTACGTTTTTTTTTAGCTACAGAGATGATTTTTGGTACTAAAAGAAACAATTTAATTTACTGTAACAATAAAATTTCTAATTTGCTTTTTGAATTAGGAGACGCGTGACAGCGTAGTTTAAATAAATTAAGTTTTTCGAATTTTTTCAAAAACCATGTCGAAAATCAAACCGAAAAATTTTGATCCTGATAGAGGATCAAATTACGCTTCTTTTGATACCAAAATCATCTTTGTAGCTAGCTCACAAACTGTAGGAATAGGGTTTTCCCCAGCCTCCCTTTTCCAGTTTTCTTTGAGAACTCGTTTTCTATGGGGGAAATGAGAAAAATACATGAGTAAAAACAATTTCTTTATCGATTTTATGTACCTATCTGTACCAGTTGCAAAAAAAAAACTTTTCATATCCGCCCGAATCCTCCCTTTAGTATTTCGGATCGTCCTATCTCTAAAATGAAGCTTTGAGACTTTTGTCACTCATAAATATCGTTTTATTTTGTGTTTTTTTATATATGGTTAAAATATGCGCAACGAATTACACAAAACTCTGTATAGTTTGATTTTTCAGGGCATTTTTGTATTGAATAATTCCAAAATATTTTCAAAAGCAAAACCTTGTGTAAATTCTTACTCCGGTAGGAGTGTAAATTATACTTTGGTGCACGAATCGCTCCGATAACTGCCCCCAAATGCTCCAGCAACTACTCAAAGCGCTCCTATGAGTGCTTGAAATGCTCCGGTAACTGCTCTAAACTCTTCCATAAGTGCTCTAAATGCTCCGGCAGCTGCTCCAAACGCTCCCATAAGTGCTCCGGATGCCATTTTCTATCGTCACTACTGCACACTTATAGCGCTCCTTTTAATCGCTACTGCAGCTCTTTTTTAACAGTTCCAATGTCTTGGCTGTACCTGTTAGGCGTCTGGCGTCCACGCGCAGTCCACGACCCATAGGTGTAGCAACTCAAAAATAGAAATGTTCAGCAGCAGGCCAGGGGATATACGTGACAGTAATGTCACGAGCGGGAGGGGCAACAGTAGCAATAACAGCGGGAATAACTGCTGTGGCAACAGTGGTAATGGCCGGTGTAACAAGGGTAGTAGTACCCGTAGTGGTACCTGCTGCAGAAATCGTAATAACGGCAGAAGTAACTGCCATGAAAACGGGAATAGTAGGTAGCTAATCGGAATGGCCACAACAGAGGAGACGATCGCAATAAGGGCAACAAGAAGGGTGGAAAAACTGTAGCAACACCAGCGGTAGCAGCTGGGGTATCTATCTCGGAGACAGCAGAGGTAGGTTACTGCTGCGACTACAGGACGGCTGACAGCCGTAGTAAGGCGCCGTTACGATTATTCGAGCCACACTGGTAACGTCGGGCTCACAGAGGTTGCAGTACCACTTACGACAAAGATTCTGCCAAGCGGTGTTTGATGAGACAGCCCATTCTCTCCCTCCCATACACCTAAATTCATACTTTACGCACACACACACAGAGGTAAGAACAGTTTCTGTATTTTCTATTGTTATGTAGCTAGTATGTATTTATTACGGCAGGTAGGGCTATGTTTTTTGTCCTTTCATTTATAATTTTGTACGTTTTTTACTTTTAGCTTCATATGGGAAAAACTTCCTCCGGAACAGATTAATCACCCTTACATGCATTTCAAAGGGAAAAACTGGTTCAACACACGAACTATTCGACTTACGAACCTCTTGCTGGAACGGATTAAGTTTGTAAGTCGGGGTTCCACTGTAGCTACCTGTTGTGCTAACAAGCATAAAATTACAGCGAGAAGCAAAAGAACAAACACATCATCATAAAAATTTGGTCGTTTACTCTTCGTGATATACATAACAACTCATGTAAGTTTTACAAAAATCCGTCAATAATTCTTTGAGTTATGTCCTTAAGAAAAATAAGGCAGATAAACAAAATGGATGAACGGATCTTCACCATAAGTTAATCATCTGTCCCTTCTAACATACCAAACACTCACTGTAAATTTCATCACAATCCGTCCATAGACAAACCGGACTAAAACATAACCTCTTTGGCGGAAGTGATAACAGGGCGATAGAGCACAAACATAATTACAAGCCGAAGTTTATGCAAACAAAGATGCTTATTCAGCAAAAACAAATGGACATCTCATCATCTGTACGAAGCCTTTTATGCAGGTAACAATTGGCTTCGAGAGTAGGTAACAAGAGTTCTCGAGTGCATTATAATATATTATTGAAATAGTTACAGAGCTCGGCTAGCACAGCGCGTTTCCACTCATATCTTTGGGCGGGATCCATATGGAGGGCTGCGTCGCCACACGCAGTGATGCAACTCAAGGCCGTGGCACTGTCACAGCCCGTGTTCGGTTTGTGCTATGCCTTCGATGTACATACATTGGGCGCTCAGCACAGCAACACAGTAATGACGAGAAGAGGAAAAGGGAAGTGGTTCTGCAGGCCATTATTGCAGCCACCAGTTTTGGGTGGTGCCCCTCTAGATTTCTGGGTTAAACCATGGTAGTGTAAATGATAGGAAAAAACAGAAAATAATTTTGAAGAATGTGAAATATGAATTGCCATTCATTAATGATAAACGTGCAACTGATAGGCACGAAGTACAAATTAAATGTATGGTACTGTAAGCGTGAAGTGCAAATTAAATGAATGATAGGCATGAAGTGCAAATTTAACAAAGATTGGTGCAAGGTGCAAATTAGATGAATGATATGCGCAAAGTGAAAATTAAACAAATATATTATAGCTGGAGCAAAGTGTTGTAGCGCCGCCTTTCTTAACTCCAAATTTGTGCTTGTTCTTTAACCTACCTTAAAAGGTTACCGCCCCAAGCAGTTTACTTCCATGATGACTGAGAAGAACTAGCCAATGTTTACGGTGCTGTACGTTGGGTAGGATCGTCGG
>LQNS02278124.1:2231919-2248568 GCA_001587735.2 Parhyale hawaiensis | reverse complement strand
AGCCGATCCAAAGTAGACCCAGGATCAGTAGACTCCCTCACAACACCCCAAGGTAGCGCAAGGATGACACCAGAGACAGCATCCCAATTCACTCTGGACTTCAAAAATATTTCACGCCCAAGTGACTCTGGGGATCCGCTGACGAACCTGCAGCATCGCAGATAGGGCACCATGGTCCGAGGAATCAATGGGAGACACCACTGAGACTCCAATCAGATCAGAAACATCAGTCATCAGTAGGTCAAGAACACCTCCAATCAAATGGGTAGGGCTAATTCTTTACTGACTGACACAGTTGCTGTTCGAATGCTGGCAAAGCAAGCTGGTACTAAAAATAACACCCCCTGTACATTGTATAGATAGGGAACCGAGCCAGGGCTTAGTTAAAACTAAAAGCGGCATAGCCCATGAATCTACGTAAAGTATACGGAAGAAAAGAGAGCAACGGTGACTGTAGAAATAGAGGAGGCACAACAAGAACATGATAATGACTAAACATTGGTAAGTAAAACTCATTCTTCTATTTATCGGTTCAGTTATAGCTACTTTTAATATTTAGGAGAAATAAGCTAAATCTATGTTTTTTTTTTAGCTGAAAATGGGGGAAAAATAAAATCTCAGAGGCAGCCCTGGAATCGACGCATAAAAAGTTGCACTAGGACACTCCCGCCTTTGCGCAAAATTTTAGCACAAAGCATGCAGTATTTCTGCGCTCGATGCACTGGTCAAAAGCGCCAAATTTCTCATAGAAAAACGCCACCAGGGACATCTCCCGGCGTTTAGGTTGTTAGGTTCAGTTTCGGAGCCGCAACAGATTTTATCATTATGCTTTCATGATCCTTTTCTCGCCATTTTTGGAGTCATGGAAGCAGTGAAGCATCATTCTGTAGTCTGCTTCGCCATGTGAGCATGGTTGCAGTCTAGCAACATCAAGTGCTGCAGAGGAGTCAACATTCCGACCTTTCGTTGGGGTTTGCATCTTCCCTGACGCTGTTAATTCAGATGCTATAACAGTGCTAGAAATCTGAAGAGGTCTATCGTGTTGTTGTCAACACGTAAGAAGCTTTCCCAGTTGAGTGGCAGTCGTGTTTTCTCGGAAACACGAAGAGTTTCTCCCATACCCAGGCACTTTCTGGTGTGTGCTTTGAGACTATGGGCCTTAAGCCCGCTGCAGACGATAGTCTTTTGTCCTGTGTTTTCACTTCACCGCGTTCGAATGTATCGTTCTGTCCCTGCAAATACGACTGGTGTCTACCAAAAGTTTCTATAAAATATTTACCGCAACAGAAAAAAATAAGTTTTTTCATCCAAGTAGTTACAGGAAGAAAAACATTCTGTTATCGCAATTGAGGATTAAATAAAAAAAAATTCACAATCGATTGATTTGCTGATTCGGGATGGCAAGATTATGAATTCGCAGTACTGGATATGAGTACAATACGCCCAGTATTGCTCAGTAGTGTACATCTATTTATGCATATAACTATGTAGTGTATAGGATAAAAATGGCAGTAAGGTGATAGAATGGATATGCAAGTATAACGTAACACTATTGAATATGAATAGTTAGTGTACTCGTACATATATCTGGAGCCGAGGGGTATGGGCAGTGCCATAGACATATCCAATACTTATATGCAATTATATCAGAAATTTGTTACTATGAATATTGATGAAGACCAAGAAAGCTTGATCTTTCATATCACAATTTGATTGAAGTGACCTTCACTGTTAGAGCACAGAGAAAAAGTTTGATAGGGAAGATATGGTGCAGTATTAAACAACAGATGTAAGGAGCCTGGATCGAGAGATATGCTGATGAAGTGGAGAACAGACTTGTGGAGGAGGGGGAGGTGCACACTACGGAGCACTTCAATGCAGAGGTGAAAGAAGTTGGAGATGGGGTATTGAGGAAGTAGTACAGAAAGAGGCAGAACTGTTAAGTATAGAAGAGATTTTGGAGTGAAGTTTAGCAGAGCTAAGAGTCAGGTGGTAGCAATGAATGCGTGGATGTTGGGAGGGGAGGAGATGCGGATGGGTTGATGGGTGGTTTGATCGGGAGGATAGGGGTATAGCTGTGGTGTTGGAGGGGGTATGACAGAGAGAGCTATGTCGGGTTTCAAGGGTTTCTTGGAGTGGGTTTGGGGAAGCGTATAAGGGGTGCTTGGATTAGGCTGAGGTGAGGGTGTTCTGAGTTGGGTGGGGAGTATTCGTCTGAATTAAAAGCCCTAGCTAAGGTTAGACTCCAAGTCAAAGTCAAACTGTGGGGAATCAAAGGAGGAACAGCCGTGGATCACCCGACAGATAAGAAATGAAATTGGCTCAGAAAAAATATAATAGAATGATAGGAAAGGAATGTGGATAGGAGGCGAGTATTTGAGCAGCAATATTGGCAGCAGAAGTGGAGGGTGCAAAAAAGTAATCACAAAGTATGAAAATATCAATGCTGATCAAATTAAACAACAAAGAGATGGAAGATGTAAGCTGCTGCATGTGGACTGATGCAAAAAAGCTACAGAAGATGAAGTTGGGAGATAGAAAAAATATGATATTATATAATAATGGGAGCCAAAAGCTGGAGGGGGAGACACAGGGAATAATAGAGATTCTGAACCCATATCTACCAGCAGCATGAGGGAGGCATTGAGCGCATATGGAATGATAAAGACATGTCTTTTTTTATTATTATATTCGATGCTAGGCATAACTTCGGATGGGACATGTACATAATAGGTATGTCGACAGACAGTTGGAACCCATTCGCAAAGTTTATGGACCATCGCGCATGGGAACAGCAGGTCGGGAAAGAAGAAAAAGAACAGATGAAAGTGAGATCAGTAGGAGTGCGAAATCAGGAAGGAAACAAAGTGGGCTCGAAAAAAAGTCGTCCTGAAGGTCTAGCTAATGGCTGAGGACATCTACACAAATCCCGGGAGCGCTGCTCTTTATAACAAAGGATGGGCGAAACTGACCCTATGGCGTATGGCCTACCCTATACCCTCAGAGGGGGAAAGGTATGTCTACCGGGAAGAAATGAAGTAGATAGAAATAATTGACACATAGGAAATGGTAACATTTTGCGAGGTAGGTTCTACGTGAGCATCTTGAATGTGTCACGATCCTTCCTGAGAAAATAGAACTAATGACGTTGGCTGCTTTTAAGCTCAAAGTACTATTGAAATTAAACGAAAGATGAAAAATAATAAAACAGCTGGGTCTGATGTGGTGAAGGCTGAGATGTACGAAGCACTAATGCATGAGAACTATAGCATGAGTGTGTTACTTAAGTGTTTAATGAGAGAATTAGGCAGTGATACCAAGCCTGAAGAGTAGAAAACAATCAAAACATAAAAAAGATGATTGAAATGATTACAAATCCTACAGTAATGGATCTAAGACGTATCGCACTGACTAATGTTTCTTACAAGCTCTTTATGTCCTTAATAGAAGACACTATTAAAAGGCCCCGGTGCTGATAAATATGTGTTGATTACAAATTTATACCTACGTTGATTCGTCCTGAACAGATCGTTTTTTTCGTTCATATCTCCAAATTACCCAACAATATTCACTCACAGTTCCATCGATTGCAGTGGTAGGATCTCATGGCTAAGAGGGAACCAATATTTACTATGCTGAGTGTGTGGTTGAAATTTTGAAGAGTAGCTACATATCTACGTGACAAACTTTGAATATTTCCATATTTTTCGTTACACAAAACATTCCTAAGCCTCACCTGGCCCTTACAATAACACAATAACCCTCCTCCCTCTCCTAGCCTGACGCAGCTGCCGGTGGCGGTGAAGGGGATACTCACCCGACAGGACGCCAGGCTCGCCATGGAGGCAGGAGCCGCAGCCATCTGGGTGTCCAACCACGGCGGCAGGCAGCTGGACAGCGCCCCTCCAACGGTGAGTGCTGAAGATAATGAAACGAAAACGATAGTTTTTTTCTGTACCTTGGACACGATATGGTATTTGAAGAATGGAAAGAGACACGTAGTATGTCAAGAAATACGGGAATATCAAGGTGAACACAGTACAAGGGAACAACGTGCCAGGAATGAAGATTAGGAACAGAATGAAGGCTTCCACGGAAATTAGGAAAAATCACGGATGTGGACCTAAAAAGAAGCTATCCTAAAGTTAGAGGGCTAAAAAATAAATATATGCCGGCAGGGTACATGTAGAGCAAACATTCTTTAAAGCACAGGATGGGCAAAATTGATCAATTTACGTTCACTCTATGATATATGGTCCATCCTGTGCTTCATGAAGGAACGAACCATAACTGTGGCTGCTGGTGCCATCTAATGTAAAGTCAAGCATTCAATAGATGCCTAAATTTATTTGCCTGTACTTGTTAACTTTTTTGTGATCTTGTCTATACCTTCTGGTAAATTAAAGCAAGTTGCATAAATAGGATTACGTATTTTCAGTGACACGATAACGCTCCGAATACGGTACCTATTCTTCAAAGGTTCACTATAACTGCTCTAGATACACTGTTTCTCATGGCATTTTCAATTTAGGGACTCTGTAGATATGCGTAGTTACTACAGGGCTACAAAGTTTTGGATCCATCCCCATACAAGAGCTGTCGTATAGGTTCATACATTACATTATAATGAACCACGTAAACGGGACGCCCCTTGAGAACAATACCACGGGAACGGGACGCCCATTGAGAGCAAATCTGGAAATTGCAGAACAGAAGAACTGGTAATAAGGGAGTTTTTCGCACTGCTGTTGTATGTCGTCGAAAACCAAGACGCAGGTTTGTACAGTTGTAATCAGAGCTCTGTCCCTGTTCAGATGGAGGCGCTGCCGCACGTGGTGGAGGAGCTGCGCGGCAGGTGTCCCGTGTTTGTGGACGGAGGCTTTACTGAGGGCCCGCACGTCTTCAAGGCCTTGGCCCTCGGTGCAGACTTGGTGAGTTACACGATAGTTGGCCGAGGACCACACGACTTTGGAGGGGGCTTTTATCGACAGAAAAATACTCATCTAACTAATTATACGAGCTCAACATCCACAAATTATGAATGGTTGATAACCGCAACTCCGCTATTTCGTTTCTACGGTGAACCTTTGGTCAGTTGCTGAAAGGTACAACTGGTTTACTCATACTACCAACTTTTTTCTAGGCAGCACTTATATTGCCCTTCTTGCCAGAAATTAAGGTTTATATTTTGCTATCATATAGGTTACTGTTTCAGTGTTATTATTATGTACTTTGTTCAACCTCCGTAGCCGCAAGTCAGGCGTTTCAACAGAGAAACTACTTGCGCAGTATTCAGGTACCGCATATTGTGTAAGTGTGGTGGCCACGTGCGCTACTACGGGCAGGGAAACAAGGCGCAAAGTATAGTAGGAGACACTCAAGTGGTCGGCCAATTTTCTGTCCTTCCACACGAGAGAGACTAGAGATAGAGATGTCCCGCGTACCAGGTCGGCTATCTCGGTCGACAGCCCACATCACGGAACAGAAAGAGGAAAGTAGAGAACCTACTTAACTTTAAGAAACTAACCTCGTCAGCAGGAACTGCGGTAAGCTGCAACATCTCCTGCGGAAAAGGCACTTGGGAACCTTGAGTGAGTGATGCCGAAATATATTGTGACAGGGATAAGGCTACTGCTTGAGGTAACATGCTTCACATGCATTTTGACTACCACCCTGAGATTTGGTACTTTCTTTCTTCAAAGTCTGTTTCGTTAGTTTTCGGTAATAGCCCCAATGGAGTTAAAAACTCTCGGGTTCAGAGATCCTCCTGGTGATTCTAATTTGAGTCTTCGTACAAGTAAGACCAAAGGAAAGATCGTAACGAAAAAATATACAGACAACTCACGGCTAGTCCACTGGGCACTTATTGTTTTCAAAAGTCCAATTGCTGAACAGGTGAGAGAAGGAAACACTGGCGTGTAGCGCAGTTTGTTCTGCTTCGCAGGTGTTGGTCGGCCGCCCCATATGGTACGGGCTCGCTTGTGCCGGAGAAGAAGGGGTGCGGAACGTCTTGGAAATCCTTCGACAGGAGCTGGACAACGTCATGGCTAACGCAGGTAGGTGCAGGCAATGATAGATTTAGGGATGCAGGTCACGGAACTGTGACACCCTTCCATCAAGACCTTCAGGAGTATCATTCATACTAAAGCGGAACTCTTAAGACGTAGTCAGCCATATTGTCTCAGTTTCTAGAAGATCAGTTTCGCGTTGATAAGTTTTGCTGCGTGATTGTTTCGCCTGCTTTTTGTAAAACATTTGTTACGCAGACACCATTAGAATTGGTAATTTTATACAATTGAATATACTGCTAGTGAAATTTTACTTCGCCTTTTGCTAGACCTAATTTGGTTTCAGCTTTGGCTACTAGTCACGGCAGATGGAGTTTCCTATGGCTGGGATTCTTCATTTTTCTTCTTCTTTTCTTTGCTCCAGTCCACTATATCCTACTAAGATAACGACAATAGCTCACAGAAGGCCGGGGCGTAAGTCCCGGCATCTCTTTCTGAATGGTCCTGCTGGTGCGTCTATTGCCGCCTATCTAATCTTTTCTACTTCGGGCATCTTCCTTTCACTATTTTCTCTGTTTCGGGGGTTTTTGATTGAGGAGTTCGGCAGCAACTAGAGTCCTATAGTGAATCGGGCGACGTATAAAAGCTATGGTATAATGCGCGGGAAATGAGTACAAGCAAAGAATAATAGAACGTGGTAAATTGAAAGCTGTTCTCGTTTATCTCATACTTGTATATATATTATGATGCACAGTACCTAAAACCTATAATCTTTTCATATAATTAGGCAAACATTGGACTGGACAAGGCAACAACATTCACACAATATTAAAGATTTAGTTTTTGATCACGTGCCATTTTCTGATGACAAGTATCGGATCTGATAAATCCATAATGGCGAGACGCCAACCTGTGGAGGCTGCAGCTATGGATGGCAGGCGCAGCACATCCACCTCATCAGGTTCGGTATCATTTGTATGCTATTGGGAAGCAAACAAGCTAGAAGTCACCACCGCAATCATGGCAGGTGCTTTTACCACTGGATAAATTAAGTGTCCCTTAATTATGCTGGATTTTCGTGACAATACTTTTTACAGTTCTAGAAGCTGTTTAACGATTTCATCTTTTTGGCCGCCCAGAACTTTTTAAAGGGTTCCAAGAAGTAGCCCTATTAGAAGCGTAATTTGCAAGCAATTAGTTAGGTTCGCACGCCTTATGTCGTGCCCTGCCGGGGCCTTTCGGTTGTCGTGGCCGGGCCTTCGCATATTTCCTATGCGCCTACTTTATCTCCTTCTTCCCCAGCGCTTCTGTTGGTGTTGATTTTTTCTATCTTTCCTGCTTTCCTCTTCTTTCCTGACGTACTATTACGGTGAGCAAACGTTCTGTGGACTCGTGCTGATCATGGATCTCACAGTTCTCCTGATGTTCAGTGTGCACTGTGTCGCTTCTTTCTCCTTTGAACTTTCTTCAGTCATTTCTGTGGCTGGAACCAAGCACTTTAATACCATACGTTATGTTTTAGTCAGCCGGAGTTGTGTACTGGTACGCAATTGTTGCCCCAAATAGTCATACGACTAATTTAGTGGATTTGAAACATTTTACCTGTTCTACGTGTGTAGTGATTTGCTTTTATCATTTTATCAGCATTCTGTAAAGAAATGATTTCAATAAACATTATTATTATTAATAGCATGCATGAAAGAAGGGTTATAGCAGTCACTGTATAGTGCTGGAGTGTGACACTAGCAAATGCTAGTCCTTGGGATTTCCTCTCTGCCAGCTAGGTGAACTCTTGAGGTGCTAAGCTTACTGCGTCAGCGTTTCTGACGTTCATACGATACTGCGGGGTGGGAGTACTAATCCTAACAGAAACAAGGATGGTCGGGGGACAGTCGCAGTTGTCGTATGACCCTTCCGTTTCTGACAGTCTGTGATCGACTGCAGCCCTGCCCTTTTCTAGATGCAGCAGGCTTCTATATGCAAGAGGAACTAGGGCATGTGGATTTCCCACCAGAGGATCGTCATTAAGTTGACTTTACAATTGACTTTATGCAACAAGATTTTTGTATGCAATATATTTTTGATGGCCAGACAGTGCAACAACCTTTCATTTTCAGGCTGCAGCTCCATAGCGGACATCGACAGGACCCTGGTGGTGCGGAAGGATCAGTACTCCAAGCTGTGAAGACCACCGTTAATAGGTCTCCTTACTGACGCGATACCATTTTTTTCTTTGCATATTCTTTGCTCCTCTCCTTCTGTGTTTTCCATCATCTATACTTTTTCTTAGCGGGATAATAAATAAAGAGTTTCCATTTATTATGTGTACCTATCCGTCCAATCCATACAGTACAGAGCTACACCGGACGAAGAAGGCGAATGTTGTTTCGGTCAGTTCCTGCGTACACAATTTTGTTATTGTCCAAACAACGATATTAACCTTGATCGCAATGCATAGGTATGTACACCGAACCCTACACTTAGATAGACCATGTTTATTCTCCAGGGTGTATACTAAAATTTCATCACCTGTCATTACTTTTCATTACCTTGGAGATATAAATTTAATTACATTTCTAAAATAAATTTGATTTTGTTTTTTCATATTTCACGTCCATACAGAACCTATTACTAGTATGCGTTTTTTAGTTCAAATATAGGCCATGTACGATCAGATACATATTATAAGCATTCACAAATAAAAGCAGCTAAGTTAAACTTTCTAACTGTGCGACTGCAACTAAAAAAAAAAAAACTTACAGAAACTTGTTCATGTTGCACTGCCACTATAGTACATTAATTAGGTTTATTGATATCTCAATGTATTTCAAATCCAGAGCTAACTTCTTCTTTTACTCTTCCAACTCTTTGAATTCTGAACGCCTCCTCTTCTCAGAAATTGCATGCACGTTCTCGAATTTTTCCCTGAGTGGTTTGATCTGTTTTAGGTGTCGCTGGCGTCTCTGGGACGATAGCCTTACAGCGGCTAGCATGTTATCAACAGCGATGTCAAATCCTTTCTCCTGACGAATTGCCTGGTGAACCAGTCGCTGGGCTACAAGTGATTTCTCTGCAAGATTTTCTGCAACAACAATTTGTTGACTGTGAATCATCGTTCTACCTCTGCACCGCCATGAGACAGCACCATTACAATCTTTATCACTTTGTAAAGTTCTGCATACTCTGGTTGGGTCCCAACAGCTGTTTTGTAGAAGAAGTCAAGGCGGTTGCTCCCGGTTTCATCTTCACCTTCCTTGATAGCTCTTGAGAAATTTCTCACTCTCTCCTGGAATGATCTTGAAGCAAGATCAGTCCACAAACTGCTGACAACATCAGCACAAGCAGCAGTCAACCGGCCTCACTCGATGTGCTTCTCACACAACAACTTGAAACGATTGTGTCTGAGAGTTGTACTTGATGAGATTACTCCAGGATCCAGTGAGCTAATAGCTTCGGTTAGAGAGTACTTCAATGAAGTATTTTCCATTAGTTTAGATTAGATTAGATAGGCGGCAGTAGACGAACCAAGAGGCCAATTCCAAGGAGACACCGGGACTAACACCCCGCCCTCTATGAAAGAAGGAGAAGAAAAGATGAAAGGAAGGTTTGAAGGAGTACGAAATTAGGAAGGAAGCAAAGTGGGCACGAAAGACAGACGTCTCGAAGGCCTAGCTAATGGCTACGGTAAAATACACAAACCACTTGGGGGCGCTGCTCCCATACATAGGATGAGCACATCGTACTAGTCTAACTCTACAGCCAGCCGATCATACGCCCCCTGAGGCCAATTTTGGATGGATATTTTTGTTCCGCTGCATGGATGTGTGATGAGCCTTCAGGGGATAAGAGGAAGCAGCTGCCCAACTCCATAGGGTCGTTCTTGACATGCGAATGCTCTGGATAAATTAAGCACATTATCAAGAAGCGGGGGTGTGGGGGTAGCAAGAAATGGAATGCGGGGGNGCCTTCGACGAGCTATTGCCATTAAACAGCGTCAGTATCATTTAGAGAAGAAAAAAAAACAGGGGGGGGGGGGGGGGGGGGGGGCGTGGAGTGAAGCAGGGGCAACATACAGCGATGACCACGTACAAAAAAAGAGAGTTGGTCAAGGAGCTTCAATAGAGAAGGGGGAGCCCTGCGGCCCAGCCCATTCACAGATTCGCCAGCGAGTCAACCAGATTTTTGTGGCTGTGAGACTCGGTCATGATCTCATTGATGGGAGCGTCTGGGGAGCAGCGAGTTTTGCGGGGAGTAGCAGACGAACCGAGTTACTAATATGCGATTGGTGCAGACGCAACTGGCTGCAGCCAAGGAGGTTCCAATAGGGAGGAGCGCACCCTCTCTATTTACCCTACGGGAGCGTTTGAGTAAACTGGCTGAGTGGTATATCGAATCGCTGAGCGGCGTTGCTTTACGCAGCCTGTATAGGAAGAAGTCCTGTGGTCAAATTTTTATAGCCATTAACCATCGACGAAATTCCGAACGGATGGAAGTATGTCAAGGAAACTTGTATCCTATATACCATCATATGATGAAAGTAACCGGATGAGCACTGGGATATAAATCTTCAGACACGATTTTCTTGCAAAAATATTGAAGAACTACCTGTCTGTATCTTCCTTAATTATATGTGCCGACCACTACCTTCGTCTTACTGCATGAGAGCAGTTTAGCCAGTTCAAGGATCACGTGACAAAGCCATGCATGTGTTTACTCGCCCAGAGAGTGCTTGGGCTTGCTTCTCCCATTAGAATCGTTGGCTGCAGCCGTAAGAGACTCTTTACTGTTATACGATTGGTGCATACATAACTGGCTGGCAGCCATAAGAGACTCTTGAGCTTCACGGACGTAACTTCTGGCTCCCTCCTCTCTATAGAAGCTCCTTGGACGGGTAGTGCTACTTTCCCTTCCTTTAAAAAGAATAAGGAAGCCCGCCCACTGATGCGACGCCACAGAAATCGTACGCTGCATTTACGGCACAGTATGTCTACCGTAGCACCGATAACCCAGAAATGCTGATAGCGACTAAGCCCAGTTTCACCGGTATCCCAGAAATGCTGATTGCGACACAGCCCAAACCTCCTCGGCGTCGACCACAGTTCATTTACAGAAGGTAGTTGTGTCAAATTAGAGTGTATGCGCTTCACTCCTGAATTTCCAGGTTTGTGACGTCAAAATTACGTCACGCCAATGCGGAAACATCAGATTCCTCGCTGCAACAGTGGAGTGACGTAATTTTGACGTCACAAACCTGAAAATTTTGGAGCGAAGCGCATACACTCAAATTTAACAAAACTATGTTCGGTAAATGAACTGTGGCGTTGATCACTGTTATCTGGTTGGAGGCTTCTCCATCAAAAATCGAGAAAATTCATTTGAGACAGTCAGTTGAATTACTGCTATGACCATATTGAAAACCGAACTTTATTTCAAGTAATATGGTATATTTTCAATTTTATCCAAAATAAAAAAATTTTTTACTAAATTTATATAAACAAAAGAATTCTTTAAATTTTAAATCTATTGCGTAATTTCAAAATATTGTTTATCAAAACCGATATATTCGTAGTGTTAAAACATTTTCAAAAACACAATATTTAGGGAACACAATATTAAACCTGAATTTCGCAATATTTAATAGTAAAATTCTCAAAAATTTAAGTACCTATTGTCTAAATTCTCTATAAATAAGAACCAATATGCAGTACCCGGATAATTATTTGCCTTCTAAATGGGCCTAGCTAGCGCACGTATCTGACCTACGACTCATAACGTGCTTCATCTACGCTATTACGCAGCTCACTATGTACTAGCGCACACAATTGTGTCTAGCCTTTTACGCACCTCGTTTACTCGAACATATCTTGTCTACCTGTAACCTCCCCTAACGCACCTCATATACCCTAATGTGTCATCGTACCGTACGGACACACCGAGATCGTATAACTTAAAACTGATTTTCGTTCAAGTGCCTTGAAGTTCATTCACTTCCCCATATTTCTGCACTTTTTAAACGAAACTTGGTTTTGTTCACCGAAATTTGGCGGAACTCTCAATATTCAAGAAGAGTTGATTACCTTCACGAATTTGGATAAGACTTGACCTCTAGTGCTCCCTGTTAACAAAACCTGCTAGAGTGAAGTGTTTTATAAAGTGTACAATAATGAGAGGCATTGGTTGTATTCTTCTCTCCCTGCCCTCAAGGTTTTTGGGAGAGAGACTCGTGCTGCGTGCGGAGCGCACTCTTTCACTTTGGAGGCNTCGAACTAATCAGTTCTGTCGGTGCTTCGTGCCCTGGTCGGCTAAAGTTTGGAATTTGTTGCCTGCATCGGCTTTTGGTCGTGTTGGCCTGCAGGCTTTTAAGTCTGCTGTTAATGTTTTTTTTACTGGATTTCCTTTAGCAGCGTATTGGGCTTCCCGGTGTTGCAAATGCTTCATTTGGGTTGTATTACCTGTCCGTGGGAGCCCAAGCGTGAAGTTTTAATAATAATAATTTGTGAATATTTAGTGAAGCAGTGTTGTAAGAGGCATGTCACAGACGGATCTCATGAAAACCGAATGCTTAACGCACAAAAACCTGTTGTTCGTGGATTCAACGCAGAAGGTTGAAGAGATCCAAGGTAAACTTCCAACGATGATGAGACATTACAGTAGTGTACTATACTCCATGAACAGCTTTGGGGTCATTATTTCGTGCGGCATCATGGAACGTTGTATTGGCAAAAAAACAAGGGGCTTTCGAATACTGTTAAAGAGTTGATTATTAAAAATAGAAAATCCGGGAAAAGTTATAGGCAAATCATATACACCATCGAGTCATTCGTCAAAAGGATTAAAAGCGCGGAAACCGTCGAAAACCAACTTAGATTTGGTAGGCCGCAGAAAATTTACCCTCGAGCAGTCGAGCTTCAACAAAAATGGCCAGGAAAGTGTCCGAAAACCCCAGACTACTCGCAAAGAGCCTCAAGAGGACTTGCTAGCACCAGGGACAAGCATGAGTAATAGAAGGGAGTTGATAAGAAGAGAGAACAGTTGCGATAGACGGCCAGACAGGATGATAGAAATACAGTAGTCTCAGTTTTAAAAATGGCAGTGTCTCGGAAGGTAGGGGTAAATTTTTACTTTAGAGTCGTATAATTTTTTCTTCTTTTTTATTTCTAACCGAGTCATTTTTTATGCAGATTCCAAATATGAAGTGTTTTTTGTCGGTCGGCTTTACTTTTCGAGATATATGACTTTGAAGTTCCCATTGTTTTCCTATGGGAGGAAATGCCCTACGATGGCACGGTGCTTTGAAAAACCTTTTAAATAGGTTTCTAAAACTCCATTATATAGAACACTCTACATACAAGTATTTAGGTTTATAAAAAATAAAGTTCAGATGATGAACGAAAGTTATTATCAAACTACCTAATGTAAGGTTAGATTAAAAAAAAATACTTAAAAGGTTGTCCATTAAACCGTGCCATCGCCGGGTATATCTTCCCATAGGAAAACAATGGGAACTTTAAACTCATACAGTGCCTAGACATAAGTATTTGCACAACTCTATTTTTTATGTATTTTTAAAAATTCAGGGTCTGGTTTAGGATAATTAATACAGAAAGTTTATATAACATATATATATATATACATAATAGAATAAACAGAACAGTCAAATGTGCACTTATAACAAGAAAATTTAAACACGTGATAGTAATGAGGGACAAAAGTATTTTACCAAAATTAATATGATGTTGAATCTTTGATATTTAATAGTATAATTTGAATAAATTAGTTTGGAATATATTCTAGAACGTTCACGAAACGTCTCGAAACAAATGCAATGTAAACAAACCACAGCCAGCGCAATCATTACCTTTCTAGACCTCGTTGAAGTCGCGCACACTCTCACTACAATGCCCAAAGTTAAAGAAATCCCTGAAGCTACTCGTAAACGGATAATTCAACTTCGTAGTGAGGGATTAACTTATAGAGTAATAGCAGAACGTGTCAATGTTCCTTTTTCAACGGTTTTAGCAATAGTCCGCAAGCATCAAGTGACTGGGGTGAGCTCCAACCTGCCAAGAGCTGGAGCTCAGCGTAAGATCATGGGTCGTCGCCGGCGCTACATGCTACGTAAGGTGACTAATGACCCCATGACAGCTCGTGCTGACTTTCAGAGTGAACTGGCGACTCAGGGACTGCATGTCAGCAAGAAAACTATTGTTAGGGAATTGAACCATACTGGCATTCATTCTTACACTCCTCGCAGAACTTCTCTTCTTACAGCAAAACATGTGAAGAGCTGCTTAACATTTGCCAAAGACCACCTGGACAAAGGAAATGAGTTTTGGGAAGGGGTTAAATGGTCTGACGAAACTAAAATAGAACTTTTTGGCCGAAACAAAGCTCGGCATGTATGGAGGAAACGTGGTACCTACTGCCTATGACCCCACGAACACCATCCCCAACGTGAAGTATGGAGGGGGCAGCATCATGGTGTGGGGTTGCTTTACTGCCCGTGGTGTTGGGGATTTCATATCGTTGATGGCAAGATGAATAGTTTCATGTACAGGGAGATATTAGAGAAGAAGATGCTTCCGAGTGCCAAAAAAATTCTACGGACGGCGCAGGTGGACCTTCCAACAAGACAACGACCCCAAGCATACAGCGAATTTAACGAAAGAATGGTTTCAAAAAAAGAAAATAAATGTTCTTATATGGCCTAGCCAATCAACGGACCTTAATCCAATAAAAATTTGAGGCGTCTTTTTAAATCTGGTGTCCACAAACGGTGTCCCAAAAACCTTGCTGCATTAAAGGTTATCTGCATGGAAGAATGGAAAAAAATACCATCAAGTGAATGCGAAAAATAAATTTCCAGCTATAGCAATCGTCTCCATGCTGTTATTGCCATTAAAGGTCATGCCACCAAGTACTAATGTCATAATTTATTTTAGTCAAATACTTTTGTCCCTCATTACTTTTGCTTGTGTTAAATTTTCTTGTCATAATTGCACATTTGACTCTTCTGCTTAAATATTCTATTATATATATGTTACATAAACTTCATGTGTTAATTATCCTAAAACAGTCCTCAAATTTTTAAAATACATAAAAAATAGGGTTGTGCAAATACTTATGTCTAGGCACTGTATAACTAAAAAAGTAGAGCCGACCGAGAAAAAAGGACTTCATATTTGGAATCTGCATCGAAAAATGAGTCAATTAAAATAGAAAGGAAGGAGAAAAAAAAAAAAAAGATACGCCTCTTAAGAAAAAATTTACCAAGGTTGTTTGCTCGCAGTCTGCACACCTTAAACTCGCTATATTTGGTGGTAAACAAAGTGTTCACCCAATAAATGAAAGTCGTTGTGAATATGGTTAATGCCATAATCTATTTCAACAACTGAAAAATTACCCAGATAAGTTTGAAGAGTTCTGCACTGGAACTCAAATAGTATCGGCAATCATACTCAGGATAATATAATTTGTCATGTTCTGTCGCAATGCCTGGGATGGGAGCCATCATATATGAGGCGTCCAGAGTCAGAGGGGCGAACCGACCACTTTTATAGGTTTCGAGTTAGCTACGGATCACGAAGGGCCTAATCCTCCTCTCTATGTGTATACAAGTTACAACACGAAAAGCGATCTTATAGAGGAGTAATAGAAGGTTTAGTTTGGGTTACTTTTTCGCGTCTGGCCGGCCGACCAACTCCGATTTCGTAGAAACAGAGAGACGAACCTCCTCGCGCCCGACCAGCCACTCAGCGCGCGGCATTGTATTTACCTCCTCGCTCGACCAATAAGGCGTTTACAAACAAAAATACGATAGAATTAAAAGTTGCAAAACTTTTACCGTGTTTTTCTCCCACTTTTTGTTTTGGTCGGTTCGCCCCTCTGACTCTGGACCCCTCATATGGCTGACACGGATTATACGAAGCTGATGAGCACTTTGACATCCATACCTCACGACGTCTCGACACACACTGAAAGTCTGAAAGGCTAAAACTGAAATTTTAATTTACTGAAACTTCTGAAAGCAGTGCAGTAGCACGCACAGTAAAGATTTTATTATTTATTAGTGTGCCCGCAGACCAAAAAGACTTTGAGCGAGAGAGCAAGCAAGACTAAATGACGTGAGGCGAAAACTACCCCACGGCCCACACCTGTAGATGGCTCAAGTATGGCAGTTCCTCGGAGTAAGTGCAGTTCGCACCTGACTGCCGTTGAGTGTGGAGTTACTTGACCGGCGGTGCAAACATGAGCTTAGTAAAATGACTTGTATTGTAAGAAAACACTGCTTTTAAATGGAGTATGCTGAAAAGCTCCAACAGGCAAGTGTAAGTTCATCCAATAAATGAGGAAAGAGGTACCTTCGGTGAATACCATCATATTGTGCCCCAAGAGGGGAGTGTCCATGCTGGAGGCAACAAGGCACGCACCTCTCACATCAACGTCACATTACACACTGACCACAGTCACCACCACAGTACAGTAAAGGAAGTAGGGAAAATCTGTTAATTTCGGGTGGAACCGTCACAGTACAGTAAAGGAAGTAGGGAAAATCTGTTAATTTCGGGTGGAACCGTGGCGTCACAATCTAGGCACGCCCTTTGCTGGAGCAACGAGCCAATAGCAGAGAAGCGGGCAATG
>LQNS02278124.1:2199151-2213709 GCA_001587735.2 Parhyale hawaiensis | reverse complement strand
CAGCAATCAACTTCTCGAACACCTTCGACAAAATGGGCGTCAGGGTGATGGGTCGATAGTTGGCCACATAGGGCGACACCGGACCCTTGGGAATAGGAGTAATATTCCCAGTTCGCCAGCAACGAGGAAAATTTCCTAACCGAAGATTATCGCAAGCTTGGGGGCGAGGACAACAGCCAGCTGCTTATAAAACAAAGGAAACATGCCCACCGGATCCACACCTCCATACGGATCAAGGCCTTCAAGAAGCACCCTGATTGCACCAGATCTGAACGCCAAAGACGTCAAGCGAGGTTCAGGGTGGCATCCATGAGGCAATGCGATAACATCTCTGCTCTGACACCCAAAATAATGAACCTTTTCTATCCAAACACAGCTGATATAAGAGTCATATGAGCAGCCACAGCAAGACAAATAAGCTAACTGTTGTTCTAATCATCTCGCTTAACTCACCTTGTCTTACTTAATGCAGCTCCTGTAACTTAATATTAATAATTTGTACAGCCGAACGAATATATCTTAACATTAACCTAACTTAGGTCAATAGATCTAATCTATTACACCTAACCCTAACATATAGCAAATAAACTATAAGAATTTCAACAGGCTTAATCAGAGCATATTCATAACCATAATAAAACCGTTAGAACTCTAATATTAAACGCATTGAACTTTGAACATACTGGAGAGGGCACAGTCCTATTTATTCAGAGAGATGTCAATACCTTATTGTGGTAGTAGAAAAGCTTAATCTAATTCCCTATTACGCCAGTGCGACCAGATCCAGGTTTGGGTATCGTGACTTCCACCGAGTTATGTTACTGACCTACACGAAAACAGACACAGAGACAAACACAGACACATACCAGCAGATCCCTTAAAATCTTGCACATTTGCTCCTCGTAACTTCCCAAACACTTTCTAAAAATTTGATGAAAATTCGGTAATGAGTCTCGGAGTTATGTAGAAAAGAAACACCAGATGGACATACAAACATATGCTTAAAGGATCTTCCACAAAAGTTAATCATCTGTTCCTCCTAACATAAATAACATTTCCTGCAAATTTCGTAAAGATCTATCCACAACTTTCAGAGCTGGAAAAAATCAGCGAAATATGTTCCAGCTACTCACCTGAGGTCTAAGCCTTTCATTAGTAATGTTTTCTTCTGAAAAAAATTCCGGTTTAAATTACATAACAACTCACCTCTCATATCTTCGGGTTGCTGCTGAACGCTGTGCAAACCGGAAGCACTCAAGAAAGGATGAGGCTCTTCCACACGTCCCTTTCGTACATTCATAGGCCTAATCTGTGAAAGGATAAAACCTTGCTGCAGTGAAGAATTGTACTTGATCGATATTGGACAAAACACACAATAACTTTTGGAGTTATCTTGGTGACAGACAAATAGCCAGACAAAGAGACAAACACGACGAAAACATAAAGAGGTAATGATTTTCATTGACTACTCCATTTTCCATAATCCCTCAATTGGATATTGAATAGTTTGAGTCTGGGCCACTACACACCTTTATTCAAAGAGAAAGAAATAAGGGACGCACAGTCGTGCAGTTCGTCCCAAGGATGGTGGGACTTCTAAAGTCTCATCATCTTTGGTTCGTCAATAAAAACGTGGCCATAGGGTAAGGTTAGTTTAGGTACGTTATAGGGAGTAGCGCCCCCAGATGGACCCTGTAGACTACTTTAGCAGTTAGCTAGTGCTTCGAGACGTCTGTCTTCCGTGCCCACTTTGCTTCCTTCCCATTTCGGCATTTCCTACTCCTTCTGGTACCTACTAGGCTACTTCCATCTGTTCTTCCTCTTCTTTCCTGACTTGCTGTTCCCATGCGCGTAGATCCTGTGAGGGAACAACTTTGTGCATCGGTTTCCCGTGACTGTCGACACGCTATATGTCCCTTCCTTTCCCTCTCTTAGAAGAGTTTAGTACTTAGTTAGGGAGGCTCAAACTTCCATATGCTAATAAGACTACCTAGAAACGGGGCACCCATACACGAGGGTGATCCCAACCGGGATCAACATTCCTGAGCACAACAAATCGTAATGGAAAGAAGAGGAAGAACAAAACAAAGCTGCATCCGTAGGTGTACTATACGGCTAGTAAGTTATAAACCAAAACACGCTGAGAGTGCATACCTCCGCCAAGCAAGGCAGCTTATACAAAATATTCAAATCGTTTCTGAAACAATTATTTTGTTTATATCAACACCAAAATCTGATCACTTGTGCCTTTTGATGATATTAACAGTGTCCGTAATTTTCTTGGATATCCGTTCATAACTTTTTAGTAATGCTGCTAATAAACTGTTATATATTGTTTTTTTTCTGACGAGTGTGAGTTCTAATTGAGTTCGTCACTGTACAATTGGTTGTGAGAGTGAACTTCAGGACCGAGTATAGTTATCAGGCTACAGTGCTGGATGGTGAAGGAATCTCGTAAAGATCTTCTTGTTTATTTACATCTTATTATACAAGACTTAGAAGATATGATCCAATAACAAGTAGCAAGCATGGTACTTAATAGATGCAGACAACAGAGTACAAGTCTACATCTAAATAGTGTTACAAGCAGAATGCCGTAGGCAATGTTGGTATTGCAATGTCAAGTACCGAATAAGCTGACGCTTGATCGTGCAAGCGCTTTAAATACCTATAAATCCCGGCTTCATTAGAACACCGGTAGCTTATGCCGGATTCGAGTCGGAAGTCCGTGGGTAAATACTTTATGTTTACGAGCATAACAAATATCTTCGAAATTCTGGCTACAGGCTTTGACAGACAGCTTTTACTGATGTAGGTTCCGGCCGGAAGGTCATTGAGAATTACACATGTCACTCAGAGGCCGTGCTGGTAAACCAGCACATTTTTCCATGGTCATACACGACCTTTTAAGGTCTTTATCTTAGAAGCTCTGACCTGAAGAAGCCGGCAGTGGCTACATCCGCCAGGCATGACTTCGCATGACACAAAGACTGCGTCTATACATTTGAATGTTACTGGCTAACACATTGGAATGTTGTACGTGCGAAAACGCGTATATAACACAAACATAAATCAAACACACAAACAAACAAACCGATCACCAAAATTGAACCGTTTATTTATGTCTCTTAACATGATTAACAATTCCTTAAAATTAAAGAAATATTTTTACAAACATTCGTCAAACTCACAAACGGACCAACCGATCATCACCAAAATTTATTCAACTGTGTCTTTTAACATTACTAACAAGTCCTGAAAATTTCAAAGGAATCCATCCACAATTTTTTGAGTTATTGCTTCAACAAACGTGAAATCAAGCACAGCGACAAACAAATGAACGAACAAAAAAATCATAACAAAAATTTGATCATTTACTTTCTGTAATAATCCCAACAACTCCTGTAAATTTCCTGAAAATCCGTCCTTTACTTTTCAAGTCAAGACACTATCAAAAAATAGGCAGACAAACAAACGGATGGACGGATCTTCACCAAAAGTTAATCACCTGTTCCTCCTAACATACCTAACAATCCCTGTAAATTTCGCCAAAATCGATCCATGACTTTTTGAGATATCTTGATAGACAGACAGACTAAGAGACAGACAAATCCGTCGGAAACATAACCTCATTGGTGGAGGTAATTACGCTTAACTAACTCATAGGGTCTCCCTGGGGGCACCACACTCCCCGCAGTACGTACGCATAACATCCTTATGCCAGTAGTGGGTAATGTAGCGAAATCCCCGTTTTTGAGGGTAACCTACCCTCGCGCCGCCGGGTCATCGCGCCACCCCTTCCGGTTTCCCAGGCCCCGCCCACTCCGGTTAGCGCCCCCCCCCTGACCCCCGCTAAACCGGTAGTGCATTGGCCGTTACAAACCGGAAGCTCACGCGCGAGGGAAGCCGCGAGGGTAGGTTACCCTAAAAAACGGGGATTTCGCTACATTACCCACTACTACAGTAGTGGGTAATGATGCAAGATATCTCGATCAATCCCGCCTGCTTACAGGGTATTATCAATACGCTTACAGGGCTCGTCCTAACACACAAGATGCCCTTCTCAATATTCTTGTATCAGCTTACAAAAATATCGATCAAAGACAACCCACTCTGCTGATGATGCTAGATTTATCAAAAACTTTTGATAGTGTTCACCACGGCATGTTGCTAACCAAAATACGCGCCCTCAACGTATGTCCCATCTGGTTCTCTAGTTACTTAGATAACAGAGCTTGCTTGCTTGTTTTACAAGCAAGAATAGGTTGAAAGAATTTGGGCCGGGAAGCTGTATCGCAGGTCGCTAACCAATGATGACGATGAATAATCGAAAGTGTTTACAGTTCACCAAATGGCAAAGGATCGTGACATCTTGCAGGCGAATACCGCTGTTTAGCGACGAAAGCTAGTGCAAGAGGCTAGGCAGTGAAGGCAGGCATTTTGCTTGACGAAGCAAAGGTGGAAAATTTCATTAAAGGTGTACCGTTTCAACGCTACCAGGTGGAATTTCTGTCATGGTTTGGGAAGCAATGAGCGCTCATGGTGCAGGGCCTCTGGTTCGTGTAAACAGACGATTTAATTAGCCTGGACATGTTGCTTGAAATTTTGTTTCCATTACGATAATAATTTGCCAGTGAATTCCATCTGAATGCAGGACAATTGAAATGGGGGGAATTCTCCAAAACACACAATCAAGAGATTCCTACATAGCCAACACGTTGCATGTTTAGAGTGGCCAGCCCATTTGCCAGACTTGGATCCAATGGAGAATATGATATTAAAACGTTAGCCAGGTTTGCAAAGAAAATGTTCTCATTCTTGATAATAATAACTGAAACGTGGTACGCCCTTTCACCAAAGTTCGGTAGGAAACTAATCGGGGAGATGCCAGAGGGAGTGCGTGCTGTCAAATAACAGAAGGGTTACACTACTAATTAGTTCCAGCTGTACATGGTTAATGTTTCCTTCATAACATTAATTAAAAATTCATTCCAAGAACTTCGTTCAATTATGCGGACTTTCTATATTCCTATGATATATTTTTTTTACTGTCGAAAAGATATGGTTAGTTTATTTGGTATTTCATAAAACGGTATAGTAATTAAATGAGGGAATGTTGATTAATCGTTTGCTATGTAGTTTATTACGGTTAAAAACATAAAAAACAGTGTAATGCAGCATCAAATAAAAATATCGCTCATGTGGAGTTTACTTGCGCCGCTGCATGTACTAAAACTAGTAGTAATTAGCAGATTAAATGTGTTTTAGTTCCAGACAAGATCACATGCTGCCCCCGCCCTCTCACGGGCAGGTCTGGGAAGGCAATTGCCCCTCCTGCTCCCCGAAGCGCTCCTGCACGTTGAAAGAAAACTTGAGACAAGCGTCATGCAAAGACTCGGCATTCGACGAAGCGCCGAGTCGCTAGTTGGTGTACGCTCGTGCGACCAGCACAAACTTTATATCTAGAATGTAAGAATGTCCAAGCTTGTTACCTATTGTTGGAAATCACTAGCTACTACATTCGTAGGAAAATGCCAAAGTTTCCTCGTTGCCCGGATTAATTTGACAACTGATAATACAGTAGAATCAGTTTAGCTGCAGAAGCAAAAATAGTGGAATAAATTGGACACAAGTTCATAGAAATAAGTAAGTTCTTATAATGATACTCCAAGTATGTCGATGTAGCGTTGTGTGCGCGCTCTTTTCGTAGACTGTTGAAATTATTTGGTTTCTACACCTTGCCATCTCTTG
Organism: Parhyale hawaiensis; assembly: GCA_001587735.2. Classification (NCBI taxonomy): domain Eukaryota; kingdom Metazoa; phylum Arthropoda; class Malacostraca; order Amphipoda; family Hyalidae; genus Parhyale; species Parhyale hawaiensis. The sequence continues at coordinate 2,207,958 of LQNS02278124.1, read as the reverse complement.
AAAATAGAGATTGAATTCATTGAACTCATATTTTCCCTAAGAAAAAGGGCACATGCTGCCCCCCCCCCCTACTAAGGGGCACATGCTGCCCCCCTTGTTGCCCCCCCCCCTACTAAGGGGTGTACGACGGGGGGCCACTAAGGGGCACATGCTGCCCCCCTTGTTGCCCCCCCCCCTACTAAGGGCACATGCTGCCCCCCCCCCCCCTGTCGCCCCCTACTGAAAGGGCAGGAGGGGCGAGCTCCGGCGCCCCTGACCGTAATTTGAATTTTTTTTACTCGTTTAGTCGAAGAATATATAATTAAACTATGATGCACTAGCTGGACCCTGTGGAAAGAAAGGTTACGCTCTTCAACACTCAGCAGGAGTGAATGGCGAACGCTCGTTTTATATCCCTCGAGTCTCGTTGTTGCAAGGCGTCTTTCACCAGTAAATTATTAACGTAAGTTTTTGCCGACCTGAAGCAACAGACACTGGAGAAAATTTCGATACTTTACCCATAATTGAAGTAAATAAAAACTGATAAAGATGCACTATTCCTGACTGTTTAAGGCTGGCATACTCGTATAGAGAACGAGTGTCTTCAGTTAATCGTCCGAACGTATTCTCAACCTGAGTTAACCTGAGTTAACGCCTATATGAGGACCCCATAGCGCACTGTGTCATTAGCCCTCTAGCTCCCACCCTGCTAACACCATAACTTAGGTCTCCTTAAATAAAAAATAAAAAAATTTTGTTAGGTATCCATTAAAGATTTCATTAGGCTTTTGAAAATGGGAGAAGTATCCCGAAACGTCAAGTTTTAATTATTAGTTCGTGTCGACTTTTTCAATTTTATAATTTACCAAAGGATAGTAATTTGAACTTTTAATATGCTCAGCAACTTCTAAGTTTCAGACGCTTGCTCAAACTAGGAGGAAATTATAGCTGAAACAATTTTGCAAGTGAGCGCTATTTAAATGGACACAGCGACGGATTGGGACGTGGAGATGACGAAACTCGTTCTTTTGACTAGCGTGTACATCAGGCTTTAGAACGACGACTCTGACAGCATAAAAAAAGAAAAAAACTATAATGCGAACTCTGCCCCCGAGGAGCATTACACACTACGATCGCAATACCAGCCACTTGGTGCTTGTATGATTGGGTGCCAAAATTATGCCTTTGAAGCTTCACTTGTTCGAAACTTCAAACAGGTGCGCTGGCTTCCACTCGCTGAATTAAGATTCAGGCATTGAGTAATACTAGAGGGCTCAGCCGTCAAAGACGACATCAAAAATTTTGTGACTGAGCTTTTCATTGTTCCGGTTCCCAGTATAGGTTTTGACGTATTATATATAGATCTCATCCCTGCTGGCCTCAACTTCCATTAGTGAAACGCAAGCTGTACAGCCATGGGTTTTGCGACAGCAAAATATCCCCCTGCAAAACAAGGCGTGAATATCAGCTTGGAATTGATCAAGCGTTAAGCTGCACTAAGAAAAATATAGTTCAGTCTAAAGAATTCACTGGATTGTTGAACCTCACGCGTCGAAATTTGGCGATACGATATCATTTCAGCAATGAAAGCGGGGATCCATATGCCGGAGATCTAGATCCAGGGCCCTCAAATTCCCTACTGCCTTATTCTTATCCATCGAATCGCTACGCCCTTGAATTTTTCCTCATCATATTCTCATAGAGCGTGACGGAGAGACGGACCAACATCGGAGCAAGCAAGCGACTATCAACTGGGTTTTATTATATAGTGGATATGAGACTTCTAGAAACTCAATCTTGCTCCGTAAAATGGAATTTTCAGCAGGGTTCAACGTAATTGCGTTGCTTCTAACACTAGCGACATTCGAAATGATGAAACCAAGGCTGACGTTTCGGACACGTTAAGCTTCGAAGGGTTTATTTTGTCACCCAGTCGAACGTGGCTAAAAGATTACGTAGTCTGGTAACCAGTATTCCGATCGAATACAACGGTAGTTTGAACCTGGCAGACGCTTTTGTACAGCTTCGCTGCTCAGGCTTAAAAATTATAATTACTAATGGAACTGGAACTGAATCACCCTGGCAGAAAATTTTTTAATGCGTACTCAACTTTGAAGAATGGACAGAAAATTTGGAAAATTACAAAAATACAGCAAATATTTGACCATGATAATCAAAAAAACTTATCTAATATTCAAACTTGAAAAAAATAACATGATATATATTTTACAGCAGCTTTGTTTCTGTCTATAAATGGATACAATTGACAAGCTAAACATTTCATAAATATAATGGGTAACAAATATAAAAATGAATTTCTGTGACATCTGGGGGAGCCCGCTAAATACGATATTTTATTGTACTACACAATCATTTTACGAATAATTATTCTAACATTCTGATGCAATTTCAGGATAATAGGCTTTATCTAGAGGTACTCGCAACTTCAGAAACGCAATTAAACTAAAAACTGAGTGATGCAGTTAGGATGTGCGTTCGTAGCCTACGTCTGTAGCATACAAAGTTTCATCATCCTCGGTAGCATCCTGGTACATTATGAACGAGCTCGTTTAAACTAGGCAGAGAATATGAACGCTATAGTGAAGGACAATTCTTTCTTTGTTGTATTTTATGCTGAATGGAACCAACATACACAGCTGAAAAGATCTGGATCCAAGATAGTTCACAGTATGGCTTGGCTACCAAGGCGAGGGTTCCCCCTCCCCCAGTCTTGGGGTTTTCACTTAACATCTGAGTTCATTGCTGACAATTTTGTTATTTCACCCTTGTAATGATATATTTTCAGCCAAATAATTCGCCAAGCATGGTAAATAAGTACATAATGACGTATTTGTTTAACAAACTTTTAGTTGTAGCTCTACAGTATAGGGTTTTTCTAGTCTAATTTTAAGTTTCCTGAAAAATCCCATTTAGAAGGGGAGATGGCTGTTGATGGGAATACCGACACTGGCTTGTGCGCATCACCTAACCTTGAGCTGAGTTTCAATTCGCTGTAATGTGAAGAGATATCCGAAAGTTCACTAGTGCCATTTGCTAAGCCAGCTGACGTGCCGGCTAACATTTTAGTAAGCCAGCTGACCTGCCGCCTTACATTTTAGTAAGCCAGCTGACCTGCCGCCTTATATTTTAGTAAATCTTTTGATAGACGTGCAGTTGTGTTTTTGGGGACACAGCACAACAGTCGGACGCTGAGTTCAGTTATAGAGTACCGAGAAGTTGCGGTCTCCGTTTTTACCACAAAGGCGTTCGCACAGCGGAAGACAAAGAGAGATAAGGCATGTCGATAAATATGTGGGACTCATTCACGGGGTTGTTCCCTCACAAGATCAACGCCCGTGGGAGCAGCTAGTAAGTCAGGTCGGACAAGAAAAGAAGAAGAAGAAAAAAAGAATAAATCGTTATCGGTGCTAGTATGAGAGCGTAGGAAACCCAAATGGGCACGAGGGTGAAGACGTTCTGATGGCCTAACGGTAGCTGAAGTAACCTGATGGGCCCCTTGGGGCATTACTTCTCTTAATAGGCTGGACGAACCTAACTACTGTTGACATTAGACAATACGGTCATTAAACAATACCGGTGAGTAATACATTGAGAGCAACTGACCAGAAACCATGCAGAGTAGCAACTGAATGTTTAAAAAAAAATCTGACATAAGGGGCGTGTTGCAATCAGGCTTTCGGTGTCACATGTGCTACACCGGCCTTCAATGCGACACAGGTTGGGTAACACCGGGTGACACCGACGACAACCCTCCTAAATTTTAGGGTTATGAGCTGGTTAACACTGTCTCTATTTACAAGCGTTGACTACGATATTCGATTATTATTAGTATTACAAAATGTATGGCTGCCATATATTGTTCGGAATCTTATAGCATGTGAAGCCCTTTAGTGTATTTTTCTCAACTTTTTATCCTAAAATACAGCCAAAGTAAGGCTCCGTCAGAAATGTATATGTTTAAGCTTGCCGAAGATTCTGCAACACTTTGTTGGGGCGCTAACACAAGGCCTCCTAGAGTACTCTAGGAGGCCTTGGCTGAGATCGCGCGTCGCATTCACTGCTACTCGGGTAACACTGTGAGGGTTACACCGGCGTTTGATTGCAACAAGCCCCACAGGTGTGTCGCAAGCGGCATTTCTTGGTTTCCGATGCTACACCGGAGACCCACAGTGACAAGGGGTTACGGTGATGTAGGTCACCGAGTACAAACGTCTATTATAAAAGAGCACTAAATTCATTCAAATACGCAACAAATAAACTCCGTGCTCTAAAATATGTGAATCAGATCAGTTACTTGGAGCTCATAGTGACAAAATTCCAATTAAAACTTAATTTCAATAGCGTTTAGCTTACTTCGCCTCCACTCGCCGCTCTCACAACCACTTTTCGGTTACGGAACCATTTTTAGGGGGGCAGTAGCCCGGTTTTGGCGTGATTGCGACACACCTCAGGCTATTACACAGGGGTATAGTTAATGGCGATACTTCAGACAATCATTTCTATAGTTAAAGGATCATTTCTATAGTGAGTGGCGTGGGTGGACGTCACTATTTTTGCAAGCTGTTTTCAGTTATATTTAGAACGAATAAAAATTAAACCAGATCGTTTCATTCTTCTTCTATTAGTTTGTAAATCTGCACCCACGATAGAATGGTTGCAAAGCTAATGAAAGCAGGGATCTTAGATATTAATTAGTTTCAGGCGAGTTCTCAGGTTACATATTATAAGATATTTGCAAGAATATGATTATTACACGTAACGTTCTACAGAGGGCGTTACCGTTCCCGAAATACTTACATCGGTGGTAGAGTATCGTAAGTTACCGTGTAGCCACAACAGCTTGCTCTATTATTATAACCATAGTAACTAGAAAAGAAAAAATCAATTCTTTAGAGACGACCGTAAAACCAACGACAATATGGCTTAGCTTAAGGTGGAAGCTCAATCTAATTGTTCCTAAAATACTATACTTTATCAGAAGCACGCCCCATACAAACACTAGAGAACAGCAGGTCGGAACAGATTAAGGAATCGTAGAAAGCAGCGCCGACAGGAGCGCAGTATAGATAGAAGCGAAGCAGGGGTGAAGGAAAGGAAAGGCCTAAGCAAGGGTTCCACTGGGGCTGCGACTTCAGAAGTGAAGTAAAACGTTAGTTACTTATATACCAAATGAAAGAACGATTGTATAATAGAAAGGATTTTATCATCTTTGACTATCTTAAGCTTGATACGCAAAAAGATTACCTACAGTTTACTCTCGTCATTCTAGTACGTGTTATTAGTACGAAGGTTCATCTATGGCGCCCGGTAAAGGCGGAGCAAGTTCGATACGCTATAGAAGTACGGTCAGCACCTAACAGAACTAGAAGTCCATGAAAAACCCACAGAAACTTTACAATAGTCACATTGTCACGACCAACACTTTCACTTCACTGTATAGCACTAATCTTATAAACGAATAATAAGCTAGAGATGCCCCTGCATCTCACGCGAAGGTCAGAACGGAAAATGAAGTTACACAGCCTAGAAACTAAGGTAAGTGGCAGTGCGACCCCGATATGTACGTGACACAAGCCTCGTGCGTACACAAGATTGAAGATGCACATAGGCAATAGAAATAGGGTTTGTAATTAAGATCTAAAGAACGTGATGAACAATACAGGGACAGATTTTTTGTAATAATTTTATAGAAAGTTATCATATAAATACAGAGTCGCAAGTCCTAAAACCAGTAGAACTTATTCTTTAGTTATGTATTTCAGTTCGCTACCCCGCAGATGCTTTTGACTGCAGCTTTACTGCGCGGGTTTTCATAAATTATTAATCTGATCTGATCTGATAGGGAAGGACAGAGGTATTGAAGACCGTATTCACATTTTCAACAGACATGTGAAAATATCAAGTCATTGCAAACGTTTCAAAATTAGCTGCTAAAATTTCCAACGTAAATCATCTTGCTCATAGTAATGTGAAGAAGTTGAAAATGTTTGACTCTTGTAATTTTTGTTTTTGTTAAAAATTAGGATTTACCTTTATAATTCCTCAGTGATAACATGGGTAACTAATATAGCATTAAATTTACGAGTGCACATCTCCGATGAGCAATATCAAAATGAGGTACTAATTTTAATTTCTTCGCATCAGATGAATTGTGAAGACTACTTTTTGTAAGGTATCTTTATTGTATAAGAAATGAAAATTTCCCCATGATGGAGCCTACGTAGTACGCTAAGATCTATGGATGGCAACACTGTAAAAACAAAGGGATTCAATTCTGCATCTCTTCACCGCGGGTCGTTCTTTAGGTGTTGTCACACGTCTATGAATCCTCCTCGCGCTACTCGCCAACAGAATGAGTTTTGGAGCATAACCACCGAATCGACGTCTCAGAATCTGCGAAGTGGCGTTGTAAGCTCAAAATTTCAGGGATGGAGTACGCTGTATTTGCTTTGACAATTCACAGAGCAAATGCGCAAAATTTTGATAACAAACCGGCCATCAACGTCACAGTGTTGCCAATTTAGCACTTTTGGAGCCAGATCTGGCAACCAAGCACCAAAATGCTCTGGCAACACTGCCTAGACAACACTTGACTTTGCGCCATCGAAACTAATTCGTTCTCGCTGCCGCGAAAAGAGATAACTTTACTTTTCAGACACCTATCCTATTAAAAAGAAGCTGCAAATGACACGATTTGACCCTTATCACACGACTGTATTTTAAAAGCTAGTGCACTCACTCGTCCAGAACCGTAGCCAAGAAGGGTTCCTGGTGATCTGCCGGTAACCCTTCAGGCCTCGGCAGGGGCCTATTTTACCTAATGGGCTTTTATTAGAACTAAGCATGACTTGTTGCAAGCTGCAAAAGGTTCCATCGGGGGTCACAGGGGGCCCCTTCAAGTGGTAATAGAGCTCTTCCAGCGTCTGCGGGGCCCCTCAAGCGGGGGGCATTATAGTCACTCACGACGATTTTGCGTTCACGTAAGCTTTCCTGCGCGCGCCACCACTATAATGAACACTACCTAACCAAACGTAACTTAACCTAGCCTTACCTAGCATAACCTAACCTAGCCTTACCTTACCTAACCTAGCCTTACCTAACCTAGCCTTACCTAACCTAGCCTTACCTAACCACCTAACCTCCTTACCTAACCACCTAACCTAACCTCACCTCCTTACGTAACCTTCTAACCTAACCTAACCCAACGTAACCTAATCTAACCTTTCTAACGTTACCTAACATTATCTAACGTTACCTAACCTTACCTAACCTAACCCAACTTAATCAGCGATACAGCGAGCAGTGCGGCGCACAAACTTGAACGCCGCTCACGCGCACACGATCTGCGTACACAAATACGCACACATCTCCGTCGTGAGAGACGATAGCGCCTCCGGGGGCCGCTAAAGTGTCTCAGGTGCCCCTAAGTGTCTCCGGGGCCTCCCCCCCCCAAAGTGTCTCCGGAGGCCCCCCAAGTGTCTCCGGAGGCCCCCCCAAGTGTCTCCGGGGGCCCCCCAAGTGTCTCCGGGGGCCCCCAAGTGTCTCCGGGTGCTCCCCAAGTGTCTCCGGGTGCTCCCCAAGTGTCCCTGGGGGCCCATAAACCATTTCCAGGGGTCAATCAAGCGTCTCCGGGGGCCAATCAAGCGTCTCAGGGGACCCCTCAAGCGTCTCAGGGGACCCCTCAAGCGTCTCAGGGGACCTTTCAAACGTCTCAGGGACTCTCTCAAGCGTCTCAAGGGGCCTCTCAAGAGTCTCTGGGGCCCTCTCTAGCGTCTCAGGGGGTCCATCATGCCTCTATTGAGTGTCTCAGGGGACCCCTCAAGTGGCACGAGAGCCTCCATCTGTGGTCTCCGGAGGCGTCTACAGGCAACTAGGGCCCAGGAGGGGGTCCCGCTGGGTATCTCAGAGGGTTACTTCAAGCGGCGAGGGAGGCCCCATTATGTGTCTCAAGGGCCACTTCCAGCAACCGACAAGTTTAATGTAGATTAAGCAGAAACATCTCAATAAATGCGTAGGTATTACAAGTTCGCTAATGCGCCGTCTCGTCATGCGGCACTCTCAAACCTGTGGTGCCCTCCGTCAATAGGTATGCATAAATTGGAGGGCTTTAATAAAACTAGGGCAGTAACAGTGTAACACTGACACCTTACATGAAACCTATGGCGTTGTTGCACTAGGTTCATTAGCTTCCCTGCCTCTTTAACTAGCTTTATATAATTTATTATTCAACATATTAAGCCCTTCCATTTGTGAAGCACTGGAAATATCTATAAGGTATTGTGCTAGAACTTACGGACGCTTACTCCACCACTGAATGATCAGCCACTGACGAAACTTATGAAATTACCATTTTTTCAGTGTCCGTGTCAAAACAGACTGGAACGGATGGAAAAGGTGCAGTTGTCATGGTCGATGGGCACCCGGCCTTCTGCTTGTGGAACGCCTTCACCACGCTAGGAGACCGGACAAGAAAATAAATTGTGAGTTCAGAGGATGGCTGTCAATACGCTCTACGCTCTGTAAGTGCGTGACGCGTTTAATTTCAGCCGTCCATAATCATGATAAAGAACATCAACGCTTGGTGTTCTTAAGTCATGCCTGAGTGGAATTGCCAGGAACACAGCGAAAGGGCCATTGCCATCTTAGTTACTTAAAGGGTCTTTTACACCTCCACTTCTTCGCTCCCAGTTCCCGCTGGCAGTTGCTGGCTCCGCCCAGTTACGCCCATTTGGCCCACAAAAACGGTTGTCGACGGGAGTTGCGGCCGAGTCAGAACATGCTTGATCTGTTGCCGTCACCGACAGCCG
>LQNS02278124.1:2162661-2181920 GCA_001587735.2 Parhyale hawaiensis | reverse complement strand
AGGGGCTACCCGGAGCCCCAAACCCACAGCCGGCTCATACAAACAAAGAGGCGTCCGGTGGCCGGACAATGGGGGCGGCCTGATAACGCGCAGGCCACACATCAACAGAATGAGTTTGGGAGCTTAACCACCGAATCGACGTCTCAGAATCTGCAATTATATTTATCAGTGCTCCTCTCTCCACCAACAATAGTGTATTTATATTTACTTGTACGCTTGTTTCCATCAATATTAGTGTTGTTGATTGAGTCCGTCACAGCGGTGGTACGTCGATGGGACCAATGTTAAATAGATGGTACGCGGCATGTCTAAGTTTGGGAGACACTGAGTTAGTAGATCAAGTCTCTGTTTCTACAACGTAAACGATCTCCCAGTGGCATCTAGTATGTCGATAGAGACGTGGAGCCCAAACACGAGTGGGTTCCCAACAATATCAACGGGCATATGAGCAGCAAGGTGGGAACGAAGTGTACGTAGATGTCGCCAATCCAGCAATTTTAAATACAACCCTACAGTTGCTTTAGTCACAGCTTCACTGTAAGGGTTTTAAAAATATCTTCCTACAAGTATCCACAAGTAAGTAAATAGCTGGAATGCTTGAGAGACCGTAGTTGTTTCCAAAATAAAGATGGAAAATTTAAAACGTTGCTTTAAATAATTTGAGGATTATAAACAAAAACTACCAACATCAGAGTTTGATCAAATATGATGCTTATAGCATAAGTATTCAAACATTTCTCTGTTATATTTCTTCAAGAAAATATTATTCTTATTCTCTAAACATGTGAAACTGTGAATAGGAGTAACAAATTTATTAATAAATTTCAGAATTAGAATATATTATGTCTTCTCTACTGAAATGGCACAGCCACATATAGCGTGATATATTAATGTCTTAATATCTACGATATAATAAAGACCGATGTGTATTTAATTTATCGGCTTATCCATTTTCTGTCACGCTTCAACAAATTAGGTGGGCGAAAATTCAGGTGCCGAAGACGGTATTTAGGATACGGGGGTCACACTTCGGCGCTCCAGCTAAGGGACCAGGGCCAGGATGCACGAAACTACACTAAGTGTATTTAGCTCATAGATTTCCCCTTAACTTCAGAAAAGTGAACTTTGCAAGCTATGGGCATATGTACAAACGATTTTCGCTTTCACGCCAAAAGAGATTTTCCTTTAATTTTGTACTTAGGAGTGCTGGGACTACCGTTAAATGTAGTAAAGAAACAGCTGAAGAACCAAAACATCGAGGAAGAAACATATAACAAGTGTAAATTTGGTCCATTTTACATAATATTAACATTCTCTAAGTATTTCTTCAAAAGTAGCGCCTGAAAAGCCCTCAACTGGCAGAGAATTTCTTGCACGTCTGGCAACTTTGCATGAGCTTTAAAAACGTGGTTGGTATTCAAATTTCTATTGGATACTGTCAAACAGTTTGGGGTGCAAATGAGGCTGATTTTATACCATAATCTTTTGATATTCCCAAATAGTATGGCGTGTTTTAACTTCCGTTGTTTGCTTGAAAATACTATGAAAGTGCACAGCTCTTTGAAAGACACACCGTCACACACGTACTAACTCCACGTCGAGATGCGGAACTTACTTAGGCTGATATTTTCACTGCTGTTTCGGTCGACCTACGGGAGCAACACCAGATGGGTAAAAACAAATTCTTCGGACATATTGTAGTGCATCCGGGGAACAAAGGACTGTTCACGAGTCTCAAAACGCATTTTCAATGAGTAATCTCATCCAATCGCCTGAATTTTTGTAGCATCCTTGCAAGCACCGCGTTGAATAATAAACAAATATAGACTACGGTGCTCCGTTCCGAAAATTACCAGCTGCTAAACATTCAGTTTGGAGCGCGCGCATAGCTAAAGAATAAATTAAAAAACTATCTTTAAATTTACAATAATTTCTTATTCATCATCTCATCTGTTTTTAAGCTAAAATATGTTGCAAGGCGTCTTATTCATCATCTCATCTGTTTTTAAGCTACAATATGTAGCAAGGCGTCTAAAACAGCAAAACATGGCAGTCACGGCGGGAATAGAAGAAATCAGCTGGCCGTCGGCGTTTTATTTTCGCGTTCCATTGCTGCTTGTAACGGGGGGCTGTGATTGGTCGGTATTTGACTAAGGGCGATTTTGTGCATTTGCACACAAAAGGCCCTAGCCCTACAGAGACGATAAATGCCTTTGAAATTGTTTTGTGCACTGGAGATTTGGTGGACTTAAGATGTCCTCAGGATAAGGCCATTTAAGCAGTTTAAGGAAGAAATTTCTCTTTAGAGTTACAGGCCGTTTGTGGATCCCGGCCCAGGGCCGGGATGTTCAAAACATCGTTACGTGAACGTAGCGCGCAGCTGTTGCCGTAACACCGCTTTTACGTGAACCTTACAAGTTGTGAGCAAATGCTTAAAATATTTAGAACTTTCACTTAGTTGGATTTGATCTTAAATGTGCTACTAACTTTAATGTTGGTGGGAGCAGTCGTAAATGTCACTAAGTTAATAGCTGTTCAACTAAAATAAAAATAAAATAATTAATAAAGACAACAATATTGCATAATTTTGAGCTTTTGGCTCTATTAGAGTAGGATTAATGATAATAGCAATGGGTTCGGTGCACCTACAACTCTCAGCCTACAGCTATTTCACCACACTACAGAAGGTACTAATTCAATGCTTCAGTGTATTCGTAGTTTATAATGTTTCACTCAATGCCTCTTTGTTTTTCTGAAAAATGATCACAGTCTGGCATAAGCTAAAATGAGACTCCAAATGATTAGTACAAGCCGGGCAATTATCTTCATTTAGTAGCTATTATGGGAATAATTCTGATCAATGCACTTGCTGTCTTACATGCTTACCATGACGACCAACAACTGTTACCTAAATGGCATGTTAGGCCGACTGCAGACGATAGTCTTTCGTCCTGTGTTTTCACCACACATCGTTCGAATGTCTTGCTGTGTCTGTGCAAACAACAAAAACAAGCACTGCTTTCTGAGACAATATTCACTAAAAAATCGAAAAGACACAAAAACACTGCATTTGTGACACTTGCTAAGCCAGCGCATATGACGGTAAACATTTTATCGAAACTTTTGGTTGGCCCACAGTTGTGTTTGCAAGGGCAGCGCGAATATTGAAGTGAAAACATAGGACAAAAGTCTATGGTCTTCAGTGTTACACCATAGAAAATGCAGACAGTATTTCAAACTGTAATATGTTACAGTTTTTAGCTCTAAATTTTCATGATTATTAAATGTATATTAGATGAAGACTGCGAAACAAGAATATATACTTAAAACTGTGCTACCTACTTCATTATTTTCATGTCGGGTTAAAACTGACTACCCACTAGTGTTAATCCAGAATATAACGGTATATCTTGTCCCTTAGTAGGAAAAGAAGCACCAAGCTACATATAAAAACATTTCTGTACTTTCGTTTTTTATATGTAGCTTGGTGCTTCTTTTCCTACTAAGAATACGGTTCCCTAAGAATCAACTATTTTCTTATATCTGTCAATCGTGTTAGCTTTAAGAATGGTACTTTAATGGCGATGTTACACGCTAGTCAAAAGAACGAGTATCGTCATCTTTTCGTCCAAAAGATATGTTGAACTCTTCCATTACAGCTTTGAGATTGCAAACAAATGGTGTAAAAATGCTTACCGTCAGTTCAGTTTACTCCGCAAGTGCCGCAAGTTAACTTTCGGACTTATTATTATATCTGGAAGAATTTATAATTTAAAATCGTTTGCAAGTGTGTGCTATTTAAATAGGCACATCAACACATTCAAACAAAAATATGACGATACTCTTTCTTTTAATTAGCGAGTGGCATCGGCAGTATAAGATGTAGCATGAAAACTATCACAATCGGAATGTGAACTGCTGCGGCTGCGATTATTTCTCTTGTAATAAGTTGTAGCCTATAATTTGGATTCTTTTTTTTTGTGGAAGAAAGATAGCCATTCTATTTTATTAAATTATAGAGCAATGAGCGACAGATAGCGCCGAAACAAGAGTATCAACATGAGTTTTGCACACACGGACACCGAACAGCTGTTGCGTTAATGTTTAAATAGAGCGCTCTACCTGTATTTGTAACGCGCTTTCCTATAGGCTGAGCGAGCCTCACGACAGTTTTTAAGCATGCACTCGTAAAAGACTTTACGTTCCCGTAAAACTGCTGTGAGCATCACAACGCTTGATAAACGTAGAGAAACGTTGACGTAGTCATTTACGCTTAAAATTGAATCTTAACTTTACGCTTGCGTCGCGAAGTTTTAAACATCCGGGCCCTGAGCCTGCCTGCATGACCGTGTCTGGACATGTTCATTTTTCATCGGTGCTACCGGTGGCGCTATCGTCTCTCGGGACGATTTGTGTGCGTGTTTGTGTACGCAGATCGTGTGCGCGTGAGCGGTGTTTAAGTTGGTGCGCCGCGCTGCTCGCTGTATCGCTGATTAAGTTGGGTTGGGTTAGGTTAGGTTAGGTAATGTTGGGTAACGCTACGTAACGTTAGGTAACATTAGGTAACGTTAGATAACGTTAGATAACGTTAGATAACGTTAGGTAACGTTAGGTAAGGTTCGGTAAGGTTAGAAAGGTTAGATTGGGTTAGGTTGGGTTAGGTTGGGTTAGGTAAGGTTAGGTAAGGGTAGGTTAGGTTAGGCTTGGTTAGGTTTGCCTAAGTAGTGTTTATTTTACTAGTGGCGCGCGCAGGAAAGCTTACGTGAACGCAAAATCGTCGTGAAAGACGATAGTGCCTACCGGCGATGTCACTTAACTACGCCTCATAATATATATCCAATTTTTAGGCAGAATGCTGAATTTTCGTTTAAGAAGTCATCTGAACAGCAACAAGCACAGGAGAGAGTGCGGGTTTTCATGAAGGGCTAACTTTCTGCCGTCATTTATAATGACGGCTCGGGCTACTAGTTTATTTTATAAAGAGGATTAATGTTCAATATCCCTGCCCTCATATCTAAATATTTTAATCAGTTTCCGGATGGGGTGTAAACGAATGTACAGAACACTTTATCACAGCCCTTAGGAAAATCTATATTTTTAAGGAATGTAGATTTTGAGGGTAATTGTAAAGTTATATTAGTGTCACCGCGCAGTTTGTGCACCATACTGTTATAAATATGTTTTATATATATATATATATATATATATATATATATATATATATATATATATATATATATATATATATATATATATATAATATTAGCCATTTTTCTATTTCCAGCTTGTCCCCAGGAAGTGCAAATGCTTCGGGATCCAAGCTAAATATTGTAAGCTAGTCTGACTTTTTTCAGGCTAACCTGTTCTAGCCTAGCTCATTCCATACCAAGCAGAGTCTAATATAACCTATTTCAACTTAACGCAACCTATATTAACTTGACCTAAGCTATATTACCCTAGCTTCATCTCACCCAACCATACTAATCATTCCAAATTTTGTAAATGCTAATGAAAACCAGAGGGCGCTCCCGCCTCCAAACAACGCAATGTTACACTATAGAATGGTAATAAGACGCACGAAAATCCAATCATCAGTCAGTTCCTCATTATCACTCCAAACAAATGCTGTAAATTTCCAAAGTTGCGTCTGTATCTCACACATAGACTAACAACGGCCCATAAACAAAAACTATATGGCGTCATAGCTTACGCAATCTCAAGCATGATATCTACTAGCGGAGCTAAATAGATAAACCTCAAGTCTCAATATCTCAAAAGCTAAGAAAAACTATTTTTATAGATATGAAATAAACATTACTAGCAAGACATCTCACGTAAAACAGAAGATATAGCGTGAATTCCGCAGAGGCAGAACACCGTATCCCCCCTTAGCTGCGTGGCACAGTGTGGGATTATTGTTGAAGTTCTTCGATATTGCAGGCTACCTCGGGGTCTAATTGCGGTTACATGGTGGGTCAAATAAATACAGTTTAACTGACGACTAAATTGGGCTGTTGGGCACATTCTGTTGGGAATAGATGAAATTTTAGGTATATAAGTGCATTCTTTTCGGTAAAAAAACTAATATTTTAGTTACCGATTATACTTTAATTATGGTATTATGAATGCTGTGACTGAAAAAAAAAGTTTTTGTAATTAAATGAACGACACATTATCAGAATATAGAATATTAAAGAAAAATGACTGTGCTATAGTTGATAATTCAGCCTTTCTAAAAATTTGTTTTTTCTATTAATAATATCATTCAAAAGTAAGTACGGTCTTCTCACTGATCATATATACGTGAAGGGCAGAGGCTATTAAACCCCTGTTCCTCCTGGATCACTCATTACTTTTTAAAGCCCATGCAGTAAAGCTGTGTCAAAAGCGTCTGCCGGGTTAAACTGAAACGTAATTAGCGTACACAATTGTGAGGACGGCAAGAACAATGATAAGCAAGACGTCATTTCCATGCATTTCACGTCCAATGTGATTGATTTAAGAACTTACGACTCTTGACGCACTCAATGTTGCTCTAATGGTAGTCTGGATGCTTGAAAATACTAAACCTATTCATATTATATTAAAATTCTGCGCAAACTTTATATAATTGTTTTGATATTATTTGACGTCATCATCCAGTGTCTTTGTTGGCCTACATAGGTGAATGAGACATTATACGATTTTTTTACGTTTATTTTTCGTCGAAATTGCTTAGTTTTCGAGATATTTGACTTTAAAGCTCCCATTTTTTTTCAATGGGAAGAAATTACCTCACTCTCACTGTGTAATGGAAAACCTCTTTTTATAGGTTTTTTGGGTTAGGTTAGATAAGGTTAAGTAAGGTTAGGCTAGGTTAGGTTCGGTTAGATTCCTATGCATGGGGTCGCTAGCCAGTCCATGCTAACGCCGGTAATTTTCTCACATGGAAAAACAATAGGAACTTCAAAGTCAAATATTTCGAAAACTAAGCATTTCCGACGAAAACGTCATTCATGAAAATGTCTTAGAATACTCCATTCTATCTAAACATGTCAACAAAAACACCATTTGTGTGGAGGATATTCGTGCTTATTTACTTGTCGCACACAGAATTTTTAATTTAGGATAGGGGAGAAAATCGAGCATTGATGTTAGATTCTATTTCTGAACGAAAGATTAAGCAGAGCTCGATTGCATGAACGACTTTAAATTTAAATGTGATACTGGAAATACAACTGGGTTATGTCGCATTTATTTATCTACATACATATATATTTCCTTCTTGCTTAGAGACAGAGTATTGAATATTCCTTTGAGAAGCAAAGAAGCTGATGATGGTGAACCGTACGGGCAATAGTGGACGGTCAAATAATGTGTGGTCTATGCTTGGAGTAAATATTCTACTGGAGGGCGCCTCCAGCTACCGTCGCTGGCAGTGGTTACCTATTGAAGTGGCTTGAACTCCCTCACTTTTTAAAATTACTGTTTGTACCTGCAATTTCGGCAGTCAGCCTGGCTGAGTCATTCGGTGACAGCCAGTTTTAGGGCACAATTAAATCGCCTGCACCACAGCAGCACATGTTAGCTCGCGGATCTGCTAGCAAAATCTCGGAACAAATTATTACACCGTGAAAAACTAACATTCAAGACGGGACGGAAAACTTGAGGAGGTTGGTATATAAGATACAGAGTGCTATTCGTGGACAATATGTGCAGCTAAGTCTGTGGAAGAAAAGCATGAATCGGATCTGATACCTCGCACCTCCTCTTCCTCCTCATAAGCCCAAATACCAGGCAAAAAGGCACAAAGGCCCCGAAAGGAATTAGTGAACGAGCACTAGGATCTATGACCAACTGAATAATACCCGTTTTTTATTTTATTTTTTATGTGAGAGCAAAGAAGCTAGTGACTCTAGGCTATAATATTAATAGCGTTGTTGCTACGTTCCTTCGTGTGTTACACTCTTCATTAGTAACGGAAAGCAGGAAATTAGATATTATATACTGTAGTTCGCTTGTATCTATGATACGGAAGATGAAGTCGAGCTCAGCTGCATGAACGTGCACGTTAAATTTTAAGGTGATACGGGCAATACAATTGAACAATACGTCACATATACATTTCCCTTGCGCTCAGGCAGTGTTAAATGTAGCTTGCAAACCAAAGGAGCTGGTGATTGTGACCCCACACGGCTAGGAGTGAACTGGGATAAATAGCGCGTTGTTCATGATCAGCTAAAAACACTTGACTTTTGCAAAAAAAAAAAAAAAAAAATGATAACGACCCATTGGGTCTCGGGCAGTTTAGTATACTTCAGAGCTTGATATTGTTTGTTCATTACTGTAGAATTTCCAGGGGTACAACTTTTAAGGTCCCGCCAGACCGTGAAATTTTCACGGGTGCAGCGAGTTCCGTATGAAACTTGATATATTCTTAGGAAATATTACAAACAAGGGAAAACACAGGCGCACAACCAAGCTTTAGGCGAACCTCAGATCGATCATTCGAGACCGTTAATTATGTTCTCATCATTGTTGCTTGGTACGGCTAAAAATATACCCAAGTTGGGCAGGTATCGCAGACACGAACATATGTAAGATTAATGCAAGTGACCAATCGTGACATCGTCGTTATCGCTAATTTTATCGCAAAAGTACTGAAGAAATGCCAGTTCATTTTTTTTTGCCTGTGGTGAATATCCGGGCTTGACCCTCGGCATTGGCTGATGACCAGAGGCATAGACCACACCAGCAAAACGAGATACCTACTTGACTGCCCGTGCAGATTTGAAAGGAGGCTGAATGCAGATTGATTGGTTATGCTTAGATAAAATCTTTTTCAATCGACAAAACTAGCTCAAACCAGAGTAAAGAGTACCTAGTCGATGATGAATAGAATGTGTTTAAATCAAAGAGTAACCGAAATTAGTAGCTGGGAACGTTGCGCGCTGCCCAGTTGTGTCGAGGTACCCGGGATCGATCCCCACACCAGGCGCAGTCTTTCCCAAGGCACTCGGCGCGCTGAATCAGCGCATTTGTTTGTGGGCATAGCTACCGTGGGGGTACCTGTCCTAGGGTAGGGGGGTGGCTGGTCGTTCAACCTTCCGTTTCGGCGTCATAGTTCTTAGTGACCAGTAGTCGGCTACAGCTGCACTTACTTCTCTGGGGCCAGTTGGTCTATGTCTGCCGCACGAACCAGTGCGAGTGGATTTCCCAGTGGAAGGTGCAGTCAAAGTTGACTTTACCTTTAGATGTGAACTGTCCATGGATGACGATAAACAGATCATTTGCTCATTTTCATTTCACGTCGCTGTGTTGACAGAAAAATTTTATATTGGTTTGCATATTTATTATTAGGCCCATTTCGAAGAGTGAGCACCGAAGTAGCTGTGGGCTATGGCAGATGTGACGTCATGATTATGAACGTCGATCCACCGCAGGTTCCGTCTGTGTGAATTACTCACTCCATCTACGAGAACGCAAGGATGATATTAAAAATCGCAGTTACTCCCAAACAACGAGTTCATTACGAAACATTTTAATGAACTGATTTCGAACATGACATAAATCTTTATTATTATTATCCTCATTATTATCATAGTCATGGCTTACTACCCACCCAAATAATGGTCAATGCAGTGCAGACTCGGTCGTTTTACATAGCTCGATAAAAATATTTTATCTCGGTATTCCTGCCGGAAAGACTTGATTGGCTCTGAGCGCTACTACTGGCGTGAAAAAGGCGCAAACAACAGAAAAAGACATCTGAGTGGGCGGCGCTTTTCAGGCCCTTCCACACGAGAGAGAGTAGAGGTGTCCCGCGTACTTAACTAAGTCGGCAATCTCGAATGACAGCCCACCTCACGGAACAGAAAGGGGAAAATAAAGGACCTACCTAACTTTCACAACCTAACCTTGTCAGCGGGAACAGCAACCAGGTGAAACATCCCCTGCGGAAAATGCACTTGGGACCCTTGGGTTCATGAGGCCTAAATATATTGCGGCAGAGAAAGTGCCCGCCAGCATATATACCCCTGAGGACTGGTATAGGAAAAATGGCCCGGTAGGAAAAAAGCCCCGCCTATCTCCTAATGTACATTTATCGCCTATACTTAGTTATTTTAAAGCAAGTTATATTAAAATAAGTTAAATTATACTGTACTGAATTTACCTACCCTAACCTAACGAAATGAAATTGAACGCAACCTAATCTAACCACATCTAACTAAATCCAACCCATTCTGACATTCATCACTTGGCTTCTTTTAACCTAACTGACGAGTTCGTAACATTTTACCTCCAACCCGACCTAACCTAACTTAACCTCTGCTAACTAGACCTGACCGTTTTTTCCATAACAGCGATTAAGTAAGAGAAAGCAGGCCTCGCCCACCTAACATTGCCTTATGGTTTGAAGTCTTGCGCTATTTCCCTACTTTTCATACATCAGCAGCTTTTACCTGATAGGCCCAGCAAGCAGAGAGTGTAACGAGGAGACCCAATGGGACTAAAATAAAATGTAGCCGTAACCACACTGTATGTAGCTAAATAACGTCACACCGACGAGTGAAATACATATTTGAGGGGTGGGACCTCAGGCCTTCACAGGTTGGGTTCGTATTCCTAACCAAAAATATATTCAGTGTTAGATTCTTGACGCGAGAGAAATCATAGGAATATTTATTGCTCAAAGTTTCTGTACTTGACAATTGATCTTACTGTGTTTTGTGCATGCGTGCAATGCAAGTAGCTGGGCAGTCAGGAGCGGGAAAGTGAATGAATTAAGTCCAACAAATACGGCGATAAGTTTAAATATGTTTTGTGAAGAGCACTGTAGCTAAATACGAAGTGTAAATGCGGCTTCACTTTCAAAGAAGATGAATCAGGGCGGGGGGGATCATGTGCCGGTTTGCGGCATTCTCCCGGCTTTCGGTAGCACACTCCACTTGACCATAGCAAGTACAAGTATTCATTACACTTTGTGCCTCAGGCCGCTAACCCTGCATTTCAGTTTCAGTGATCATTATTTTAAGTAACTCCTACATTATCATCATTGCTGTTCTATGTACCGATTTGCGGTGCTCCCCCAAGAATGAAACAATACCGCAAAACGAGGTTCGACCGAGTTATATATAAAACATAACTGAGGAGTTCCCTTTCCAGATAGCTAACAGTTGTCGGGCCACTGTCTCGTTCCCTCGGCATTTATTAGTGAATGGATTGTCTATGTTGGTTCCGCAACATCATGTTTATCTGCATCACTGAGCTTCATTAACCCTTTACTTTATTGTTTATTCTACCATTTCCTGTGGGAAAACCCCTGGTAGCAAGTACCGTATGGGCTGCGCCATGCAGTATATAATTTATATAATGGGTTGAAAGCGCCGTACAGCGAGACAGGGGAGGACGGCTGATATCGCGCCTAAGCAGCTTTGCCAAGTTACCATCTGATTTTTTTTCCGTTTTTTTATTGGAAGGTCTTAGATTACATGTGAACTCAGATGAGTTTTATGGTCTCGAGTAGACAGTGCGATACTGACAGGAAACGAAGAGCAAAGCATCTCCAACCCCCAAGGAACGGCTGAAAGATTTCGCTCGGCCACGCACCACAGGGCCAAGAAACGAAACACGAGAGAAGAAGACAAAAGCAAGAAACAGCTCTGCGGAGGGTCCATTCTGAGCCCCCACACGGGAGCAGATAGGAGTTCAAGGGGATGGATCGATCACCTCCATTCGGTGGCCCACATCGCGGAACTGCATGGAGAGGAAGTATTGAGAGCCTACCTAACTTAAACCAAACTTTTTCAGCAGGAACTGCGCCAGCTGAAGCACCCTCTGCGGAGAAGTCAAAGTCACTTAACACTGACGAACTCTTTCCAACTCAATAGTGTCTGTCTATGTTGACATAATAATTATATTGTCTACGCTGACGAACTCATGGGTGACCGATGAGAATTCTACGATTAGTTAACATTCTCACATTGTAAAATGTTGCAATCCTAAGCTACGCTATTATAACTCATTATAGCTTGACCAAGTGCAGCTGTTCTGACCTAACCTATCCCGTAAATGACATCAGTCAGTGGTCCCCGCCGTTAAAAATGACGACAGTAATTTTGTGATTAAGCATTTGAATGTTCCGGTTCCTCGTATAGGTTTTGCTCTAAAAAAAGTCTAATCCCTGCAGGAGTGATCTTCCATTATTAAAACGCAAGTATTGCGAGAGCAAAATATCCCCCTTGCAGAATATCAGCTTGGACTTGGACAAACGTTGAGCAGCACTAAGAAAATACCGGGTGTCCCACAAAAATGTACCCGGTTTTAAATTAATCATATCTCGACTTTAAATCAACATATTTAAGGCTTCTTTTTTTCCAAAATATAGTAAATTTTATTTTCTTTTCGAATATTTTACCTTTTTTGAAATTGGTTGACTAACTAATTCACAGTGATCGTGCCCTGGTCGGCAAAAGTTTGGAATTTGTTGCCTGCATCGGCTTTTGGTCGTGTTGGCCTGCAGGCTTTTAAGTCGGCTGTTAATGTTTTTTTGCTGGATTTCCTTTAGCAGCGTTTTGGGCTTCCCGGCGTTGCAAATGCTTCATTTGGGTTGTATTACCTGTCCGTGGGAGCTCAAGCGTAAAGTTTTAATAATAATAAGAGTAGAAACGCTCTTTTTTCGAATAAATATTATGAAAAACCGTATATTCTTCCTTATTGTTTACTTCAAGAAAATAAACGAAGAAAAATTTAAAAGGGTAGCAATTCCTGATAAAAAAATATTTAAGTAAACGAAGTAATTTAGCATCCCTCGACATGCCCTCCGGTTCCTGTCAAGGCAAGTGTTACTTACATCTCTCCGTCACTCAGTGAACAGCTTTGCGGATCATTTCACGGTTTCCTTCAGTTCTTCAAACACTTCTGCAATTCATTGACGAAGAATTTTCAATGATGGAGGCGTTGTTTTGTCGACGCGTTCCTTCACTTATCCCCAAAAAAAGAAATCACATGGTCGGAGCTTCTTGGTGGCCGTTCAACTGCATTTCCAAGAGAAATAGATAATATGCTGTGACTAGCTTTGGTCATAGTTGCCTTGTTTAAGAAACATAACGACTTTCTAGAACTGTGAACTGATAAGATGTCAGGCAGGTAGGTATGATATTATGATCAAAGTTCAATTAGTGACCGCCGTGGCGAAGAGATGCTTCGGCGACCACTTCAAAAACTCCTATTTAAAATAGGAAGCAGCGATTATTTCCCCAGGGGTACCGCCAAATCTGTGACGAGATGGCCGTATCTCAAAATTAAAGTCAACTTATTGACATCAGGTATTTTTGATTATTGTAGATTAAAATAATCAAATAGATCAGGCTAGATGCAATGTGCGTTTTTAACAAAATTGCAACAGGACAATCCATTATTTTTGAAAACCTACTGGAATAAAACCTAATAAAAGATAACAATCAGAACCAACGTTTATAGGTAACTATAGAAATTCTCTTTTTCCCATTTCTGCGTTTCGTGGAACTGTTTATTATCAATTTATTCCTTTATTTGTCTGTCACCCAATAAGAACACATAGGGAGGGATAGGAATTGAACCACAACAGACACCAACGAGAGAACTCATCGGAAAAACGATGAAAGACATACCTACCTATTTGTCAAATCACGATCACAAAAAGTTTGCAAATTATATTTTGCTCCGTAAATAGATGTATCTATTTTAAATACAATATTTTAGTAATTCAAGCATAGTTAGTTAGTTATAGTTAAGAAGTTTAAGCCTCCGTTTCCGAGTAGAACGATATCACAGAGGAAAATTAAAGCATAATTTTTTATTTAAATTTGCCCGCTTGGAGAATTTTGTGTATGTTTGATTGAAATTTCTGTACTGCGGGAAGCATTTGGCAACTATATGTTGCCAATTAGTAATAACTGTAGCATATTCCTAAAATTACGTCTGTACCTTCTTTTTTTCATTAGTAAAAGTTACAATGGAACAAGAGTTCCGTTTCAATGGAATAAACGGATGTACACAGTGTGAATTGCTATAGAAATTGCATAAATTGGGTCTTGTTTGAAAACGGGCCAGCACTCTTGTTTGAAAACTGGCCAGCACTCTATTTTTGTATTTGGTGCCGTATCAAAGATACTGTTTAAATTGGTTATGTAAATAAGGTTAGGTTAGGTTATATACATAACCATAACCTAACCTAACCTAACAAGACCCGGTTAGGTTTGGTTAGTTTAGGTTAGGTTAGGTTATGGTTATATATATAACCTAACCTAACCTAACCGTATCTTTGATACGGCACCAAATACAAAAATTAATCTACTTTTCAAAATATATAATTATAGCCTGATGCACCGATAAAAGTGATTACAACTCGTAGCATACTAGCAATTCGCTTCGTTTCGAAATGAAGATGGCGACACAGCAAGGCTGCAGCCGCTTCCGCGTTGAAATGAGGGACGTGTGAACTGGCTATAATTCACATCGGCGAAAGTGTTGGAGACGGTGGTTTGGTTCGTGTAGTTAGATTAAACATAGGCCTATTAGAATTAATTAGGTAAGCTATTGTAGGTTTGGGAAGTGTTAAATTTGGTAATGCTGAAAAGCTTTTGGGCTGGGAACGTGTGGACTAGGTTCTGGTTGCGATACAAGGTCGTTCAGAAACTATGCATTTTGCGGTGAATTGCCCGGCAATTTTTTTTTTTTTCAGCGCCACTGACAGCTTACCCGTTCGTCTAGGATCTGCAACCCACCTTGTGCCGTCCCAACGGCGTATTACTTTGTACTAGTTGGGCCTCAATATCCATGAGAAATCGAGCGCACGAATTCTATGCTGCTGCTGTTGAATGGCGAGAAAGTATATTTTTGCCTTTTAGGTCCGGCATCAGATTTTGATGTTTTGTCACTTTATAAATGATAAAGAAGCCATTTTAAGACTTTTTCCATGAATACTAATTTCTGGATAAATGCTTAGTTTTCGAGATATTTGACTTCGAAGTTTCCATTGTTCTCATTTGGGGAAAAATAGCTGGAGATACCTATTTTAGGTCAGGTCAGGTCATTTTAGGTAAGTTTAGGTTCGTCTGGGATCGCCAAGTATTTTCAATGGGAACTTCAAAGTCAAATATCTCGAAAACTAAGCATTTTCCCCAAAATTGGTATTCCTGTAAAATGTCTCAGAATGGCTTCTTTAACAGTGTCAAAATATCAAAATCTGATACCTGGCCTAAAATGAAATTTACCCTAGAGTGTTGAATGTTGTTGATTAAAATGAATAGATGAAATTTGATCACAGAATAACATTGGATTAGGCCGGGAGTATAGAGAGGGGCATTGGGGCAGGCGCTCCCAACCCTACCAAGGCTCCCCAAGAACAAAGAGGCTCTCTTCCGGAAGAAAAACCCCAAAAGTAAATAAGACGGAAAAAACGAGGACAATCCACGTCAGACAGAAACATGAGTATATGTGATGTGATAACTTTTTAAGGCTCAAAAGTAATAATATGTGAACAAATGATTTTAATGTACTCTATAAAGTCTATGTTGTGCAGAATATAGTTTTTCATCATAAGTATACAGTAGCCTACAATTTTATTATGCCCTAGCGCTATCCACAATATAATAAAAGACCGATGGGTATCTATCGGTTTGTTTGTTTGTTTGTTTATTTATTTATCTGTTTATACATTTTCTCTCACGCTTTAACAAAACAGATAGGCAGAAATTGGCCCAGGTTGGAGGCTCTGATCGTCCTCTCAAGCTCCATTGAAAAGTGATCGGTAGAAAATAGGCCGGGTTGCAGAAGATGGCAAACGTATCTTAATCAGAGACAGTTGAAATTCAAACAATGAAGACTTCGCAGGCTTAGTCTGATTTGTAAAAGTATTACTTTCTCCATACATCGAAGCTATTATGGCTAAGAATGCACTGAATGCACTTCTTGCTTGGCGAAATTGAAGTTATTTAACTCGGAGCACTGAAGATATCTGAAGCTTTCATTGGCACTCTGATGCATCTTGATGTGTAGTTTCTTCCCACAGATAATTCCGTTGCTTCAGCTATTCTCCCAAATTTAATTCAATGGTCGATGAAACAGCTTTCGCTAAATATTGAAGAAAATAGAGGACGTCTTGGTTAATTTTATGTTTCCATTGTAATAATGACTTCTTCAAGACGAGAATTTTATTAGCTTTCGCTAAGCAAAAACCGTTGGACCTGTATAGGCTCGCCTACCGTATCCACAATACCGAATCTGAGCTCTTACTCTGAGCGTTGCTTATCGGGCTGCAATAAGCCATAAATTTTCTCCTTTTCAGAGAGGGGAAAAATGTTTCGATACTGAGCGGCTGTGAAGTCGTAAACGCTTATCTCTGAGTGCTTCGGTTAGCAGTTGTAATCAAGGAGCTTCTAATGGGAGAAGCGAGCCCAAGCACTCGCTGGGCGAGTAAACACATGGCTTTGTCACGTGCTCGAAGCTGGCGTTTGGAGTCCTTGAGGTTCCTGATATGGCGGTGGTCAGAACGTATACTTAAGCAAGAAACAGACAGGCAGTTCTTCAATATTTTAGCAAACACTATCGTATCTTAAGATTTATATTCCAGAGCTCACCCTGTTATTTTCTTCATCATATGGTATACAGGATACAAATTCCTTTGCATACTTCCATCCGCTCGGAATTTCCTTCGCTGGTTAATGGCTATAAGAATTTGAGCTCAGGACTCTTTCCTATATTGGCTGCATGAGGCAATGCCGCTCTCCGATATATGAACTTAACCGAACCGAACCTGCTTTATTCAACTTTTTTCTGCCGAAGAAAAACAATAAGTATTTCAAAGTCAGAGCCTATGTATCGAAAATTAAGCACTTGCGACGAAAACGTTATTCATGCAAGTTGTCTTGAATTAACCCATTTAACACGCTAGAAGCAAGAAAAAAAATCATATGCAAGAAAGTAAAATAATACCACCTAACCTAGGTCAGGTTCCCATGAGGCTGCTAGCAAGCCCATACGCGCGCCAGCTTTTTTTCCTTTAGGAAAACAATGGGAACTTCAAAGTCGGATATCTCGAAAACTAAGCATTTGCGAGCACATCGTCATCCGCGAAAAATATTCAAAATTGCTTTATTTATAGATACATTGCTATAAAAATACTAAAATCGTTGGTTGTTTTAAAAGTAATATTGACTAATTTTATACTTGCAATTTTGTCTCTCATGTTTCATCCTCTTTCAACAAATTTCAAACAGTTTTTACAGTAGTTTTGGACCTGTCACAGTTCCTCCGTGGAGGAGGTGGCAACATAGCTATGGGTTCTATACAGCAGACAGAGCATCGTAAATGGTAACGGAACATGGAAACGCCCTGTAGCTTGCCGCCAACACCAAGTCTAGCACATGCAAGGTTAGCGCCGCGGCCCGCGACTTGTGCAAGTCTGCTTCCCTACACACTGCGCAACCCTAATCTCTCAGTTGCGCTGCAAAATCGGTTAAAAACTGTCAGTCGGCCGCAACAAGGAGGTTGACGAGAGATATTAAGCCTCCTTGGGCAGTAGAAACTGTGCGCTCTGCCCACAAAATATCAGAAAAATTTCTTCAGTTTTAACTCCAACACATGCCCAGAAATTGGGCTTGAGTTGGAGCATGAGCGTCCCCATACCCTACGCAAATTGGTATGAGTTGAGGTTTGCGCACTGAGTTTGAGTTGGCGGCATGTGTAGTGCGTGGGGCCATTTAGAGCAATAGTTTCACTTCATTGACTTTCATATCAAAATAATAATCACAATTTACGCCTTTCGGTATTATTTTATTTTCACTTACACATGATTTTCATTACTTTTCTTGTGTTCAGTATGTAAATTGGGTCAATTCAAGACATTTTACATGTTACTGCAAAAGCAGCGTTTACGAATCAAAAACTCTATATACTGTTTGAAGTTCCCATTGTTTTTCTATGGGAGAAAATACCGAGCGGTCCCAAACAAGCGAAATTAGGGTTAGGTTAGATAAGGTTAGGTTAGGTAAGATTAGGTTAGACAAGGTTAGGTTAGGTTAGGTTAAGTAAGGTTAGGCAAGGCCAGGTTTGGTTCATTTAAAGCCTGTGATGACATCGGCTATTTCCTCCCATAGGAAAACAATGGGAACTTCAAAGTCTAATATCTCAAAAATTAAGCATTTGCGACGGAAACGTTATTCATGTAAATTATCTTAAATTGACCCAATTAACATACTGAAAGCAACAAAAACCCAAAAAACCATGTGTAAGTGAAAGTAAAATTTTACCCGTGTTTCAAACAACTTTGTGTTAGTCTTGTCATGACCAACACTTCAGAGCAAGTAAGAAACGAGTTTACGCACAAGTAAGAGTTTGTCGTCAAATATTTTAGTAAATTATTGTCAAAGAAGGCATATACCTTTGTTTCAAACCAATCATATACTTAATATATACATAAACAAAGTGAGTTACGTCTGAGGAAACTTAGGCCCGCTGCAGACGATAGTCCTTTCGGCAGGACGTCCTGTCTTTTCGCTGCATATAAAAGATAGCTCGGCACATATGACAGTCACTTCGAGAGACATATCGGTCGCACGATACGGATCCTCACTTCGAGAGACATATCGGTCGCACGAAACGGATCCAGCAGGTTTTATGTCTTGACGAATATACTCGAGTCTTCGGGTTGATCATATCTCGCGAATTTTCAGTGATATTAGAGGCGTCTTTTTGTGACCACCGCTGAGATGATTCCCCCTGATCGCGCATGATTCGCGCGTTTTTGTGACCACACTTTAACGTGATTCTGATAGTAATCAACCGTTATCAGTGGTGAGAATTGATCGCAGCATGATTTCCTCCACAGGCTAATCATGCGTGATGAAAGAGTGATTCCAGCCGTTGGACAAGTAAAAATTTAAAATTTGAAATGCAAAGTCGTGATGTGTTCTTACATTTAAGGATAAATTAAATAATGTTATGATGACTGTTTGTAATGTTGACTTCGAGAATTGTAGTTTCCTTAGTTTTACGCCTGTGTATGTTAAAAATGCTTTAAATACTGCTAGTTTAGTTATGCCTTGGCTTCAAAATAAATAAGGGCTCATAAGAAATCCATTTCCTACCATTTCCTGTAAAAATCCGATAAAATGTAAGTAGTATACAGACCACGCACTAGAGCACAATCACAACCATCTAGCAAAATATACGCCCTTCCGACAATGACAATCTTATCAGTGATAAAACCTCGGTGAAACAGAGCTCTACGGGCAGTT
>LQNS02278124.1:2075210-2092044 GCA_001587735.2 Parhyale hawaiensis | reverse complement strand
TTTAGAGTGGCATTTCCTCCAACTCAGGGGCTACCCAGAGCCCCGAACCCAAAGCCAGCTCATACAAACAAAGTGGCGTCCGGTGGCCGGACAATGGGGGCGGCCTGATAACGCGCAGGCCAAATGAAAAATAAGTCTCGGCATTCATTTGAAGATCGTGGTGCAGACAGACAGACAGTCATGACGAGACTTGTTCTGGAATACACTCTTCAAACCCTTTCAATAGATATATGACTCGTGCTTCAAAACTCAAAATTCGTTATCGACGAGAAAAATAATGTACCACTAGGGGGAGGCATAATCAATATTACATCGATTATTCTGTACAGTTCACTGTTCTCTTAATATATTTCAAATAGGGTGATTTAATTAGAAAAAAAAAACGCTAAAAAGAGAAACATTAATTATTTAAATGCATAAATAACAAGTATATACTTTCTGTTCTTACTTTCACAATGTAGCTCGTTACTGACTTCCGTCCACACCTTATCAACGACATTCCTATTTGCATGCTGTTTATTTCTTTTGTCCCACAATAGCGGTCTTTCGAACACTTTAACTTTACTTAACAGCAATTCTATATCCATCGTAAAAAAAACGGCGTGTTACTCGCGCGAGAAAGCAGGCAAGAATGGTCCCGGGGAAACCTGTGCGCTGGTGACGTTGGCTGCCGGCGCCGACAAGTTCAAAACTGTTTCCTCTGTGCACACTTACATTCAGTTACATGGTGATATTCTCGGCGCCGGTTGACGCCTATCGGCGCTGGTCTCTCGCGCGAGAAAACCAGCGTTCGTTGTGCACGCAGCCTTAGGCCGTAATTTCGGGTAAGTTGGACTATATTCGGGTTTAATGTCGGGTAGGTCAGGAGAGGCAAGGACTGTTTTTGTTTTCCATTTTAAAATTTGAACGATCCACCAAACGCGCAGCGCGATCGATCGATCGCGCAAATCCACCAAACGAGCACAACATATATACATACATTTTTTTTCGGAACAATTGCGCGAATGAGCTTCACGTAAATTTTATTTCATTTTTTCTAAGTCAATGTTTGCGTGAACAAGCAACAAATGACACCCTACGATGCTGAATAGGCAATTCGTAAAGTCAATATATCAAAAACCACAATAGTTCCATTCAGTTATCCTAAATTTCAATGAACCATCTTGAATTTTTATCTAAAATTTCCAAGTATTGCTCGTTCAACATCTCTTCTGGAGAAAAATCATGCTGCGATAGCGAGCACCAGATCACTATCAGAATTTCATCAAAAACTGATCACAAAAACGGACGAACCATTCACAGGGTGGCCGTATAAAGACGACTGAGGCGTGATGCAATCACTACCCAGTTAGGTTACCGCAACTCGAAAAGCGGTTGTGAAAGCGCCATGTGGCTATGAGCGGTGTAAGACCAATAATAATAAATATCAGTTTCGTTTTTTTTTTGTAGTGCGCCGACGCAAGCTTGAAGTGAGCAAATTTTACCTACGCCCGAGGCGATGGCCTCAACGCTTTGTTTATAATCTTTGAGTTTCCGTAATTTGTATACGATGGTTCGTCACCGAAACCCGTGTCGCAATCGTCGTTACCGCTTTTCGGGTTATGATTGCGACCCAATTTGCGGGCGGCGGGGTCACCGGTGTAGCACCGGTAACCCAGGTAGAGCAAGCCAATTCAAGATACAGCACGCCTCTAAAATATATTAGCAACGAAAGGGTCGTGACATCACGAGTAACTATGATTATACGTTTGCTTTACTCTAGAACACTAATCATGGGTACGTCATTCCTATGTTCCACCTAACGATAAAGATGGACGTTAGGCCTCACTAAATGAGTGTTTTAAGAGAAGAATGGACATTTATTTTGTTTACAGAATAATTGTGGTAGCCGACAAAGATGGAGGTTTTTCCAATGCAGTACCACTCGTACGGCATGGGCTCAAAAAATCGAGAAAAAAACAAAGAAAAACCGTATCGTCAACAAAAGTTGAAAATGTAAGAAAGCGAACTGTTCCTGAAGCAAAGACGTCCCAAAGGCCTAATAAGGTCGTAGTAACCTGTTGGCGAATCTAACGGACCAAACCCTAGGTCTTACGACCAGCTTATGCCTCCCGAGGAAACTGGTAGTTAAATAAACATTTATTTATTTATTCATTTCAGCCCGCTGTGTTTATGTGTGCCCGTGTGTCCGGAAGTTGTGGGAAGCACGCTGTTCACAACGACGGTAAAGATACGTTTAATGGGTACTACGCCTTAAGTAAACTGTTTGACAAAAGAATTTGAAAGCACTCGAGAAATGATGCACAGACGCATTTGTTCTTTGAGGGAGTGATATTACTGATAAATTTGTATTAATTTTCAATTATTATTTCCACGTTCTTTCAGCAGCAGACACTCTTCATCCGTGAAATTTTTACCGCTAAAAGTGTTAAATAGGTAAAGCCAATCTGTCGACTAAATATATACGTAAAACACACATTAAAATGACCTATTTAGCAAAAAAATATTATAACTGGATGGTCATATATTTCTAGAAAAAATGCTAGTCAGCAATACTACTTTTGCCTAAACAAAGCTACATGTTCTTCAATCTCATAATTGCATAAACACTGTAGCGATTATGTATACAGTATGTATGATTTGAAACTCCACGATTCCCTTAGAAGTGCATCATAGTCTCTTTGCCTGAGATTTTTCCCCGCCTCTCTTTTCTCTTTTTTTTTTTTCTTAGTTATCTGCATCCTATGCTCAAACCAGCAAAATCAGTCTTTAATAGGGGCGGGGCTGAATTGAACGCAACAGTGCAAATCTAATCTATTGTCTAACGCACTTTGAGTATTCGAAAATAAATATAAATTTATCGATTGAAACAAGTTATACCACGACGAGCTCAAGTGAGATTTGGCCAAGTTGCTTCGCGTTCTTAGCTGCTTCCATCGGACTCCTTACGCTGGTTTGACTATGGTGACTTAATGGCAATAGCTCATAGAGGGCCGGGGCGTAAGTCCCGGTGTCTCTTTGGGAATGGGCCTTTTGTTTCGTCTATTATCGTCTAGCTAATCCCTACGTGATGAATTTCGTACAGCGTTATACGAGGAAAACGACTATTATGTTGCCATTGAAGACAAAGTTAATGCGCTCACACCCGATAAATTGAAAAGAGCTTGTAATGTGTCCAAGCAACTCTTAGTAAACGTTCAGTGTGATGAAGTGAAAAATTACATTCACAATCTCAGCGTTCAAAGAACCAAAAAACGTGTTGTGCAATGTGCAGTTCTCCATGAGCTCGCGCAACTAGCCCGCACTGATGAACTGCCGAAGTTCCTGTCCGCCACGTCGCATCTGTGGCGATTTGTTCAGTGCAACAGGAGATGATAGAACTGCTGCCCAGCATTGCAGGAGAGTCCCGTGAGACCAGGAAGCAAAGAGCGTAACGTGATGGCTCACTAGAAATTAACTTTAAAAAGTGACGTCATCAATGACGTCACATCGACAGGGCAATGGCTGAGCAGCTTAAGAGAATTTTAACTAAGTTTGCCAAAAAATCTTCGTAAATTACGAATTTTACCAATTAAGCCTATAAATAAATGAAAAGCTTATATGCCAATTCAGCAATAAGCAGTAATCTAGAGGAGGTTGCAGTGGAGGCTGGTGGAAACTTTTACAGCACGAGCGGTGGAATTGGAGCGCATATGACTACTTTGATTTAATATCTTCCACCAACTGAAGCCCCTATTACACTTCTTATTCCGAGTACAAAACGTATTTAAACATATGACCGTATTTTGTTCGATTTAATTCATTCAATTCATTCATTCCCGTTCCTGACTAACCAGCTTCTTGACCTAAACCCACACAGAAAACACTGTAAAATGTTGTCCAGTACAGAAAGTTTGAGCAGTAACTGTAACTGTGGTTGCTCTCGCGTACAGAATATACCGCTGCTTATACATGTTGGTAAGGATTAACAACCAGCCTACGAAAGCCTGAGGTCCCACGAAATTGGGCTACGTAAATGTCACGGCTAAGTTTTATTTTAGTTCCATTGAGTCCTGTCGTTACACTTTCTGCTTCCTGCGTAGGATGAACGCACCTAGGAGTTGAAAAAAAAAATCTAAGCAGTAAGGCAGCAATCGGATGCATGGAACCCAAATATAGCGGCAGTAGATGCAAGATTGTATGCAGCGGATGGATTCTCAGCTCGTGGAAGTGGGTGTAGGAACGCAAAACATGGCAGCAAAACTACTAAACCACAGCCCCCTTACCCCACCACCCACTTGAGCCAGCAGCAGCCGCATTAAGGATTTGCCTAGTGAGCCAAAGCTGGAGAGTTAAAAGGCAAAGAGAAGTACTACTTCTAAACTGTAGCTCCTAAGCCACTTCACCAACTATGCGTTTTTTACCGGTTATTTAATATTTAGCTATATCGTCTAGCTGCAATCACTCCAATGAGGGCAGTTGGTGCTGGTTCCAAGCTCCCTATCAGGAGTGTTACGTTATTGAACATAATGAAAGTCTCTGTTTCATCAGTTCCTTCTACTAACCTACAATAAGAAGGCTTCCCTTTTCATTATTCTACCCATTCTGTGAGTAGCAAAATTACAAGCATTGACATAATCATAACTTATTTGGCTTAAGAAACGTAACCAACAATTTTCTGAAACTTTGTACAGATGGAATGTTGCGCATGTTATCAATAGCTTCTTATTGTGGGTGGCGTTCGGAGGAAGTATAGGGGGAGACGACAAATTGAACGTAAGCTTCATGCAGCCCACTTTCATGGTTCGAACTGGCTGGCTGGCTACCGGCTGAAATGGGTGGCTTAGCTGCATATTATTGTTCTTTTAGCTTTAAAGACAGTAAGTAGACTCGTTCTAGTCTTCATCTACATTAACTGTAAATAGGTACTGTCCAGGTGAGAAAACTTTCAGATTTTTATTGCCCCTGACGTATACAGTACTCGGTAAATAAGTTTCACGTTCCTGAAGTATCCGTCCTGTTCAAACTCCTGGACGAGAATCGCTTACAAACTCCTGGACGAGAATTGTTGGCAAGCAGGCGCCGCCAACCTGCCTGCATTAATGGCTCGTGTGCGCAGGCCTAGGCCAGGGCTCGTCAACATCTCTCGGCAGAAAACCAGCGCGAGCCTCGTTTGATCCAATTGCCAAGGGTTAATCATTGATACAGGCAGATAAAAAGAATTAGATAGTCACTAATCTATTCAATTCACATTTTCAATATAATAAAAATGTGGATGATTGCTACTTATAAGGACGTAACAAAATAAGAAACAAAAACAGTGATGGTAATTTTAGAAAGAATATATTATGGGTAACAATACTAAAAAATCAATTTCCGGTTGTATGTATGTCAGGGGTATATAAAACAACATAAGAAACCTCCATGTCCATTTATCTTTTTTTTATCTATATATTGATTCATTCGTCAGTCAGTTATTAAGAAAAGTGGGAAAAATTAGGCCGCCACAGCAGAAAGCTAACGAGAGAGCTCACTTGCAAACGCATTCACGAGGCAGTTGCAACAAGTTACTACCCTAGCAATCGCTTGAAGATTTACTACGATCTCGTGAACAGGATTGTGTGTAGAGTATTCCGGAAGAGTGCTAAATGTTAGGCGATAGACTAAATGTTAGGCAATAGACCAGTTGCCAGCGCACTGGGCTACAGAACGTGATTGAACGGTAGAGAGAAAGCTCTAAAACGAAGAAAAGCAGATGTCTCACTGTCCCGACTCTGTTTGAAAATGGTGGAGGGGGGGGGGGACGGGCAGGCAAATCCAACTTATAAAAGAAACGAACCTAACTTACATCGGCGATGGTTTTAGCGATGGCGGTTAGGTTAGATTAAGTATGATAGGATTAGGTGAGCTATATTATAATAAATAGCTTTTATTAAGAACACGATGGATTCACAAAATACGCTTACAAGCTCACAAGTACAAACAAATTTGCCAAAATTCAACCTAGTAATTAGGCCCAGTCACAAATATTGGTGGCCACGTACAATGAGAATAAATAGATACACTTAGCCCTACACCTGCAGCCACGAATAGCATTGAGCAGCACAGGAGAGAGAAAGAACTCTTCACTGCATTGGTACAGAGGATAGGAGTGGGTTAGCTTGAAAACGTGAAATAATTTCTGCTCCCGTTATTAGAAGAAGCCATCGTCTAAATACATAAACTTTGATCACGAAATAATATTAGACTAGGCTGAGTTCGTAAGGAGGGTCCCCCCCCCCCTTCTTCTTCCGTCAAGCCTCCAAGAACAAGGTCCCTCCGGAAGAAGAAAAACGCAAAAAAAGAAAAAGAAATAAAGCGAGGAAAATCCACTTCCGACAGAGACATGAGTTTGTGCGACTTTATACGTTAAACATATTAAAGTAATGCTACTTAAAATACGGATATTAATAGCTTCATCAAAGTTTCTGTTGTGCCCAACTTTAATAATCATTATAGGCTTACATATCATGTACAGTTTTATTTCAGAACTTTGAAAAAATAAAGTAGGGAATTAGGCTACCCAATAAAGCTATTTAATAATAACTCTTTATTCGGAAATAGAGTTAGCTCCGCAACTGGGTAATTCCCCACTTTTATTGGATTTCAGGCTAAGTTTTAGAATAAGTACAGAGCTTTGTGACATCTGAGGCGTTTCTCCGTGAACAACGAAAAATTCACAACCATAAACAAAGTTACGGTTCCATTGACGAGCAACTAGAGCGGTCACAAGGACATGAGATGGTATTCAGCGCCCTCTCTCGACAAACATGACAAGTTTTTATTGTAAGCAAAGAAATAACTATACCCCTCTTAAACAATAGCAGTCTTTAATCACGCGGTTATGGTGTAAATTTCAGCCTAACGTAACCTATAACCACAAAAAAACTTCTTAGCCCCAATAAAAATTCAAATTCTGCTCCAATCAAACAACTTCACTTTGTAAATAAACAATGTGACGTCACAACCAAGACCGATAAGCGCACTCAAAATGAAGTTGCGAGTTGTGGTCGTAAACATAAACAAAAATGAGTCTCCGTGCGACAACCACGTTTTTGGTCGTCACGTGGACATGAATTTGGTCGTTTCTGCAACTTGTGGTTGTATTCACGCACACAACTTCGCCACAAAGAATCGCCAGCATGTTTTATAACATAACCATATACAACATCTACCTATATTCTACTCAGGAAGCAAAGAGCGTTGGATTCTTTGCTTATAGATTGTAATGGTTGATGGTAATGGTCATCCTGAGTTTATCCTCTGCACCTATTTAGCGTAAATTTAGTATTGTTTATGTTATCCACAAAAAAATTATGAAGTAAATTTGAGCAATTGATCTACTATTTCAGTAAAATCTCAGGTTTAAAGTGTGAAGAATAATTCCAATATTTTTTAATAGACGAAACACCTTAAACTATGATAAACTTGAATTTTAAATAACATTTTGTGTTTAAAATAAAAACTTGTCAACTTCTAAATGAAATGTGGACAGGGCCTGCACAGTATTCCCATCCTGGTGTTATAGGAAAGTTGTTGTTGTTGTTGTCTCAAGTTTTAGGAGGCAAATATTTTTTAAGCCATAGCAGTAAAGCTGTTCAATAGCGACTGCCGGGCTAATTTTCCTCTATCGTGGAATCATGTCCTTCGCTTGACTATCACGTCAATCGATCAAAGCGTATGAAAGGTCACAGACTTCGTTAGCAAACCGCATATGCCAAGTTTGTTGAAGGAACGAAATATAAAAATTTTCGAGAATGGCTTTACGTTAATTTTACTTCCTTTCTGCAAAGTCAATGCATACCCAATGCTGAACAGGCCAGGGAGCTTCTATGGAGAGGAGGGAGTCAGGAGCTTCGCCCGTGAAGCTCAAGAGTCTTATGGCTGTAGCCAGTCGTCCTACGCACCAATCGCACATCAGTAAAGTCTCTTAGCTGCAGCCAGTCGCGTATGCACCAATCGCATATCGGTAACTATGTTTATCTGCTGCTCCCCCCTCACTTCCACCAATGAGCGTCTCCCAGCCATAAAAGATCTGGTTGACTCGCATGAGAATCTGTGAATGGGCCGAAGGCTCCCTCTTCCTCTATGGAAGCTCCTTGGAACGGGCAACTCTCAAGGAGGTATAATAGAAAGGAGGGAGCCAGGAGCCTCGTCCGTGAAGCTCAAGTTTCCGGTGTGGCTGCTGCCAGTCGCCGTATGCATCAATCGCGCATTAGTACATCAGTTTGTTTGTTGCTACTGCGTCACTTCCACCAATGAGATTAATGTGTGTTCGTTCGTTACAGTCGTCGAGTGCCAGAGGCACTGACTTACATGAACGCGTCACAGTCACGCCTGAATGGTTGGAAGGCTGGCTGGGCAAACCTACAGCGGCAGGGCTCCCTCCTCCCTATTAAAGCTCCTTGGCAACTCAGAAAATCATTATATCAAAGAACCACCCTAATCTTATTCATTCATCCTAAATATCAAGAAACTAGCGACAACTTTTTCACTTCAAGTTTTATATTTAGCTTCTATGTCAAACTTTGAAATTTTTCTCGTCCAAATTCTGGAATAACTTTTTGATCACTCTTATCTTTTCTAGAAGGAAATCATGCTGCGGTTGGGATAATGGTGCAATGGCATCTGATCACTATCAGAATTTCGTCAAAAAACGGTCACAAAAACGGACAAATCATTCGGAATCATTCACAGAGTGGTCATAAGCTGAACCCCGAGGTGTGTTGCAATTACAACCCAGTGGGCCTACAGCAACCTGAAAAGCGGTTGTGAGAGCGCCATCTATTGATGAGCGGTGTAAGCTTAACAATAATGAATATCAGTGTTATTGTATCTTCGTCGGCGTGGGCTAGTAATAAGTTATTTCTTTATTTACTGTTAAGGCCACGGCGTTCGCTCGTTGCTTGCGTTAGCAAGTGCTTCCTAATTTTTCCACGCCTGGCACCACTGGAGAACTTTTACCGTGTTCTCGCAACCCCTATAAATTATCAACCCATAAGATCATAAAAAATGAATGTTGTGCAATTTTTATGTAACGTTTTAAATTAATATTTGAATAACACTGAAATAACACAAGCTTTCGCCCCCTTTAAATTTCAGCTCGTGTTCCCATGGGGTACAGAGCACCCCTGTTTGGGAACTACTGGTGTTACTGGTGTATTATCATTATTCCTGGTTTTTCCAACGCACCCTTGTCGTTATCATAAGAATTCTTGCCGTAAATTCTAATAATTCAGACCCAACTTAATACTTATTTTACGAAATGATAGCCAGAAAGATGGAAACAGTCTAGGTATATTTTACGGTGAACTCTGAATAGTCGATGTGATAATATGAATAATTTACCAGATATCTATATATTATTACTATAGATAAGATGCCCAAAATATGGAGTTGTTCTAAGGAGAGCGCATGTTTTAGAAAAATATACAGCACAGGAGGGCCGATCGAATACACGGCCTCTGTCAGTGGGCATCGTGTGAACTACTCTCGCAAGGGCAAAGGGGTCAAGTCTGCTCGTGTAGCGAGCGAGAAGCAAGGTGCACTTTGAGAGATTAACACCGATAAAATGGACAGCAAGTCGGTGAAGCGTGAAATTGTCTAACCGAGGGAATAAGCTATGTCTTGCCTTAAAACTACAAAACCTTCCATATTGTAGGAATGGGTGATTCCATAATTTATGGAGAGGGTTAAACCAATGAAGGTTCTCATGGGGAATTCCTGGCAGGTAACTCTCGAGGACGTAATCCGGGCAGTGATAAGTAAGCGTATGTAGGACGAGACGTTTTTACGATAGAAATGTTCGCATTGAACGTTTCGGACAGAGGGGTTGAACCCGTAGTGTCGTGGCCTCATTTGCCATGGCCATTCATCACCATGTAACGAATTTAAACTGTTCCATCTTTTGTATCTACAACCACCACTGTAATTCCAAAAATATAAAAGATGATCAAACTAACACTGAGTCGTCAATCAAGCCTTTTGCGTAGATTTTTAAGAAGCCCTCTTTGATACCGAACTACTAAACAATTCTTCATTAGATCTTCCAAAAATATCACTAGCAGCACTCAACATGACAGCCAAGTCACACGACGTGATCCAAGCAGTGAGACTCAGTGTATTATGTCGCATAACTATATAAGAATGTTTTATCTCGGCATTCCTGCCGGTAATAAGTCTCATTTAGCCGAGTGCGCTACTACTGGCGGGAAAAAAGCGTAAAGAATAGAAAAAGACGAGAGAGTTGAACTGTCCCGCGGACTAGTTTGGCTATCGCGATCGACAGCCCACCTCAAAGAACAGAAGGGGAAATATAGAGAACCTACCTAACTTTACAAAACTAACCTTTTCAGCAGGAGCTGCGGCCCGCTGCAACATCTCCTGCGGAAAAAGCACTTGGCACCCTTGGAACCACTAGTGTAATCTTTGTGTTTCCTTAATCTGTAAATTATGTTTCCGATAGGCGAGTTGGCGTCACAGTAACCCATGTCGCAATCGTCGTTACCGCTGGGTGGATTATGCTTGCCACCCAGTAGTAGTAATCAGAGCTGGGACTACCGAATGAAATGCGGTATTTTGGTGGTATTTTCATCTACCGAAATACCGAATCTTTTCTGAATCTTCTACCGATACCGAATGGATATACCGAATTACTTTCTTCGGTATCTTTGAATTTCCCGGACCGACAAAATCAGCTTCTTAGCCCGATATGACCCACTGTCTTTCCAGGAAGACATTAGGAAAATCCCATTGATTTTGGTTCAGTTCAGCATTTTCTCACGGTATTGCACTCCAATGAAGAGATGAGATGCTGCGCTATGAGAATTGGGCGTAGTGCGTCATAATGTTTCGCTCACTCAAGTGTCACGTCCTTCCGAACTTAGTGCAGCGTGAAGTGCCAGGAGTGATCATACACTCCGCATATTTCTGTTAATTTCATTGCTAATCGTGAATATAGAGTGCCACAATAATTCATGCTCGTGTAAAATCGTTTTAGCATTCTATTGAAAAAAATTTATATTAAAAACTTCGTTTCATAAAGTGATACGAGTAAATTTTTCAGTGCACTTCGTGTATTACAGTGGGCTGTTTCGCCAAAACTTTCATGTAAACAATGAATCCAGGAAGATTCTATACTACCTCGCCCACATGCGGCATTATGGGAGTTGTTGCTAAAGAAACAGGTGACGATGATGTTGTTGAAGATGCTTCTAAATACAGTTGAACTAGGTGAGTCTATTATGAAGTTCATTTATCTTGATTTATAAATTTATCATTTGATATAAATGAGTATGAGCGATGCATTAGACATTTTCTGAGGAGTTCTGGGACATTCTTGTAGATTTATTCTGT
This sequence comes from Parhyale hawaiensis, assembly GCA_001587735.2. Lineage (NCBI taxonomy): Eukaryota > Metazoa > Arthropoda > Malacostraca > Amphipoda > Hyalidae > Parhyale > Parhyale hawaiensis. Next base: position 2,080,671 of record LQNS02278124.1, on the reverse strand, counting down.
TGAAACTAATGTTCTTCTTGTAGAATAATTTTACTCTCAATGCTTCAATGTTGTGTTTACCAGTGTTTGCACATTTCAAATATTATAAAGTTTATTCATGAATTAATATTATTATATAAATAACTATAAGCGACGCATCAGCGTGTTTCTGATGAGTTCTGGAAGATTATTGCAGATTGCATCTGCTTAATACATATATGAGGAGTTTTTTTGAAATCTATAGGCCCCGGCGGGCATGTTTCTTCTGTTTTATAAGTTGCTTGCTGGCGTTCTTGCCCTCAAGCTAGCAGTGATCTTTCGGCGCCAGATACGGCTAAAAAATTTTTCCCGTTGTTGGCATGCTGGGAATATTACTCCCATTCCCGAAGGTTCAGTGTCGCCACATGTCGCCAACTACCGGCCCATTACGCTGACGCTCATTTTATCGAGTGTTCGAGAAATTGGTCGCTTGTACGCTTGGTCGTATTACTGAGGTTATGGGTTTGCTGCTGCTGGTTAGTTTGCGTATAGAACTGGTTTGAGTTGTTGTGCTGCCTAGTTGTCGGTGCCACACCATTTACAGTCTGGCGCTGGATTATCGGTCTGAGGCACACCTTGTATAGTTGGACTTTTGCTCGGCGTTTGACAGCGTCAAGTACAGGGGTGTATAATACAAGCTTTTTGTTTCTGAGCGAAAGCAGAGTGAGTCTGTTGATGGCGTTTTGAGTGCCTCCGTCACGGTGGAGTCTAGGGTCCCTCAGGGTAGCGTGCTCGGCCAGCTGTTGTTCGTTCTGTATACTAGCGACATGTTCTCTTTGCTGGAAAACACGATCAACTAATCCGATGATTCCACTTTGATAGCAGTGATACCTGCTCCCCGCATGTGCGTAATGCTGTCGCCCAGTCTCTGAATAGGAATTTGTCACGGTAGCTGCATGCTTTCATTCGCAGCTCACAGTCCTTTACTCCGCTGGTTCGATGATAACCCAGCACGCGAGCTCATTGCTGGTATAGGCGTGCTGACTCGGCAGTTATATGCATGCACTGCGCCGAGGTGGAACTTGCGTTCCTCAGAGATGAGGGGGGTCGGGGTTGCGGCTTGTTTGAATCTTCCGTCAAATTTGGCGCCATAATTCTTGATAACCCGTTTTCGGCTGCAGCCGCACTTCTCTGGGGCCATTGGGTCTATACCCGCAGCATAGGGTCACTTTACCTTTACCTTTATTAGTGCATAGGTCTCGGCCTGGAGTATGAAGCTGAATGCCAGTAAGACCAAGTCTATGACTGTCAGTCGGTCACGGAAACTTTTACCGCATCATCCACATCTGGAGATAGATGACACTTTGCTTCAGGGGACAAGCTTCTTGGAGATTCATGGTGTTGTCTTTGATGAGAAGATTACTTTTCAGCCGAATATTAGGTGACTGGTGCCACGTGCTTCCAGTAAGATTGGGCTCCTACATAAGGTGAATCCTGTGTTTGGTGACAGTGAGGTTGTCCGCAGATGCTTTTATGCTTGTTTGCTGTCTGTGTTATAGAGTATTGTTCTCCGGTCTGGGCTTCAGCAGCTGGCACTCACTTACGTCTGTTGGACAGACTTGTTAGTTCAGCCAGCAGGCTGTTCGCAGATAATGATCTGGTGAAACTGCCCCACATGAGAGGGGGTGGCGGAACTCTGTAAGTTTTAAAAAGTGTACAATAATGAAAGGCATTGGTTGTATTCTTCTGTTCCGGCCCTCAAAGTCTCTTCGAGAATTATACGTGCTGCGGCCGGTCCGCACTTTTTCACGTCGGAGAATGTTAGGTGTCGAACTAATCAGTTCGGTCGGTGCTTCGTATCCTGTTTGTTAAGGTTTGGAACTCATGGCCGGCATCGGCTTTCGGTCGTGTTGGCCTGCAGGTCAGCTGTAAATGGATTTCTGATGGATTTCCTTTGGCAGCATTTCGGGCTTCCCGGTGTTGCAAAGTGCTTCATTCGGGTTATGCTTCCCGCATGTGGGGGCCTGGACCCGATGTTTTTATGATACCGAGCCAAATACCGAAAAAATACGGAATCATTCAGTATGTTTTGGGAAAAGCACCGAAATACGGAACCGAATGATCCGTTTTTTAACTACCAAATACGGCGGTAGAGAAGAAATACCGAATCCCAGCTCTGGTAGTAATATTCGCCTAGTTTTAGCCTCCCAACCCACAGAGTACACTATGATCCAAAATAAAGGTAGATTAACTTTGACTGCACCCTCTCCTGGGAAATCCACACTCACTAGTTCGTGCGGCAGACATAGACCAACTGGCCCCAAAGGAGTAAGTGCGCAGCTGCAGCCGAGGACGGGTTGCTATGCGAACTAAGGCGCCGATACGGAAGGTTCAAACGATCCGTCACCACCCACCCCTCTATGGCAGGTACCCCCATGATAGCCATGCGCACAAGCAAATTTGCTGACTCAGCGCCCCGAGGCCGTGACGAAGACCACGCCTGGCTTGGGGAACGGTTCGTACGACCTTCAGCACAACTTGTGCAGCAAGCATCGTCCGCTGCTGCCGTGGGTATTGTGAATTATTATATTAAGCGTTAGTTTCCACAACATCGGCGATGTAACGGAGGGAGAAGCAATGGAAATACAGTATGACGATCGATAGAAATAGATAGCCCACGCACGGTGTTTCCACAGGATCCATGCGCATGGGAATAGCAAGTCGAGAAAGAAGAGGAGGATCTGAATCAAGCATGAGCAAGTAGTATTTTGAAAATCGAAGGAAGCAAATTGCGTGCGAAAGACAGATAACCCGACGACCTAGTTAATGGCAAAAATAACCTACACAACGAGCTCCCTGGGGTCGCCGGGTCGCGCTATCGTCTCTTACGACGATTTGTGTGCGTGTTTGTGTACGCAGATCGTGTTCGCGTAAGCGGCGTTCAAGTTGGTGCGCCGCGCTGCTCGCTGTATCGCTGATTTAGTTGGGTTAGGATAGCTAACGTTAGGTATCATTAGGTAACATTAGGTAATGTTATATATCGTTAGGTAAGGTTAGGTAAGGTTATATAGGTTAGATTGGGTTAGGTTGGGTCAGGTTAGGTTGGGTCAGGTTAGGTTGGGTCAGGTTAGATTAAGTTGGGTTGGGTTAGGTTAGGTTAGGTTAGGTTAGAAGGTTAGGTTTGGTTAGGTTAGAAGGTTATGTAAGGAGGTTAGGTTAGGTAAGGGTAGGTTAGGTTAAGTTAGATTATGTTTGCCTTGGTAGTGTTTATTTTAGTGGTGGCGCGCGCAGGAAAGCTTACGTGAACGCAAAATTGTCGTGAGAGACGATAGTGCCGCCGGGCCCTTGAAGTAATTACCTCGTAATTACTTCAGGGCCGGGCCCCATAACATAGAATTGGCAAGCCTAACTAATCTGACCCTATGGCGTACGGCCCGTCCCCTGCCCCCTGAGGGGTCAAAAAGAGGGAAAAAGAAGGGACATAAAGAACGTGAAGAGCAACTCGGAATCCATGCACGAACCAACCTGCATGGGAACAGCAAATCAGGAAAGACTGCGAATCAATTTACGGACGGCAGAGTCACTGACCTAAATGACACATTGGAAGCATCACTACGACGTCAACAACACCGTTTAACGCCGTAGTCGCGCGACCAGAGTACCGTCCCTGATAAGTTTTTTATATTTATCGTTCTTATGTAATGATATTTGCTTTAATGATGTTTTTTTCTAATGTAATGACATTTGCTTTAAGGATATTTTCTGATCAAGTGAAAAATTTGCTTTCATACTGTTTCGGTGCTCTGTATGCACAAATAAGAAGCAGTGTATTTAGTCAGTCTCATGATAAATTTCCAGGAAAAAAGGTATGATCACAAGTACAGTTTTAAGGGTGGAAATAAGTGTAAGCCACTTTTGAAAATTTAGTCCATCCGTTCTACTTCACAATGCCAAAGAAGGAATACGTTCACATTCACTATGTAAGCAACCCTAACAGTCGTCGTGACGCCAGAATACATATAAACACTGATAAAGTGGTGAATACAGCCTCTGCAGAATGCCACCATAATCCCCTTTACAAACATCAAGAAAGGTAAAATTTGTGCTTACAACCAAGATAGAATATCTATTAGCTACATTACAAAACAAATATCCAGGTCCCGCAATGTTGTGAGTAACTTTCTGAAGAACTCACGATTATATGGAACCAAAAACGGCCAGGCACTCCACCAAAAATTACCAATCTTCGACTTATTTGGAAGGCATCTAAAGGTGAGTTCTGCTCAAGAGAAGTGCAACAATCTTAAAACGCACCGATAATTATAGATGAATTAGTCAATTGTTGCACGACTCCCCAAATTTCGTGTATAAAAAAACATGCTCCTGCTTTGACTGCTCAGCACAAGAGGTTGCATGTTGAATTGATGAAGGCAAAAGTTACGGGACGGAGGAGAATTGGGATTATGTGATCGTTTCCAATGAAGTTTAATTTGGACAGGCCAGACGGATTTCAGCGCTAATGGCATGACTCGAGGAAAAAGAGTAACTGTTCAAAAAAAAAAAAAAACACTTCGAAGAAGATCAATCTTTTCTACCTCTGGAAAAGCAAAGTTAGTAATGATGGAAGTAAGACAGAACTCCGTTCGATACTTTTGGGTGATAAAGGAAAGTTTCGTTCCATTTCTGCATGAAATACATGACAATAATGGAACTTTTCAGCAAGATAATGCGGCCATCCACAGATCAAAGCCAACAAAAGACTGGTTTGAAATGAAGAACATCCAAGTTTTGGACTGGCCTGCCAAGTTTCCGGACTTGAACCCAATAGAAAATCTATGGGGAATTTTGTCAAGGCGAGTTTACCATAATGAACGTCAATTTACAGATAAAGAATACCTGTTGTTGTTTGTTGCCAGCCTGGAGACGAGGCTCCGGAGGGGGCTTAGGCAGGGGCGGGGGGTGGAAGTCGAAGAGAGGAAGAGAAGCGATGAAACGCGTAGCTCCGAGTGGGTCCTGCCGAATGCTCACCGAATGATCAGTCAGTAGGGTGACTAGAACACGAGAAGAGACCGTTAAAGAATCCCTAAAATCTTCAAAAATTTCTTCTGTTCAATGCAGAATAGGTAAGTTGTAGTGTTGCAATTCAAAGGGAATACCTGCCAATATTAAATCTTGGATAATTATTTTTCCTATAATACCAACAATCAAAAGGGCATACCGATAATCAAAAGGGCATACCGATAATCAAAAGGGCATACCGATAATCAAAATGGCATACCGATAATCAAAAGGGCATACCAATAATCAAAAGGGCATACCGATAATTAAAAGGGCCTCATACTTATTTTCACTCTTAAAGCTGAACTGTTGGTCATGATTTTTTCTGAGAATCTATATATTAATACGCTAGTACCTACCTACCTACGTACCTACTTACCTTTTGTGTCACGCTCTTCATCATTAAAAGATAGAAGGAAATTCGAGCTTTATTCAGTTCGAGAAG
>LQNS02278124.1:2035414-2050312 GCA_001587735.2 Parhyale hawaiensis | reverse complement strand
ATCCTTCGTTGCGTCTGTGGTGCAGGCATCCTTCGTTGCGTCTGTGGTGCAGGCATCCTTCGTTGCGTCTGTGGTGCAGGCATCCTTCGTTGCGTCTGTGGTGCAGGCATCCTTCGTTGCGTCTGACATCCCGTGCCTCCGTGTTGGGCCGCCAAGAGCTCGTGCGGCAGTCATGCCGAGATTCCTGGGTGCTATTTGAGGACTTAGCACAGTCCCTCCAAAGATAGGCTGTTTTACATTTGACTGTGTGCAGTACGTCAAGACCTAAATTAAGTTTGTACGCCGTCTCCGAAATTCTAATCAAGCTAAACATATTTAGTTTTTAACTCATTGTGAATGGAACACTTCAAAATATTATTTTTTGCTCACCAAACGTGTTTGAATTGTAAAACAATTCAGAATTTCACTTCTATTGACAGAAAAAAAACTGAAAAAAGTGCAATATATAATGAATATTTGAACATTTTTAACGGAGTAACTAAGCTATTAGTATTTGCTAATGAAGGCGTTGCTCATCACAGGAAACCCTTTCGCTTTACTGTGTTACTAACTCCATGTAAAATGTGCAACATCACCGGTACATAGTCCATTCAGGAAGTATGGGGTGGGTCATTACTAAGTAGGGCCGGTTATTGAGGTTCAGCCATCCTATTTTAAAGGGAGTTACGTACACGGGTGAACCTACCGAGTTCCCGAGTCTCGCCGAGGCCTTAGTAACCGTTTTCAGATGTCCAATATGTCTCCATTCATTTACGCTTTTACTAATAACTTTCATCCTACTATCGTTCGTTTTCTCCGATTTGTTCTACCCATGTTCAATGAATCTATCTGGGAACATCCTCGCGCATGTGTTCCTTGGTCCTATCGACATACGGTACAGCATGTTCCTTTCGTTGACGCTCGCTGGATCAAAGCGTACGCTGAGAGAAGGAAGGTATAAGTTATAAAGGAATAAAATATTAATATAAGAGGGAGCTTTCTTGTGCTAAAGGAGACTTTCCACAAGCCCGCTTGGCTCCGCTTAACCTAGTTAGGTTGTGTTTCGCACTTGGCTGTGCTTGTGAACAGTGCGTAGTCAACAGTTGTGTCCAACATTCTTTACAGCATACTCACAAATAACCACAGATTCGTAACGTAAATCAGGTGTAGTTTCGAGTGTATACTTGCATCAACTGCCTACACATTTATTACATCATCTTGTAAGTCAAACTTCATTGGAAGAGCAGTTTAGCTACAACCTGTCAACAGGCAGAGTAACGACAGTACATACAACGGGTCCAGTTTACTCACGTTCTGCACGCACTCCAATGGAACGACAGTAACAAAATAATCAGCTTTAAGTAATTAGTAAATCCCCCATTGCCAGTAAACTATCTTTAAACATCTTGTAGCTTTCGGTAAAAAAAATCTAGGTTAGGTCCTAGGTTCGCCTTATAAAAGGCCTGAACTAAGGAGGTTTGAAATAAAAAATTGAATAAAGAACACTAAGAATTTGCACATTTCGGTACTTCTTTTGCCCGTAAACATGCAGTTTGGCAATCTGTAGTATTAATTATATATATATAGTAGCTGCAGCATGCAACATACCAACTCATACTAGCTCACCTTTGTACAATATTTACTCAAGTTGAAGCTGTGATGTCATAGCTGTGGCGTGATATGCGTTTTGCTGTGAAAATGTGAGGCATTTAGAACATTTTTGCTGTGCTTTTTTGTTATTCGCAGTATTTATATACGCGAACAACACTGTTCTTTGCGTACATACGCAAATTCTCTATTCTAGAAACAGCAACACACATTCTCGTCTATGAAGTGAAAAATACAACCAGCAGCATTCTGCCGTCGCTTGCTCTAGCCCTGTCAGTCATCCGAGAAGCGACGTCTTTTGTAGGCCGACGTATTGTGACGGCAATGAAAGTTGCTCGTGTGAACCAGCCTTCAACAGGGAATATTTCGCGAGCTCACTGGGCTGAGAAAAAGGAATGTTGATGCCTTGCATTTCTTTCCAGTGCATCGTATATGTTTCTGCGAATCAACAATAGAGTAGTATCACAAATTTTTCGCCGTCATTTTCGACAGCCGGACACACTAGCTAATCAATATATAAATAGCTAGGTATTAACGAATGAGAAAGTACATAGGCAGTAGAATGCATTGGGTACCGCAATCGTAGAGTCTGGTATATATACAACTGCATTAAAAAAAAAGATATTTCAAGTGGACAGATCGAGAACAATGAGTCACGGTCAGTCTCCAAGTACCGCCACTAGACAGTGAGGATGGGACATAAAAGTATAGATGCTGTTGGTGCATCCGTGAAAAATGCTCACCTACTTATATAGAAAACAACTGCTGGCAAAGTAATAGTTTGCAAACACAGTATTGGCTAACTGCGAGCGGGAGACTAATAAAAGGGCAAAATAGAGGAAATATTGTCGAGAAAAAATGTTGCTCGCGAACGAAGCAAATGTTCACGATGCATTTTGCCCAAGGTCAGATCGAGGCCCTCAAAGTCATACCCATTTGTCCCGAGTTCTCCTGATCCGGAAGTGAATACAGAACAGTAATCCCTCGATATTCGTGAGGGTTACGTCCCATTTAGGGGCCGCGAATAGCGAAGGCGCGAATAGCGAATACTTGAAACATAGGAAATAAATAGGTTACGTTCCTGAAGAAGTAAATATACTCCCTTGAACCTGAAACGCTGTTGACTGCTTCAGGTCACAGGTTTTTCCAACAGGAACTGTTCTTACCTGTGTGCGAGCATAAGTGAGTGATGTGTGTGCGAGCATAAGTGAGTGATGTGTGTGCGAGTAGAAGTGAGTGATGTGTGTGCGAGCAGAAGTGAGGGATGTGTGTGCGAGTAGAAGTGAGTGATGTGTGTGCGAGTAGAAGTGAGTGATGTGCACAGTACAGTAAAGCTTTACTGTACTGTGGTGATGTGTGTGCGAGTAGAAGTGAGTGATGTGTGTGCGAGTAGAAGTGAGTGATGTGTGTGCGAGCAGAAGTGAGTGATGTGTGTGCGAGCAGAAGTTAGTGATGTGTGTGCGAGCAGAAGTGAGGGATGTGTGTGCGAGCAGAAGTGAGGGATGTGTGTGCGAGCAGAAGTGAGTGATGTGTGTGCGAGCAGAAGTGAGGGATGTGTGTGCGAGCAGAAGTGAGGGATGTGTGTGCGAGCAGAAGTAGTGATGTGTGTGCGAGCAGAAGTTAGTGATGTGTGTGCGAGCAGAAGTGAGTGATGTGTGTGCGAGTAGAAGTGAGTGATGTATGTGCGAGCAGAAGTGAGTGATGTATGTGCGAGCAGAAGTGAGTGATGTATGTGCGAGCAGAAGTGAGTGATGTATGTGCGAGCAAAAGTGAGTGATGTGTGTGTGTGTAGGTATGTGTGTAGGTGTGTGTGTGTGTGTGATGAGAAAGTGTGTATAGGAAGGAATTAGCCGTCAAAAAGACGACTTCCCATCTCCCAGGCTCGTAAGTCATCTGAAGGTTTGAATCCCGGGCGTAATTTTTGGGCCAAGATTCCTAAGTCGAGAAGTTCGTTGGCAGAAAAGTTCCTTGGTCCGGAGGTTTGTGAGTCGGGGTTCTACTCTAATTACTTTATAGGACCGCGAATAACCGAGGGCGTCCAGCGAATAACGGAGGACTGTCGCACTCCAGGCCGTCGCGAATAACCGAAACCGCGAAACACGATCCCGCGAATATAGAGGCATCATTGTAGGTTACTTCTGAGTCACGTACGTCTTTTCGGTCACCTTCCTTCTGTGACCACCTTTGTTTTCGAACTCAATTCGATATGATTGCCCTTGAGTTCACCAACATGCTGTTTCGTTAGTAGCAGCAGAACAAAAATATCTTTACTCCAATGCCCAAACGCTGTCGACAGTTCGACTGCAATTCCAGCTGGAGTAGTTAACGTAATCGGATGTAATAATGACGAACAAAGGAAGTAAATAGAATTAGCCGGAAGATGGCGAAACTAGTTCCCAAGTGGAACTCCTGTATAATTGTCACCCCAAAATCCCACCAGTACAATTGTCACCCCAATATGTTCCAGCTGTACAATTGTTATCCCAGTGTATCTGTTGTGCGCGTTTGGTGGATTTGCGCGATCGATCGATCGCGCTGCGCGTGTGGTGGATCGTTCAAATATTTGAATGGAGAAAAAAAAAAAAAAAAAANTTAGAATTTACAGATATGCTGATTAGATTATTTCGCTCGCACAGTGCAAACAGACGAAGCCGTCTATAAATTTGTAGCTTATTAGAAGGTGATGCATATGTTGTGCGCGTTTGGTGGATTTGCGCGATCGATCGATCGCGCTGCGCGTTTGGTGGATCGTTCAAATTTTTAAATGGAAAACAAAAAAAAAACAGTCCATGCCTCCCCTAACCTACCCGACATTAAACCCGAATATAGTCCAACTTACCCGAAATTACGGCCTAATACCTACAACATCCACCAAACGCACAGCGCGATCGATCGCGCAAATTCACCAAGCGCACACATCATATATATATATTTGTTTCTATTCTGAACAAAATTTGCATCTTTGGTTTGTTTTCACAAAGTCAGTGACCTTTCTTTCATACGCTCTGCCTTACTTCCATGATTAGCATGCAAAATCTGTAAAAAATTCAATTTGAAAGAAGCTCTGATTTTCATTGGAAAGAAGTTCAACCTTAGTTATCTTCTTTGGGGCTTCTTGAAAAAATTTCAGTCACTTTCAAAGCAAAGGCATGAGGACCATTTCACTCGTATCATATCTACCGCTTTTCATTTCGTTCACAACAAATTGTGTCCGTTTAGCTTGTGGAGCTCGACCGTTTTAATAAGGCCAGCCAGATGCGTATACTTAGGATACGCTGCTGGAGAATGGAGCGGGTAGTGTTGGACATATCGGCTCTAAGGTATTCTTTCAAGCGAATGTGCGATGTCTAATAAAGGAAATACAATAACATCATGAGAACAGGTTAGGCGGCTTAAGAAACTGGCCGTGTCTCTTTGTTGTTTATCTGTCGCGTCAGAGGGAGCAGGAAAATCATGGGCTACTCATCAATAGCCTTAGGTCCCGTAGTTATAAAAAAATCGGACACGCTTACAAAAACTTCAGACACGTAAGATGATGATCGGCTGAATTTTCTGTAAACAGTAGAAAACAGAGCGTAGAAAAGTCATGCATAAATAAAGAACGTTGTGAGAAGTTGGTATGCAAGATTCACGTGTGAGAGAGGCTTGAGTCTGTTCGACAAGGTGTGCTAAGGTTGACGGGGGTTCGTCAGGCGGACTTTTGATTAGACGGGGTAGGTTAAATTACAGGAACACTATCCTAAGTCAAACGAAAGTAGGTTTTTCCATTATTTAACCGTGGAATTTTGATGGATGCCGGTAGTAATCATAAATACTAATTCGAGCAAGATTAGCCTAGCAGACGCTTTTGACTGCAGCTTTACTGCTAAGGCTTCAAAAATAACTAGAGTTCCAGGAGAAACTGAAGCCGAGAGCATACAACTCTCCTCAACCACATAAGAGAAGTACTGTGGAGACCGTTTTCACATTTAAACTAAAAATTGAAAAATCTGAGTATATTACAAAATATCATTCAATATACAGTATAATCATATTTTTGAGTAATATTCATCTCCACCTTAAATTGTATCAAATGATTAGATTTATTGTTTTTTTTTTTTGCGGAAATATTGAATAAATTGCTCAAATTTACTCAAATTAATTTGATAGACAACTCAAACAATACTAAATTTACGCTAAAGAGACGAGATAAGTTCAGGATGGCCCTCATAACCATCAGAGTGGAAATGTTTTGCGCAATCGATGGATTTGCGCGATCGATCGCGCTGCGCAAACGATCGATCGCTCAATCGCCTAACCTAACCTAATCAATGTTTTTCTTCAACTTTCCCCAATTTCTGAGTACAACGGGTAGGTTAGGGGAAGCAAGGCGCAGCGCGATCGCTCACAACATAAATACTAGATAGCTATGCTCTATGGTAATGTTATAAAATGTGCAGATACCATAGCCTATTTCACTCTACATATTGTAGAGCTTAGCTTCCTCTGAGTGTTGAAATAAAATGGAGATAAGTACATGAAAGGTACATGGGCACAACAGAAACTTTAAAATGTCTATTATGATTTATTGTTAACTTATTATAACTTTATAATAATTTAACATAGAAAGCCCTACATAGCTACCGCGTATACTCATGATGCATAACTCTCTGTGTCTGAAGAGGAGTTTCCTTGTTTTTTTTTTGTCTTTTCTACTGCCCTGGAGGGGGGGGGGGGTGGCAATTGCTTTAATTTCCCCGTCATGAACGCAACCCAGTCCAATATTATTCTGTGATAAAATATTAGGTATTCGTTTTAATCAACAGCATTCTCAGCAATCAATAGTAGCGTGCCCTTTTGTGCTCGATTTCTAATGGATATTGAGGCCTAACTTGTATAAAGTAATATGCCGTTACGACGGCGCAAAATCCATAGGGGGTCCCAAGACAAATAAATTGGTAGGCCGTCAGGGACGTCGAAAAATCCACCCGACAATTCACCACGAAATACACCATTTTTGAGCGACTAGCCTACATATGCGATGACCTCTGCAGTCGTGAGCAGAACCTAGCTTATTTCAACGCCTTCTTAGCCGAAACAGTTCTTTAATCTTCAGCATACCTTGTCTAGCCCTGTCCAAATCCACCAAACGTACGCAACATATCTACTTGTACAATTGGCACCCATATCTTAGGTGAGGTTGGATTAGGTTGGGTAATGTTAGATAAGGTAATTTTGGGCTATAGGTTACGCTAGGAGGCTAAGCTAGGTTAGGTATGGCTAAGCTAGGTTAGGTATGGCTAAGCTAGGTTAGGTAAGGCAAGTTTAGGTTAGGTTAATTAGTAATTAGGTAGATCAGACCCTCAGAACAACTGTCACACCAGTCTTTCCCACTTGCACAATTGTCCCTCCAATACAGTATTCTTCACCTGAATAATTGTCACCCCAAATGCCTTTTGGGTGACAGTTGTATAGGTGATCATCCCAAGTTAACAATGCAAACGCAAATCTCCATGGTAACTAAAAATTAACCATTCCGGTTGCACACCTTATCACGAAAGATAAATTACAATAAATGTCAAACAGGCTTGAAATTTCCTGAGTGCATCTCCGACGTAGTTGAGGTCCTTCGAAGTTAGAGCAGCAATTCACCAAGTTCACCACCTCTCCCTATCCTACTGTATGAATAGTACAATAGAAACTCGGATCCATGGGGAAGCACGTTAAGGTACCTTCACAGACAAAGGAAGCCTAACCATATCTGCACGGTGCCCAAAATTGACGTTTCCCTTTTTTATAGTTGTGATTTAGAAAATAAGGCAGACCTTGCCCACCTAACCTGACCAGACATTTTGAATCCTTGTGCAATTACCTAACTTTTGCGATCCAAGCAATTTTTGCCCGATGTTTCTAACCAGAATACCCAAAATGAGAATCTTGTGTTCCTATATGCAGGTATCCAGACACACAATTTCGGAACGCAGCTCGTATCCCCTGTTGTGACGTCATCGTTAAGTTTCTCATATAGTTACAAATGAAATGTCGGTTTGCGTCCAGTTTCCACAGACAACTACGTACATCAGAGCCGTGTTTCTGTGAACAACCAGAACTACGCAACCATAAATAAAGTCGTGGTTCTATTGGCGAGCAACTAAGGCACGATAGGAGATGGTATTCAGCGCCCTCTCTCGCCAAACAAGACAAGATTTTCTTGTCAACAAACAAATATCCATTCCACTCTACAAGCATCACAGTCTTCAAGCAAGCTGTTTTGATGTGAACTTTAGCCAAACATAACCTGTAACCATTAACAATACTTCGTTTTTGCCCAAAAATTCAATATTCCTCCGAATAAACAACTTCACCTGGCAAATACACATGTGACGTCACGACCAAGACCAATACGCACTAAAAATGATGTTGCAAGTAGTGGTCGTAAATACAACCAGAAACGAGTTCAAGTGCGACAACCACGTATTTGGCGTCACTTGGACATGATCCTGGTCGGGGTGTATTCCCGCCACACTTCATTTAGAGAAGATAGTTGTGTCGGATCTCAGGGTATACGCTAAGCCTTGAAATCTTCAGCATTGGGTTAGGTTAGTTTAGGTTCGTCCATCGTTTGCTATGGGGTCAGGCAACTCCAGGGGGCTCGCCCGTGTAGGTTACCTCAGCCATTAGCTAGGCCTTCGGGACGTCTCTCTTTCGAGCCCATGGCACTTTGCTTCCTTCGCACTTTCATACTCCTACTTGCTCATGCTTTATTCTGTTCTTCCTCTTCTTTCTTCACCTGCTGTCCCCATGCGCGTTGATCCTGTCTGGTAACACCTTCATACATGGTTCCCCCGTTCCTCTTGGCATACTCGGAGGCTTAAACTTCCTAAATATAACTAAATCTTCAGTATTGTAACATCATAAATACGTCACGCCAGTGTGGAAATATCAAAGATTCCTCTCTGCAATAGAGACGTGACGCAATTGTGGCGTCACAGTTCTGGGAATATAAGGGCGTAGCGATTACTTACAAATCTGACGCAACTATCATCTGTAAATGAACTGTGATTCACGCACACAGCTTCGTCCCTAAAAATTGGCTCGGGGTAATTAATCTTCATGCTATCGGATGACCGATCGCAAAAATGCATCAAGGTATCAAAGGTAAGGTACATGTGAAGTAAGGCTTATATGCCGGATCTAGTTTCCTAGTCAAGTGAAAATAACCATATACTAAGCTTGATATATATTCGAAACATGAAGATAAAACATTTATACGCACTAATTTCGTATCAGTCTAACAGAAATATTCTGGGAAAATAAATTTAATCTAGGAAAATGCTAAAAACTTGTTATTTAACATCAGTTAATAGTAGAAGAACATTTTCAGAAGTAACTAAACTATAACCATATCTAGTGTTACAGAAGTGTTTGGTACCACAATAAAGTAAAGTACTTTACTGTGGCAGTACTCCCAAATATTGATATTTTTAAGAGTTCCTTGGCAACATTTTACGGTCGATTCAGATATAGAATAGCCCAGAAGCCGTATGCTTAGTTATGTTCACTCGTCCTATGTTAAGGGAGTTACGTACGCTGAAGAACCTACCGGATATCCGTAAAATTGCATAAAGAAAGGAGATGGTAATTATTATTGCAGTTGCCAAGTACCGCCACTCGACAATAAGATCAGGGAATAATGCTTAGGTACTACTTATTTAAAATAAAACTGGTACTACTAAAGAAATTATTGTCAAACAGTTTTAGGTAACTGCTTCTGGGAACAAACAAAATAGTAAAAAGAAATGAGATATCAGTAAATAAAATGTTTCGCGCATACATACTAGACATAAATAGGCTACATGTTGCACTTTGTCTGGATACGGATCTTATTAAAGGAAAGAAAAGGATTTATGCTTGAATGACCAAAAGTTAACTACCAAAGTCCTAGACTAGTTGAACTATTTAGATTTGACAACGATCAAAAGAAGTGGATGTAATTTAATCCACGCGAAGCTGGCGAAACTAGTCTTTGAGCTAGGCCTACCAATGAAAATCTCCTTGGCAGCCTCAGTGCAGATAACATCAAACGCACAGCCCGAAACGCTACGGAAATTCAACAGTTGTGGTCAAACAGACTCTAAATTTCCTGTGTGGATCTCTTGCGTAGTTTAACCTCCGTAGCCGCAACTTAAGCGTTACAACAGAGATGGGTGTGTAGTATTTAAATACCACATAACTTGTCGCTTGGCCTACGTACGTTTCTCTACTACGGGCAGGAAACAAATCGCAAAGCATTGCCGGACTCTTTGACGGCCTTCCACGCGAGAGGAGAGAGATGGCAGAAATCCTGCGGACTAGGTGCGCTATCTCGCTCGAAAGTCCACCTCGCGGAACAAAAAAGGAAATGAGAACCTACTTAACATTACAAAACTAACCTCGTCAGCAGGAACTGCGGTCAGCTGCAACATCTCCTGAGGAAAAGGCACTCGGGTTTGCCCCTGGGGTCGTAAGGCCCATATATATTATGACACGGTAGGGCCCGTCAGCGCTATCGTCGTTCGCGCCGATTTGTGTGCGTGTTTGTGTACGCAGATCGAGTGCGTGTGAGCGGCGTTCAAGTTGATGCGCCGAGCTACTCGCTGCATCACTGATTATGTTAGGTTAGGTTCTATAAGGTTTAGTAAGGTTAGGTAAAGTTAGGTAAGGTTAGGCAAGGTTAGGTAAGGTTAGGTAACGTTAGGTAACGTCAGTTAAGGTTAGGTAAGGTTAGAAAGGTTAGGTTGGGTTACGTTCGGTAAGGAGGTTAGGTTACTAAGGTTAGGTTAGGCTACGTTATGTTTGCCTAGCTAGTGCTTATTTTAATGGTGGCGGGCGCAGGAAAGCTTACTTGAACGCAAAATCGTCGTGAACGACGATAGTGCGGCCCGGCATGAGAAAACTGAAACTGCCGCAGCGCCAACAAAAATCCATCAGGCGAAATGTGTTAGCGTTCAAGCTGCACAGGCTGTATTGCGAACTTTGAAAATCTTGAAAACGCCGCAGACCCTGCTTCAATATTATGTAAACATTGCTGAAAATGAGAATTTTCCACGGATACATGCACGTAAATACAGAAAGCAGAGAGAAATTATTCAACTAACGGAATGCTTGCTGCCTTAGCACCTGTCTTCAATACCCAAAAAAGGAAGAAATGCACTCACAAGCAAATATTTCTATAGCTCGTGTGAGACCAAAGATGCTTTCTTTGATCGAGACAATTTCAAGTATTTAGCATTAGCCTAGCTATATCAGAATTTCCGTTGTGAACTTTTGGGCATTTGAAGAAAGATAAAATGTAAAATTAATCACTTCTTTAGTTTAATGAAGGATTGTGTCATAGAGAACCCTTGGGCCAGGGGGCAGAGCAACACCTCGCATGCAATGGAACAGCTGCGAGCTTCTCAAACCAAGGAGTGGTGAATCAAAAACATCTTTTTGTAGCCACGTCAATGCTTTTGTTAGCTAATCAGAGATGCCATGTTCGTTTACTAACGATGGATTTCTATAATATTTACCAGAAATATTAATTTATTTTGCAATCAATGCATAAGTTAACTGGGTAGCAGTATTTGATTCATTTTGATCAATGCACAAGTATAGAAGTAGCGGAGCCGCAATGCTGGAAGTCAATATTAGAAGCAATTGCGATAACATTGTTCAATTTATGTTTATACGTCAGAACACATCAGGAACTCCCATTTCAAATTTTTCATTATCCAACGGAAGGAATCACTCTTTGATCGCGCATGCTCAGCTCAAGGGAGAAATCACAGTGCGATCAATTTTCACCACTGATCACGGTTGACTGCTGTGAGAATCACGTCAAAAGTGGTCACAAAAGCGGACGGAACAAGCGGACTCATCCTCAGCGTACCTGTCTACCGTTCGGACGAGACCAGCCCCTTGCGCCCAATTAACAGTGGGATTGCACAGTAAATAGTTCCTGCACCCAAAGTTTGCTACCCGGCAGATGCTTTTTTTTACAGTTTTCCTTCTCGGGTTTCATGAATTCACAAGTAACACATGTAAATATATAAAACTTTTATATATATTGGAGGCCGTTCTCAAATTTCAAATAGAAATGTAGATATTGATATAAAATAAAAATTCCCATTGGCAACGATTGAGCAGAAGAAATTGAAATAATGGGAAATTGAAAACTAAAACGCACTCGTGTAATTATCAATGAAGAAGTTTTTATCGCATAATTGAAAAACATGTTCTTATATAACTTCAAACTTTTAATATAGGTAACTAATATGTTATGGTGTTCGACTACTTCATTTATATTTTTCATTTAAGAGAATTTATTGAATCAATACAATCAAGTTACAGGCGTTGACACAAATTCGGATATTTTTGAGACTTTGCTCCGGAAATAGAATCTTCGTAGCAAGTACAACGTCATGATGTTGTTGCCAATCGTGGGCGGGGCATGCTCTACTCTGGGCCACAGTACAGTCTTTACTGTACTGTGACTGTGACACAAGGTCACGATCACTTCAAGGTCACTATACGCGAATTCAGCATTCCATTACTATGAATCGCTAGTCCACCCTCACATTATCGGTCAGATATTTATTGTAGTTGTAGATGCTGATTGGCGGGTAAAACTTTACATATACAGGCAAACAGTATATAGCTAAAAATTCATTCACTGGCATCCCTTCAAATGCAGAAATGCACACGATAGAACAATAATTTCTTACTTTTTATTTATAAATTTATTTAATTTCTATTGGAATTCTCACTGTGTATATCCGTTTATTCCATTAAATCGGAATTCTTGCTCCATTGTAGCTTTTACTAATGAAAAAAGAAGGTACAGACGTAACTTGAGGAATATGCTAGTTATTACTAATTGGCAACATATAGTTGCCAAATGCTTCTCGAAGTACAGAAGTTTGAATCAAACACAGACAAAATTCGCATAGCAGTTAACAGTGTTAGAAACAACGTTATTACATTGAACATGCTAACATCGTTTTAAAGTCAATTTGTGACCCCCTTGCGGAAGATTCCGCATGATCCGTGCACTTTTGTGACCACTTTTCGACGTGATTCTGATAGCCATCAACCGTGATCAGTGAAAATGGATCGCAACGTGATTTCCTCCGCGTGCTAATCATGTGTGATCAAAGAGTGATTCCAACCGTTGGCCAAGTAAAAATTAAAAATGCAAGTTCGTGGTGTTTTCTTATATTTAGGGATAAATTAAATAATGTTATGATGATTGTTTGTTATATTGATTTCCAGAATTAAACTTTCGTTAATTTTATGCCTGCGTATGTTCAAAATGCCTTTAATATTACTAGTTCACTTATGCATCGACTTCTCAATAAATAGATGATACTAATTCATTTCCACCCATTTCCGTAAAAATACGATAGAATTTTTTTTTTTCGAAAATAGACATGGCGTGTCTGATTTCTTTACAAAATCATGAACCGGTCTTGTGCTTTTCACGGTGAGTCTGATCACGAGCGTGGCCACAAAAAAACACCTTTTACTGAGCAGGAGTGAATTTCTGGAGGTCTCAGAAGTAACGGAGAGACGGTCAATGCTTAATTGCAGTTCTATTCACCAGGTCATCATCAGCGTAACCTAGCGGCCTGTCTCCCATTTCGGACAAGTCAAGCGTCCTGTGCCATATGTCTGCGCCCACTCGATCGTAGCCTTGCACTATTGAGGCCTGTGAATAGTTTCTGGACCGTGTATTCGTGACCCGGCAGACGCTTTTGTGGACAGCTTTCCTGCTCGGGTTTAAAAATTCAACAAAGTAACAAAGTAAGTAAGTAAATAATAAGCAGAATTTTTAGAGACCATTTTCACTATGATACTTAAAATCTAGAAATATAAGAAATTAAAAAATGTCAATAAATTCTACTGATAAAGAAACAAATTACATTTTTTTTTCGCATGAAAATTAAAACAAAATTGTTTTGTTGACTTTAAACAGGTTTTATTTCCTTACCAAAACACAGGTTTTAGCAAAACATTACACATGTATATATAGGTTACTAAAGTATTATATTTCTTATCCGTTTATGTCCATTCCTCAATTTATAAAAAAATGTTGAATTAGTACATTCAAGTTGAAATGCTGACACAAAATAGGATACTTTTGAAACTTTCGCAAGTTCAATTTTGCGAGGAAAATTGAATTTTCGTAACAAGTTCAACGTAATCGTGTCCTAGACAACCCAGGGGCGGGGCATTCTTTGCTGTTTGGCTGTGGGGGGGGGNGGGGGGGGGGGGTGGGTGGGGTTGGGGGGGGGGGGGGGGGGGGCTGTCGTGGGAGAAAGGAAAAGGGGGGAAGCAGTGGCGCAGCCAGCCGATAATTTCGGGTGTGGCCAGGATCCCCGACATCAATATTGTTCCTACCTTTCTAAACATTAGGAAATGTATAAAAATCGGCATGAATACAGTTTCTATAGCTGATAGAATAATGATATGCTATGTGTTTTCATGGTAGGTGTATAACATACATGCAATGAATGTTGATTTGTTGATTTACTTATGTAATATTATGTATGTGGTATTGGTAGTACCATATGCACTATAGTGTTGATTTACGTATGTATATGGTATTGATAGTATACCATTTTACTAATATTACCTCTCGAAATTGTTTTAAATAATTTTCCTTTGAAAAACCTGTCAGTTGTGGGTAGAATAAGTACTATAAAATTCTTAATAGGAAGATAACTTGAATCATGATTATACAAGCTGGCAAATAAAAATAAAACCTTGCATACATTGTAAGAAAAACAATAAACCTATGCACAAAATAACTTTTAGGCATCAGCAGTTATTTTACTGTAAATTTTATATAAAAATCATATACCTACTTGATGCCAACATAACGTTTAAGGCGCTACAACAGGATATTCAGCTTTTGATTTTTTTTTGCGAGTTAGTTGTTCTATAACTTCTTCTGGTGTGGGCATCAGTGCGGAACCACGATAGAAAGATATCATTGCCGAATAAATAATAACGTGTCTAAACGACAGCCGGTACTCAGTGGAGTCCCACAAGGCACCGTGCTTGGTCCAATACTTTCTCTTATCATGATAAATAATATGGGGCACCAATGCAAGTTTGACGTTCCCTCATCGTTCGCTGATGACACCCGGATATTAGCAGCGGTACAATCAACGGCGGACGTGCGGAATGTGCAACTAGATCTAACCAACATCTTTCACTGGACATCGGTTAACAACATGACCTTCAACGAATCAAAATTTGAACTTTTACGATACGGAAAAAACTTCTCCCTTACTGAATCCACGTCCT
>LQNS02278124.1:2012018-2025007 GCA_001587735.2 Parhyale hawaiensis | reverse complement strand
ATATGCGCTGACCACTGCCACTTCAGCCAGTTTAAGATCTCCAAACGCCAGCTTGAGTCACGTGACAAAGCCATGTGTTTACTCGCCCAGGGAAGGCTTGCGCGTACTCCTCCCATTAAAGCTCCTTGGAGTTAACTTGTTAACGCAGTTCAGCCATGGTTGTATTCGTGCACACAACTTCGACCCAGGGTACTTCACCGTCTTTATGAAATCGGACGACCGATCCTAAAAATATCTCAAGGTAATCAAGGTAAGTAAAGTATAGGATAAGGCTTGTATGGCGTATCAAGTTTCCTAGTCAAACGAAAACAACACTATATTAATCTCAATATATATTCATAACATGTAAATAACACTTTTGTCTTTACTAATTCCGTAAAACTGTAATATCAAAACTATGCAAAAATAAAAAATTATCTAGTAATATGCTGAAAAATAGTTATTTGAAATTAATAGTTACAGTTTTCTTGATAGGAGTAACAAAATTATTACCAATTTAGAGTTACATGAGTGTTAGGCAGTACTCCGAAATACGTATAATTGATACCAGAATGGATTATTCGATGGAGATATATGGCCCAGACGCCGTATGGTTAGCGAAGTTCACTCGTCCTATGTTAAGGGAGTTACGTACTCTGAAGAACCCACCGAATACCCGTGCAATTGCATAAAGAAAGGAAATGGTAATTATTTCAAGTGAACAGATAGACAGCGATGTGTTGCAGTTGCCAAGTACCGCCACTCGACACTAAGGTGCTGATCCCTAAATAGCCGGGAACAATTCTTACGTACTACTAATTATCACCCGCGAACAAAGTGAAAACTGGTGATAATGTTAACGTTGAAGATTCAAGTGTATATATTTGTATATATTATTTTATTGAGATGGCATTGCTTGAAATATTGTAGAATCCGATGAGAAGCACAAATAGAAATTTGGTTACCCACGACGCGTTTCGCCGTACCTCGGCTCCTCAGGTGGGAGGGTGGAAGATGGTCGAATTTGTAGACGTTAAGTTATTCGAAAATTTTGGCAGGATATCACAATAAGATGTAATTATGATACCGCACTATCCAAAGCTTTAAAAATAATTTTCAAATAAGCAAATGTTTCTTCAATTTTGATATTGTCCTCCGAGTTGACTCCAACTATTGAACTACAGCACATAGATTTACTGTACTGTGCCAGGGCTACCACAGATGGGAGAATTCCCCCATTTTTAGGGGAAACTAACCTCGGCTGGGGGAATGGGGGGAAATTCGAAATATAGTCGAAATTTGGGGAAAATCAATCATCTATAGTTTTCTACAGGTAAATAGCAAATGAGAGCAAAATTTACACGCTACAGACCGGCACAATTAATGAGCTTCAAAATATTTTTTCAACAAGAATTGAACATGCGTAAATAGCACACAAATGATGCAAGTTTTGAAGTCCTTTTGATGCCTGAGGTTAGTGTAATACACTACTCTTGCTTATATCAGACGAACGTTACAACTTAAGTAATAGACACGCGTGGTGTAATCGGAGTTCTAATAATAATTGTCAGGACATATGGACCACACGATACTTTGACTGCCCACCAAAGTTTGCAAGCGAGGATGATCTAAAATAGATTAAACTTCGATAAAATCTTCGTCAAACGAAAAGTTAACGGTTCTCGGTGATGGAAGAAACGTGTTTATGAGCAAAAGGCTGAAATTTGTAGCTATAACTATGTCAACTGTGAACCACGATATCATTATAATTGAAGCTTGAGAGCGTAAAATAACCGAAATAGACTAAAATGTATTTTGCACTTTACCGTTGGTCAGTGATATTCATCTATTTTCCGTCAGCCTCATTTGCGAAGAGTGAACAGGCAAGGTATCGTGTCGTCTGGTCCATGGTTTGGGCTATCAAAAATTTCAGCTACTCACAACAAACATCAATTGTTGGTCCCGCTCCTCTGCTTATGTAGAACGAAAATTCTTTCAAGTCAATAGGTAAAACGAGGAACGCTTACCTATTCTTTACTGGCTGAAACGGTTGCTGCTCGAATTTTGGAAGAGCAGGCTGTTGCTAAAAAATAGCCCCGACTGTACATTGAACCAATTGCAAGTCGAGCAAGGCTTCAAGTAAAAACGACATAGCCCGTGAAATCTACAAAAAGTAGGCTACCTAAACGGTAGAAGAGAGAGAGGAAAAACTACTATAAGGAAAAGTACCAACAGCAGAAAAGACTTGTCCAATTGCTTATTCGGTAGGGAATTGAAAAACACGGAAGGAAGATAACTTCTGAACTTAGAGAAAGACGTAGTTATATGGGGAATTTGTGGAAGAATATTAAAAATTTACGATGTGAAAGTGGAGTGGATAGTACCAGAAGTCAGGAAGTGTATAGTCCAGATGGAACTGTGATAGCTGGTGTCGATCGGGCGCAGGCTTTGCAACGCTTCTGGGAGAGCATCTATTGTAAACATGAGAATGGTATTGATGTGGAGTGGTGAAATGAGACAAAAGAAAACTACCTACAGACATAGAGAGATGGTCTTAGTGAAACTAGAAGAATTGATGATACTTTTGTGGAAGAGGTTAGTGTGGCTTATCCAAATGGTGTTATGGAGATTGTGGAGCATGCCCAGATCGTAGGTCATGTTGGGGTAGGTTGCAGTGTAGTTAGAGAGGAATTGGTACAGTAACATGGTAGATGGGAGGAGATGCCACTCTGTATGCAGGAACATTTTGATGCAGCGAGTGCCAAGTTCGAGATGCGATATAGAAGTAATATGAAAAATTAGTGTTTGACCCTTGTGAGGTTCAGAGGGCTGTGAGTATGTTGTAAACTGGTCAGCAACCCGGTCCTGGTGGTCTTAAAAGCGAATTGTTTAAGTGGGCAATCAAGAGCAACTCTGTCCTCCAGACTCTCACACTGTGTTTGAACAGAGTGCTTGAGGATGGAAGTGTCCCAGTGACATGGAGGAGGTCTAGGACAGTGCTGATTCCGAAGGTGAGAAAACCAGAGGTACATGAGTGGCGACCTATTGCGCTGGCTGGAGTAGGATATACATTATTTATGAGCTTGAGAGAATAATACAACATATGTTGTACAATGGAGAGGTAAATGAGTTGCAGGCAGGCTTCACCAAAGGAAGGCGGGTTGAGGACAACTTACTTGTCATGTATTGCTGTATTAGAGATAGTATGAGGAGGAGAGCGCCTCTCATTCTGGCTGCAATAGATTACTCTAAGGCATTTGACTCCATAAAAAGAGCAGAGTTGATCCGTACGCTGAAGTACTACAGGTGTGACCCACTTATGATAGAGGTTATTGCTCAGCTGTATACTGGAGATCAGACCACCCTCTACATTAGAATTGATCAGATGTGTGACGTGGGGGTTAGTAGTGGCATCAGTCAGGGGTGTACGGGGTCTCCACAATTGTTCCTTCTCATTGTCAACATCATCATGCAGCAGCTGTTGGAAGAAATATTAGGTTCTAGGAATGATGTGTTTAGGATCCCTGCCCTCTTTTTTGCAGATGGCGGATTGCTCTTGTCAAACTCAATTTATGAGAAGGAGTGTTAAATGGGAATTTTGTCAGATGGGTCGCACAGGTGCGGGTTGGAGATAAATGAGAGAAAAAGCTCGTGCACAATTTTTGGAAATGATGGTGGCGTGAGGTACATTAGAGGGGTGGAGGTTGTTGAGCCTTTTAAGTACCTGGGGGTTACTGTCAGCTATGGCAGAGACTGTTTTCTGATGCACAGAACTCGGAATATTGCAGAGGCAAAGAAGATGGCTACAATGGTGTATTCAGTGATAGCAAGGGCCTGTAACA
The DNA here is from genome assembly GCA_001587735.2 of Parhyale hawaiensis. NCBI lineage: Eukaryota > Metazoa > Arthropoda > Malacostraca > Amphipoda > Hyalidae > Parhyale > Parhyale hawaiensis. The sequence goes on along the minus strand of LQNS02278124.1, from coordinate 2,021,186 downwards.
GGCTACTAATTGGTAAGACTTACTGGAAGGGTGTGGCGTTGCCTTGCACTCTGGCGGCCTCTCCTGTGGTGACCTGGAGCGCGGGGAACTACGGGCGTTGGATGTATGGAACGCTGTTTGGAGGAGTATCCTTGGTGCTCCTAGCTTTGCTCCTAATGTGGCACTGCAGGGAGACATTGGTGCATCTTCCTCAGTTGCCAGAGATATGAGGACAAAATTGAGTTATGTTGGAGCGGTGATGAGAGGGAACTGTGGATTGATGAGAGAGGTGATGCGGGAGTTTCTGGGCGGTGATCTCCACAGTCCCTGGGTAGCTCGAGTCCACAAGTGTCTGGGTGAGCTGGGAATCTCTTCCTTAAAGCAGTTCGCTGCATTAGAAGGGTCAGCGATTCGTGACAGGATCGACGCCTTTGAGCGGGATAGGTGACTGAGGGAGCTTAGAAGCAAAACATCTTTGGGACTCTATGCAGAGAACAACAGTGCTATTGCAGAGGAGTCTTTTTACTATAATGAGTTTTCTTCAGTGCTTCTCTTTAGATGTAGAAGCAACTCCTTGCAGCTTAACTGGAGGTTATCGCGCATCGATCCTGGTGTGTCCTCGGCCTGCTATATGTGCCGCCTAGATATGGAGGAGACACTAGAGCACTTCCTGTTGGAGTATCCAGCCCTGCAGAACGTGCGGGAGGAGCACATGGTGACAGACATCCCCTTGAGAGATCTGCTGCTCTTCAGCCCTGAGTCCCTCAGCAACGCTGAGCAACACAAGAAAAGTATTCATGCTATGTGGAGAAGACGAATGGAGTTGAGGCCTTTGGTGTTGTAAGAGTAGCACTGAGTTGGGTCTCGTTGTCCGGTACGTGCTGTTACAATCTGTCCACACAATAAGTGGTCGAAGGAGTTGAGCAATCTTCATAAATTTTTGTAGGGAGTTTGGTGGGTTGACCTAGATGGGACCCATACAAAAAACTAAACCTAATTGGCCATAAAAAATGATGGCGTGAAATTTTCTCCACCGCGGCGAATTTGCATCCACCGCGGCAGATCGTCTGGAGCACGGGTCGTTCCATTTTTTCCTCTGTTATTATTGAAGAGGGATTGGGGCTGTGCGCTCAACTCGTTCATCAAACATGACTTCGTTGAATTTGCCCCCTGCCGCGGGTCATGGTCTTACGCCACCGAGGCGTTCTAGTTTAAAATATAACTGGTACTGCCAAAGAAATTATTTTCAAGCAGTATTAGGTAACTGTTTGTGTAGTGTCGGTATGACACGACATACCTAAATTAACACAAAAACGAGCATCCAGCTACTACGCAATTATCTTCACAAGTTGGCCAACCGGCGAGGGACGCCGTTCGGGAAAAGTAAGCAACAAACCGAGGGCGTCGCCTGTGACGTCAGCAAGCACCCACACATGTTCGGCCAGTAGGATCGCGTTCAAGGGACGCCTATCCTCAGAACTTCTAATTTGTGTTTGTACAAGTACATCTTTTTGGACAATTACGGCCAAACCACGACATGCCGCAAATATTTATTTCTATGTACTCATATTTGATTTATTACAAATATTAGAAAAACTCGACACTGTATAAGCAGGAAAGGTTATTTAGTAGCTGGAATATCACGAGGCCTGTAATTTGGTACCCAAATGAACAATGTAGGCGGAACGGTTAATTAATTAGAGGGGAAAATAGTGGATTGAACAAACACATTTCGACGGCAGCGAGGGTCAAAACTGTTTACCAGTGCAGGTCGGCTGGTTGTTTACTCTCGGCCGACCTGCGGAGTATAAAAACTGTGTACAGGCTGTCGAGGGGCAGCCAGAGACGAGATCAGAGAGACGAAGGAAGACGTGTCATTCGATTACCGTGCGTGTTCTTCAAGCCTTTCGAACCGAGGACGAGATGGCCAGGTCGAATTCCCGACAGCAGCGACCCCGATCCTAAGTTGGGTATTTGAATGTGCATTTATAGTCATGAGAGTTGGGTTAAGACACAATTCTGCGACAATGTATAGAAGGCGGTAGGAGTATAGTGTGTCGCCTTTTGTAACCAGTCGTAGGTAATGATCCAATTTGTGAGACAGTTGTCTCAGAAGACGTCGAATTGTATCAGGACCGTTAGCAACGTGTGAATATAAACAGGTTATATTATATCTTGTCGTGATTTATCCTTTGCTGTGCCACCCCTGCTTATAGAATCGTGCCTCCGCTCGAGCCATAGAAAATGGGAATCTATATAGAAAAGACAGGTTATTAATAGACCAAATGATAATTGGCTTACTTAATATTCATTAATACTGGTTTCGGGGAAATCCGGCAGGCAGGAGCTAAACTCCCTCAAAAGTAACTTTGGACGCGCTATCACTTTACGGCGAGTTGTGATTGAAAATATAATTTTGAATTAATTAATATAATACATGCCTGCTGAACTGGAAATGCCATTTATGCAGAAGAAAGGAAGGTGGAAAAGGATCAGTTTCCCCATCAGGGAAAACACCGCACTTGTTGGAACTAACAAAATTGGAAAAATTAGTGAGATATCAGTGAAAAATGTTTCGCGCATACCTGCAAGACAGAAATAGGCTACGTGTTGCATTTTGTCCGGGTACGGACCTCATTAATGAAAAGATGAGAATTTTTGCTTGAGTGACCAAAAGTTTACGACCAAAGTTCTCGACTAGTTGAACTAATTAGATTTGACAAGGATAAAAAGAAGTAGATGGAAGCTGGCGAAACTATAGTCTTTGAGCTATGGTAATTACTCAATTGCCGGACTAACTTTATTTCCGAACAAACAGTTATATTTGATAGGCGAAAATAATAATCCCATCACATAATAACTCATGGTTCGGAATTAGAGTTAGTTCGGCTATTGGGTTATTCTACCTGCCAAATGAAAATCTCTTTGGTAGCCTCACTGCAGATAACAACATCAAACGCACAGCCCAAAACGCAAAGGAAATTACAACAGTTGTGGTCAAACAGACTCTAAATTTCTCGTCTGGATCTCTTAATTGCGTTGTTGCGTAGACTTGCGTATGGCCCATACTATACCCCCGAGGGGCAGACCATACGCAGGCGCAGACCCTGGAATTGCACAAAATGTTACTGAAATCGTGTTACGGAGCCAGCGCCATGTATTATATACATAGCCTTATGTATTATATAATGTATGCATTGCCCAATATACAGGCAGCGCCTGTACATTAAAAAAATCATTACCTCAACAGCCAAGAACGTGGCCGTCGGGATTTTTGACCCAGACCCGTAAGTATAAGTACTCATATTTCCGTTTGTGTTGGACTTCTGGAATTTAAAGCCGATGTGGTCATGCAGTCAACATGCACGTTGGTACTGGTAGCTCTGTATATATGTAGAACAGAGTCGATCGAATTAATACCTGCAAAAGCGAAACTTTATGAAACAATAGCTTCAGTTTCATTTGAACATGGTCGCGGACTTCTATGCCGGTAGAAGACGCTGGGAGTGCATGGTTTGTTCTCGGTGATTTTGCGCATTCACCAATCGAATTGAGCGAAAAAGTGCGACACGCTCTGTCGTGAAATTTCGCGCAAAGTTGCGAGTGTGTAAGTTTTTATTCCGATGCCGCACACTCAACAACAGAACGAGTATGCGAGTTCTCACCACCGATACGTACAGCCTATCGGAACGTCCGCCAATTCGTCTAGCGCCTGTTATCAATCGGTACTCCGATCCGAAAAAAATACACTTTACGCTTACTCGTTAAAGAAAACGTGCATAAATTATTTCAGAATTTAACTCGTATTTGGGAAAAAACCAGCAAGACAAAATTAATTCGGAGCTCAAATTTGTATTTCAAAACGTTTATATTGTTTACGACGTGTTAACAGAGTGTAGGTTTATTAATTAAAGAGGTAGGTAACATGTTCCTTTATGAACCTCATAAGAAGTGGGAAACAATATCGATTTTGTTTTGTAAGAATATCAGATAACATATACGTAGTTTGTTCAAGAGGTATGTGATGGGCCCTCTAAATCGTAGGGTTAAGATGAGGTTGACTCATCCTATATTAAGGAAAGTTAGATGCGTAGGAGAACCCACCTGTAACGTTAGCTTTAGCGAGATCTTAGAGGAGTCAGTGTGTTAATTTCACTTCCTTCCCTGCCATTCACTTGCTATGCCCACGTACGTTGATCCAATATGACCAGTATATTTTATAGGTTCAATTTTTACACTTAGCGAAAAACTGTTACGTCGACGTTTGAAATAATGTTCAAAGAATGACGGGTGCAACGAAATAGGCTGTGGGGAGAATCTGAGGATCAGTGTTTAGTTACGTTAGCGTGAGGCCACCGGGACGCACTATCGTCTCTCACGACAATTTTGCGTTCACGTAAGCTTTCCTGCGCGCGCCACCACTAAAATAAACACTACCTAGGCAAACCTAACCTAACCTACCCTTACCTAACCTAACCTCCTTACCTAACCTTATAACCTAACCCAACCCAACCCAACCTAACCCAACCTAACCCAACGTAACCCAACCTAACCCAACCTAACCCAACCTAACCCAACCTAACCCAACCTAACCCAACCTAACCCTAAACCTAACCCTAAACCTAAACCTAAGCCTAAACCTAAACCTAACCCTAAACCTAAACCTAAACCTAACCCAACCTAAACCTAACCCAACCTAAACCTAACCCAACCTAAACCTAACCCAACCTAACCTTTCTAACCTTACGTAAGCTTATCTAACGTTATCTAACCTAACAAAACTTATTCAGCGGTAAAGTGTTATCGGTAATCCAGTAATAAACTGGTAATAAGCGCTACTGCTATTTTGAATCAGCTAAACTCAAAATTAGCTTAAAAATGACCAAATTAGTCTCAGTTACTTCGAAAAATTCATAATTACCTTGCATAAGTTTTTAAAATTTCTGATGTGCTGATGTTTGCTATGTGCTGATATGTACCGATGTGATGATGCGCTGATGCTCTGCGTTGGACTCTTTCCATGTTATCGATATCTTTACTCAGATATTCCACTTTGCAAGATGATTTACAAGTAGGACAGATGTGAACCGATTATCAAAGTACAAAAGATGGCTCATACCTTTTGGAACTGTGTTTGCCAACTTCACTACAATAAGGGAACTTGCTCCTAAGTCGGGCTCACCTGTTTCTGGCTCAATTTTACCTGTATGCACATGAAAATCATATGTGATCCCATTCGAATTACATAAAGCAAATACTTCATAGCCCCACTTGTGCGGTTTGCTAGGAATATAGCGGTTGAGATTAGACTTTCTTTTAAAAGGCACAAGTTGCTCATCCACACATATCATTTTGAATGGTGGAAAGATCGGAATTTGTCGGGCAAGCAAGTCAGATGAGACCTTATTTTCAAAAAAGGAATCATAATATGTGTGATCTTGTAGCACATATTGATCATTCTTTGCAAAGTGCAAATACCGCCCCTGTACAGTGTGCGAAGGCGTAACCGCCCAGTGTTCTACACGAAGGACATTAGGAAACTTATTCGAATCACTGTATAATGCAAATTTATTTTTGAAAAGTTTCTTAAAAGAATACTGGGACGTTTTTACACGTGCATGAATTATTATAGCACTCTATGTTCACTATTGCCAAAGAAATTAACACAAATATGCAGAGTGTGTGATCACTCACAAGCAGTACACGCTCCACTAATCTTGGAAGCAGGTGACAGTTGAATGAGAGAAATATTATGACACACTACGCTAATTTCTCAAAACGCAATGTCTCTTCTCTTCAATGAATCGCAGTGCAGCGTGAAAAGGCTCAACTGAACGGAAATCAGTGAAATTTTCCAATGTCCTTGAGGAAAGACTGTGGGTTATAGAGGGTTTCAAACCCTATTCTTCCCATTACGTTGTTGTGTATGCAGCTTAGACTGGTCTAATATTATCGTATTCAAAAGCTGCTACAACTCAGAACCGCGGCAGTGCACTTGCTTCTGTTTAGAATATACCATCGAATTTCTATTGAGTTTCAATTCACAACAGCACTTATTTAGAATCGGCGTGTTTTAATGGGTCCAACCGTTATCATGCTCAAAGAAACATCCATGCACGTGAAGCGGTTCCGTGTTCCAACTCGTACGGAACAGGCTTAACGTTGCCCGTGTAGGCCACCCTAAGTAAGGCTAAGTTACCCTGCACAACATATCTCGATACAATATCACCGGTGGACCCCGCAGATGCTTTACCAGTAAAAATTTCGCCTCTATAATATCATGGTTGATTCATATAAACAGCATAAAAACAAATATAGCATTTTAACTTTAGGAGCTACTTTTCTCATATCTGTTCCTTTATATTTACACGTCTTCGCGAACCTTAAAATAGCTCATCGTCTCCTGAAGATTATATTATTTATTGTTTCATATACTTGCATTTCCATTTTTCATCGGTGCATTTGTTGATTTCAATTCTGTGGCGCGGACAATGCCTGCTTTAATCTTTATTTATAATTGCTATCCCACATAATACTACACTCAGCCCATTTTTTTCAATCATTGATTGATGTCAGCGAAGGCACTCGTTCTGACAGTCTACGTGATTTCTTAAAACATCGCCCTTCAATTTTCCTTCAAAAATGCCTTAGAATGAAGCAGTTCAGAACAGCTCATACATTGTATCCTGGCTAAGAATTTTCCCATATTTGGATCGTTATGTAACCCTTGTAAAGTAAATAAAACAAGATATGAAAATCGGTACGGTACTGCAAGTATGATACGTGAAAAATGGAATTAAGTTTTTTACTTCGAACCTAACTGAAAATTTCTTCAAGAGTGAGCGCAAAAACACAGCTTTGGTTGAACTTCTTTTCAGCTAAAGTCAAAGCTTCTTGCAAATTGAAGCTAGCGCTAATACTGGAAAGCGTAACGTACAGACCCATGGACGGACCTGGTCTCAAGCAGAATTATAATATAGATTCCCGGCGGCATATCCTAGATGCCCAGTGATTAGCCTTCAGCACATTTAAGTTGTTCTCTTGAAGCGAAAACTGCTTCGTAAAAAAAGCTATCTATCGAAGAAATAATTGTATCCACTGCCCCGTAAAATATGTTCTATTCGCTTCATTGATCATCTACTGAATTAATACTTCATGAACTGAGAGCAAACAGCTAAGGCCGGCTGCCCACTAACAACTTTCGTTGCCGCTAGCATCTTAGAAGCAACTCAACTACTCCGTTCAAGTAGCTACGGCACGGCTTCAGCTTGCGCAAAGTTTTAAGTGTCTCAAAAATTTTCAAATATTTCAGTCGCTACTGCAACTTTTACACTATATCGAGTGTCAATGTTGAACTTTCAACGACTGCTTCTAATTATGAGCGGTTTAAGACCACAAAGATTGATATTTTAAGACTTACAGCACTCATACACGTCATGCTGAAGTCACGGCCACGACTACGCAGTCGGATTATTTAAGTTGCTTCTAAGGCTGCTCGCGGCAACGAAAGTTATTAGTGGGCAGCCGGCCTCAGAGAAGCTGCAAATATTTTTATTGTTTCAAATTCAAAAAGTGTTTCAAGCAAAACGTGCATTCAGATGAAGGGATAACCTGGCCTTTTTTCGCCTGTTTCATCAACATGCGGTCACGAAATAAATAAAAGGAGTAGTTTATTATAGCGCAGTAAGATGATGGATAAAATTCATTTTGAGCCGTTTTAATCAGTAATCTCACAGCAGAAACTTCTTATTTCGATCGTATCGAATTCTTCATGGAAATGTACCAGAAATTGCTATTTTTTAGCCATTTCTGACTAAAACCGTTACCGACACCGCTTCAATATAGTCTAATAAAACACCCGTTAGTTCAAGCATCGGTAATATTGAGCAGATTACGGTGAAGCGGTATTACCGCTTCATTAGTACGGTAACCTACCTCTACCTCTGGTGTAGCCACAGTTTTAACAAGTGTACATTAATTCGACCTGCATCTCACTAATCGGATTTCCGATTACAAAAATAGGAATCTTACCGAAACTATTTGCGAATCAGGTATTAATTATTTGAAAGTCGACATGTCGTATTTCTTTTCATAGTCAATTTGAACAAAATCGAGTGGTAGACACAATTTATCTAACTTTTTGAAAAATATATATCATTTTCCGGTGGAAATGTGAACTAAACAAAACTATTTTTGAAACTAGGTTTGTTTTTGAGAACGTTTCCTCGATTAACAACGTCAAATGAATATCAAAAGAGTAGGTGTATATTGAAGGGTAGCTTAAGTGTTCTTGCGTTCATCTAAAAGCAGACGCTAAATTTTGTTCATGCTTTATATGAACCTACAGACAACATCTCATTGCTAACTCCTAAAGTACAGGCTGGTCCATAAGACATACGGTCCAAAAATTTTCCCGTGCCTTGGTTTTGGGGGTTTAATAGAAACAGAACCGACAGTAACCTCAGCTGATGGGAACAGTAAGTTGGGAAAAAAGAGGAACAACAGACAAAAATAATATCAGTCATGAGTTTCCTTGAGCAGCAAAATTTCAAAGTTATGGATTGGCCACCACAAAGTCCTAACCTAAATCCAATCGAGAATCTTTGGAAAACACTCTGAGTGAAAGTTATGGCAAGAAACCCTATCAATACGGAAGATCTTTGGATGAAACTTCAGGAGGAATGGGCTAAATTTACTGTTGAAGATTGTCAGAGTCTCATTCGGTCATGTAGTCGACGATGTGCAGCTGTAATAGAAAGAAAGCAAGGGACTATTTACCAAATATTGATTGTTCACCACCACTCTGCTAAATATTTCTAGCAAAATATTGAATTAAATGCATTTTTTCTTGTTTGTCCCTTAGTTTTGGACGTTATAAATTTCAAGGGAAGCTTTTCGTTCATAACTTTTTTATTATCCTTCATACATGTCTCAAGTTTTAACACAATCAACATATTACTGGCTAATAGTGAGCCAAAGAAGAAGTACCTGGCATGGTTAGAAAAAAAAAAGTTATGCAGTTTTGAAAATTGGTCCCTTAGTTTTGGACGGTAGGTACTGTACACATCCCTATTGAAAATTAGTGCAGTTTCGCGCTTGATTTCAAGGAGTTTATCGCAGAGAAAGCAGTTTTATAACGCGCTGTAGCAGTTCGCCGCAGATCTCTTCAAAGGTCGAGAAATACGCGTG
>LQNS02278124.1:1986962-2007815 GCA_001587735.2 Parhyale hawaiensis | reverse complement strand
AACGTGCCCAAAGCGGACGTAGCGACCTCGCCACTGCACCGCCACTGCATCGCCGCGACTCTGGAGTCTGCGGCGAACGTCACCGAACTGCTCGAAAAACTGCACCGATTTTCAATAGGGATGTTCACCACGCTATCATACATACCACATTCTAAGAGCACCCCCGCCATGCATAAAGTCATGCATCCGACATGAGCGGTTTTAAGCATTTTTAATTTCATGTTTTGAATCTCAGACCAAAAAGTCATGGTTTTCACAGGAAATTTCTGAAGAACAAAATACTTATTATAGCTAATTGGCCAGTGAGACCGGCGCACTAACCAATGAGTGGCGGCGCACCGGTTCAGAACCACTGACGGAGATGACCAAGATGAATAAAAAATCGCTGCTGCCACTGGTATATAAACACAAGTAGAGAGAAACTTGTTTGATGGAATGCCGCCATTGCATCTATCTTGTCTACTCCAGTACGTAGGAGATCCACTCTTAATTAAAAGATTTATAGCTTGTTTGACTACAAAAACTATAGTTTCCAATTCGTGGTGGGCTTGAAAGCCCAAGTCACGAAGTAGCTACCAGCAGTCAGGTAAAGTTAGCTCCGTATAACATAACCACTGGTACACACGGTCAACCGTTTAATATGACGAACTAACGATGTCAAAACGCGGTCATAATTAGAGGTGTCTACTGCATATGCTCAAGCTTAAGGACCAGTTCAGATAACTTCGAGAGAGATCGATCCGGCTTCTTCAATCGAGTTGAGGCACGTTCGATTGGGTGACTGCATAAGGCCTCCGAGGATTGACTTTTACGAAGCTTCAGATAAGTGGGCCGACTCCGATATACTGAGTCGTGGTTGCAGAGGGTCAGTTCATAATCAGGTACTCTGGAGACTGCCAGAAACTCGAAATCTTGCTCCGTAAAATGGGGTTTCCCACCGGCTCGACGTAATCGCTATATTCAATTGCAACACCGTTCAGAGAGGAAACCAAAGCTTCTGTTGGAAGTTTCGGAAAAGTCAGGCCCAAAAAGCTTAATTTTGGGCCCCACCGAACGTACACATAATCTCATGTAATTAGCTTTCGCCGCACTTTAATTATAGTCGTCAACTTTTGAGCATTTGAGCCGCAATAAATTCCTTACATTATAATATTTCGAGTTCAATTACCGAACTGATTTCCTGATGAGGAACCTGGCGGTGGAGCAACATGCGCTATGAAAAAAAAATACCTGATTTTCATACCTACGGTTGGCGACCCTAGTCACAACAGAATGGAACACAGACTGGCAATTCTTCAGTATTTTTGCAAGAAAATAATGGCTCAATGATGACGTCACATTCCTCGTTTTACCGTTTTCATCATAAGTTGGTATACAGGATACGAGTTGTATCTGCTTAGCTCCAGCTGCACGAAATTTCATCGACGTTTCTTGGCTACAAAACTCTGAAGCTAGACGGCTTTTAAATAAAATTNTTTCTCGTTTTGCCCAGTCCAAATATTATTCTCGTTAAACAAAATCGTTCAAGGCACAACGCTGATGGCTTAACTATGACGTAACAACAACTCCAGGAAGAGCTGAACTGCGCTTAGAAACTGCCCGTCTGTGTTTTCATTAGTCTGTGCTAGTCACCCAAAGACAAACGTAATACCCTCATCATGCATTCGCTTCGCTCCGAACTGTACATTTAACCATACTGTAGTCTAACTTACAGTTATATGCTTAGAATCTCACAGTTCAGAAGGTGACGTCACTACATCCACGACTGCCATTGGCTGAAGTCGTGGCCACAGATGTGTTAACTGACTTGCAAACACTAGCGTAATCAGAGAGTTCACTAGCACAGCTGACTTTTTCTCGTCACTCTCAGTAACCCGGCAGACGCTTTTGTCCAGCTTTACTGCTCGGGTCTAAAAATAACTAACCAAGTAATCAAGTAAGTAACGCACGAAAGCGGATATTTTTAGGGCCACTTCCAAATTTGAAATTTATATACATAAAAATATCTACAAATAAAAATTCACAATAGTTTTAGCGTAAAAGAGTGAATAAAAACTTATATTGAATGTTGATAAAAAAATACACGTAGTTAACCATGAACACAATAAATTTTTTGTAATTAACTTTTTTTTTTGCAATAATCTTGCAATTTTTTTCTTTGGGAAACTTAACAGAATGGTACGATTTTCACTAGTTTTTTTTTTTAATAAATTTATGAGAATTTACTGCATCAGCGGACAAATTTCACATGCTGCAACGAAACATTCTATTTTTGAGACTTTCTGACTTTCAATCTTGCTTTCTTCCCCCCCCCCCTCTAAAAAAATGGAATTTTCGTAGCCAGGCTCAACGTAATCTTGTTGCTAAGCCAGGGGCGGGGCATTCGTAGGGTACGCCCGGGTAGGGTGGGGGGAGGGACACATGGAGGGAGGCAGATTCAGCTGCGAGTTGTTAAATACATCTGAAGAATATTGTTAGCGAATAATAGATAGTCATATGTTTTTATGAATGTTGAAAGGGAATGCAACATTAATTAATCTGTAACTCACAGCAAGTAAATATTACGCTGAACAAAAAAAAAAAAAGTATACATACGATTACCGCCCATTTCGTGAGAAGGGTCGCGTACTCGGGAAGACCAAATAGGTTATGTTAGCGTCAGTGAGGCCTTCGGGGCATGGGCATCTATGTATGGTGACCACTTTGCCTCCAACTATGTCTCTTCCTAGCGTTTTAGGGCGCTCTTTCTCTTTGTTTCCGGACTTGAATGTTGTTCCGTAGGTGTTTTATTCCCCTATTAGCCTAACAGGACGTTAAATGCAATAAAGAGATAAAGAAAGGGACCTAGCTTAAATCGAATGCCCAAACGTCAAAGGATGAAGTTTGATTCATCAGATTAGATTATCTCGAGCGAAGAAAGTGGATGGAATTAATCTGAAGACGGCGGAACTGGGTCTTGAGCTAGCAAGGCAAACAAACACAGCCCAACACGAAACGTAAATTGCTATAAACAAATATATATGCACTAAGCCCGACTATAATAAAAGCAATTCTTAAGAGTTCCTTCACACTCGTGTTTTACAGACATCAACACGACACTCCACCGAATGCAGTGCTACTCGTAACTCTCGTCAGCGAGGACGGTTATGCGTACCAGATATACTCACAGCTTATACTATGGAGAGTCATAGGAACCCCGGAGTAACCATTCTAAAGTATACAATCGGCCCGAACCGTCATTAGAAATGACGGTAGAAAATTAATACTTTGCGAAAACCCTTGAGTTCTCATGTGCTTTTAACTTTTCAAAAGGCTTATAATGGCTAGCCAAAAGCTGAGGAAACTCTCGTAAACGTGCAAAATTCTTGCGCAAAAAAGCACCTCCCCATTCACACGTGAAAATGATCCGTTGGTCAGAAAATTTTGAGCTCCGTTCATCTGAAACGAGGCTGTCATGGGTACAGATTGAACACCATGACAAAAATACTTCTGACCAGCGAAATAATATAATAGATGTTACCTATGCCTTCATAAGAAATATTAAGTCTACTTCTAAGATAAAATATCTTGAAAATAACTAACCGTTGCGGCTCCGAAAGCGAACTGAACGACTTTACCCGCCGATAGATGTCTCTGGCGCCGCGGTTTGTTTACAAAATTTCGCGCGTTTGCCCAGTGTATCGAGCGCAAAAGTGCTGCAGGCTCCATCCTAAAATTCTGTGCAAAAGCGGGAGTGTGCAGGTTTTTAGACGTCGATTCGGTGCTCAAAACTCTGATACCCGTTTTTTCTCTCTTTGCTAGCGTGTGGTATCGGCATTAAATAAAAATTCAGCTTTCTGCCTGAATAAAAAACCATATGCTATATAAATACTTCACGAAAACCCCCGTTGACTCCTTAGAGCTAGTAAGGTTGTCTATTTACTTTTTATCTTATTCCCATAGAGCGTGACAGGAAAAATATAATTACAGAATATAGATGAATAAATAAACTAGAGCACTCTGAGAGCGCATACCTCCGCCAGGCGCGGCAACAGTAGCAAAAAATTCAAATTGGCTCTGAAACCATAATTTTCTTTGTATAAACTCCAAAATCCAATCATTTGTGCTTTTTGATAAATAATAACAGGTTGTGCAATTTTGTTGAAGATCCTTTCATAACTTTTTCAGTCATACTGCTAACAAATGTTATGACAAACATGAGTCAAACAAACGAACGAACCGATCTGCACCAAAATTGAATCATTCATATCTTTTAACCTTACAAACAACCCCTATAAATTTTATAAAGATCCATTCATCCTTTTTTGAGTTTTTGTGCTTACAAGCATAAAATTAAAAACAGTGACAAACGAACGAAAGAACAAACGGATCATTTAAAAAAAAATGGTCATTTACTCTTTGTTATATATACCTAACAACTCATGTTACTTTCACAAAAATCCATTCTTAACTTTTTGAGTTATAGCATTGAGAAAAATGAGGCAGACTCACAAACAAACAAACGGCTGGACATATCTTCCCAAAAGTTAATCATCTGTTCCTCCTGACATATCTAATAATCTCTGTAAATTTTGTCAAAATCGGTTCAATACTTTTTGAGTTATCTTGGTGACAGACAGACAACCACGACGAAAATATAACCTCCTCGACGGAGGTCATAAAGACACCACGGACATTATTATAAGATACTGGTTTACATCGTTTAACAATCGGATACTCAATTGAAAAAATAACATCAATCTTGTACCAGCGTTGAGAGAAGAAGAATTTCATTAAAGTTTGTTTTCCGTATCTATTTTTTTAGTGAAGTCGAACAAAATTAAATACTTAACATAATGTCTGTTAAAAATTCCAAATTTCACTTCCTATTTGAGGAAACCTTGAAAGATAAAATTAATTCTAAGTTCAAGGTTGTTTTTGAGAACGTTTCTGTAGTTTGAGACGTGAAACAAATGTTAACAGACAATACATGTTTACTTGTTAACTGAACAATTTTTATATTAATCACAAACGTCATGCATGACATTAAGAATGATGCTTTATGTGAATATACATTATATAATCTTTTCACGAGATATGTGATGGGGGATCCTGCCATTCCTGCTCTCAGCTGTGCCCATGCGCGGTGATCCAATGAGGAAACACCCTCGTGCATGGCTTCCTCGTTTCTGGCTTCCCCCATTTTTTTGTTCATTTATGTGCCGATTTGAACAAAACTTGGTACAGATACGTAAAATTGAAAATAAATGTGGGTTAGGCTCGTGTGCCTTTTTCCATTTTTTTCCAATAGAAAAAGAGATATTCAATGAGAACACGAAGGGGGTGGGGGGAGGGGGCTGGGGAAACTTATCTCTAGTCCTACAGTTATTGAGCTACAGATATAATTTTGATTTCAAAATAAGCGAAATTTGATTTTCTGCAAATAAGAGCTTGGGTTTTACGATCGTCGAAAAAATTTCTGAGAAAATTATCAAGCTAACAAAATTTTTTATTTCGAATTTTCCTCAAAAGTGGGCTGTTACTCGTCTCCATATTCGACATCAGTAAACCCGAGCTCTTATTTGTAGAGAATAAAATTTCGCTTATTTTGAGACCAAAATCATCTCTGTAGCTCAAAAACTGTAGGTTTTCACTTTTCATAGACCCCCTTCCGTGTTTTCTTTGAATATCTCGTTTTCTACGGGAATAATGGAAAAAAAGCATACGAGTCCAACCACATTTATTTTCAATTTTACAAATCTGTATAAAGTTTCGTCCAAATCAGCACATAAACAAACAAAAAATTGGGGTACTTCCCCTTAAGTATTTCAGGTCGTCGTTTCTCGAAAATTAAGGAGTTTTGAATTTTTTGTCTCTCCTGAATATCGTTTCATTTTCCGTTTTTCTACAAGTAGTTAAATTTTGTACCTCTAATTTTGAAATACCTGGTTTATGACGGTGGGTTAAGTTTGGAATAAATGCTGCAAATACAAGACACTCAATGAGAGGAAAGTTTCTTCTCAGTGAAGAAAGATCCACGCCAGAGAAATTGTCGTAAAGATTTTACATTCTCTCCGCGCCGTGGAAAATTACATCAACAACTACTCTTAGGGTAACTATGCCTGGCTTTTTTATCCTTGAGATCATTTCAAAACTTCGGTATTTTATATGTTATCACATAGCTAGGGATCATTGCCCCCTGTGTACATTTTTGTACGCACAGTGTCAGTTTTGTACGCCCTTTCTATTCAAGTCGAAGCAAAGAGCAGGACATCTGTTACGGTTACGTCTGCCAGGAAGTGTCCGAATTTAGTCACCTCTGGGAATCTGGTCCAAATTTGCTTTTCCAATCTTGATGGCAATATTAACTTCGCGTGAAGAGTGAGCCAAATGCGTGAAGTCAGTCAAATGCGCGCAGAGTCAGCCAAATGCGTGAAGAGCCATCCAAATGCGTGAAGAGCCATCCAAATTAATCCTACGACCTTCGCCAGGAAGCCAGAGTGGAACACTCTATGCTTCCTGAACTTCACAGACCACAAACTGTAACGAGTTTAGTCTCCGGTGAAATGCTTCGTTGGTGTTAGGACAAAAAAGAAAACATTTTAGGCTAAACTGTTACAGGTCACAAAATGCGCTTCAAATCAAATTATTTAAGCCTCCATAGCCACACCGCATTTTGCGACACAAAAAGAGTAGGAATGAAGGCATATGTGCAGTAGCTACGCCATGACAAACGTGGAATCCACACGCGAGGTTGTTTTCGCACAGGCTCAGCGCGCATGGGAACAGCAAGAAAATCATCAGCAATAGTACAAAGATGGAAGGAAGTGACGTGGGCTCGGCCGATAGACATCCCGGAAGAACAGAAAAATTGAAAATAATTATTTCTGTTCGAAAACATTTCCTTATGTAGTTCCCTGAATAGAAGTTTAGGTCAGTAACATTATTATTATTATTATTATTATTATTATTCGGGTCCAAGCTTAACCACAGCGGCAGCTGGCAGGAAGGCGCTATTATCGCCGCTATGTAAGCAGTGATACGCAGTTTTATTCGACATTTTTGCCAGAAATTTCTTGTAATAACGAACTCACTAGGCGAGTTCTATGCTTAACTCAATCTTGGCACAGCGCGCTGCTACTGGCGGGAAAAAGGCGCAATGAATTGAAAAAAAAAAAGACACTCGAATGGGCGGCCTCTTTTGAGGATTTCCACACGAAATAGAGTAGAGGAGTGCCGCGGACTAGGTAAGCTATCTCGATCGACAGCCCACCTCGTGGTACAGAGAGGGAAATATGGAAAACCTACCTAATCAAACAAACAAACAAACAAACAAAGTAAACCTTCTCAGCAGGAACTGCGGCCAGCTGCAACATCTACTGCGGGAAGGGCACTCGGGACAGCCCTTTGGTTCATGAGGCCCACATAAGTTGAGACAGGGAGAAGGCCCGTCAGAATATACCCATGAAGGTTCCAGTCACTAACGTTATATCAGATAGACTTCAGTGGTCGCTACTAGTAAAGCCTGAAGTATTATATGACGTTGCCGCGTTAAGCTAGGCAGCGGGCTTTGTTCTCTTTGATTCTTGTGCTTAGGCGAGCCAGCTGTGGGCTGGCATTGCTGCTGCAGTGTGCGGACGAGAGTTGCGTAGCTTTCCCAGGAAAATTATGGAAATAAGGCAGTGCGAAGTTATTTCGAGGGATGGGGATCTTCCAAAAACAATGTATATCCAACAGGTTGGGTTAACCTCTTGAGGACTGGGGTCTTTCTGGCAACATATTTTTTTTTAATAATATACGTCCCTTTCATGTATTCTGCATACTACGAAATACAACCAAGAAACGGAGCTTTGTTTGAATCAAATCCTTCAGCTTTCGAATACAGCACCAGTTTGCGAAGTCGTTGAGAATTAAATTAAACTGGAAAATCCCAAGCTTAGGTTCATTACAGGCTAACTAAAGCTAAGGTAACCTATAGCGTCCACTAGAGGTGCTGCTTGCTTCCAATGTATAGCATCCATTACTGATAGCAGCCCTTCAGAACAATAGCGTAGGTGAAGGTATTTCTTTTCAACATGGCGGCGAGTTGGCCCGGTATGAGAAAACTGAAACTGCCGCAGCGGCAAAGAAAATCCAGCAAGCGAAATGGGTAAATGTTTAAAATTCATAATGACGAATACATTACTGAAAATGGAATTTTCCAAGGATACATGCACGTTAATACACTTGGGTACAGAGAAATTAATAAACTTGCGGAATGCTGCCTAAGTGCCTGTCTTCAATACCCAAGTTAGGAAGAGATGCACTCACAATCATAAGATTTATAACCCATTCCCGTTTCCTGTCGGGCTGTGAAGCCACAGTCACGATATAGTTACCTGCAGTCATCACGAAAGTTTTTGCATGGGTAGACACAGTCAACTCTACATAATATAACCACCGTTTCATATGGCCAACCGCTTAATATGCCAAATTAAGGTGTCCAAACGCGGTCATGTTTAGCGTAGTTAATACTGAATAATATGTTATATATTCCAGGCCGAGGACCATGGCAGTTCCGACATCTTCCGGAAGCTTTGATCCGCTTCCTTTGATAGAGATAATTTCAAGTCTTTAGCATGAGCTACACCAGAATTTTCATTGCGAACTTTTGGGCATTTGAAGAAAGATGAAATCCTAAAACTATTTTTTAGTTTAATTAATGATTCTTTGTGAGACGGGGTACCAGGGGCAGTGAAATACCTCAGAACGTAACAGCCATGAGGTTTTCATTCCAAGGATTAGTGAATCAAAGGCATCTCTTTATAGACACATTAGTCACCAGATTCGCTATGAACGTGATCATCCACCACGATCACTGAATACTCAAGAACGGTCAATGATTTTGTAAACAAACCAGAGACTCTATGTTTTCAAGAGCAAGAATTTTATAATATTTAATCGGATGATTAATTTATTTTGAAGTCAGTGCATAAGTGAACTAGCAGTAATTGATTAATTTTAAACACTGCACAAGCATAGAAGTAACGGAACTACAATGCTGGAAGTCAATATTAGAAGCAATTGCGATAACATTGTTCAACTTATGTTTATACATAAGAAAACATCAGGAACTCCCACTTCAAATTTTTCATTATCCAACGGAAGGAATCACTCTTTGATCACACATGCTCAGCTCAAGGGAGAAATCACGGTGCGATCAATTTTCACCACTGATCACGGTTGACTGCTATGAGAATCACGTCAAAAATGGTCACAAAAGCGGACGGATCAAGCGGACTCATCCTCAGCGTACCTTACCTACCGGTCGGACGAGTCCAGCCAATGCCACATAGAGAATTTTTAGATTAGATAGGCGGCACTAGACTGACCTAATCGCTACTGCGATTAGGTCAGAATCTTCTTTTGGTGGCCTTGGTCCATCCCCTTGTGCCTAATTCCAATAAACAGTGGTATTGCACAGTAAGTAGCTCCAGTACCCTAAGTTAAGTTTGTTACCCGGCAGATGCTTTTGTTACAGCTCTCCTGCTCGGGTTTCATAAATTTACAAGTAAACAAGTAAGTAAGTAGGACTTATAAGATATATTTTGGAACCCGTTTTCAGATTCAAAATAAAACTGTGGATATGATAAAAAAAATTGAAAATTTCAATAACTACTACAAGAAAAAAAAATTGAAACAGCGGCACGTAAAAAACCAAAATACACTTGTATAATTGGCATAAAAAAGTTTTTGTGCCTTATTGAAAAATCTGTTCTAATATAGCTTTGTAACAGAATATTTGGGTAACTTATATGTTATGATATTCGATCGGTTTATTTATATTTTAATTTGATGAGAGTTTATTGGATCAATACAATCAAGTTTTAGGCGTTGAAAAAAATTCGAATACTTTCGAGACTTTCAAAAATCCAACTTTGCTCCAAAGCAAGTTCAACGTATTAGTGTTGTTGCCAGTCCAGGGGCGGGGCGTGCTCTACTCTGTGTCAGTAAGGGGAAGGGGGAAGAGTAGGGGGAACGAATGGGGAAGAAGGGGCTGAGTGTGCAACCAAGGAGATTGAATATCATCGATCCTTGGTGCAACCACATAGCACATATACGGTATCGGTGGGAGGGCAGCTTACCTATTGTGTCGGAATTTCACTTATTTCAGTGCGATGAGCAGTAACATTCGCCACATGGCTTGCGGTGGAGCTGCGTACGCCGCGGAAAAATCGATTTAGAATATAGGGTATAGAAAATATAAATAATGTATAAACAACAATGACTCAACGCTGGAGCTCCGCGTAAGTATATATCAATAGAGCTGGGATTTGATATTTTTTTCTGCACCGCCGGTATCGGTGTTCGGTAGTTGAAAACGGGTCATTCGGTTCCGTATTGCGGTATTATTCCCACAAATATACCGAATGATTCGGTATTTTTTCGCCATTTGGTTCGGTATTATTATTAAAACTTCGTGCCCCGCCCCCAACGACAGGAAGTATAATAAATAACTCAAAAGAAGCACTTTGCAACACCGGGAATCCCGAAGCGCTGCTAAAGGAAATACAATACAAACCGCTTATTACTGGCTTAAACGCCTGCATGCCAACACGACCGAAATGCAATGCCGGCAATGAGTTCCAATTCTTAACAGACCAATTAAGGTACGAACCACCGACTGAACTGATTAGTTCAGAACCTAACATTCTCCAACGTGAAAGGGTGCGCACCGACAGCAGCACTGTAATTTTCGTAGAGACTTTGGGGGCCTTGACAGAAGAATACAACCAATGTCTCTCATAATTGTACACCTTATAAAGCATACAGAGTTCGGCTACCCCTCTCCTGTGGGACAGGTTCACCAGATCAATGATCATTATCAGCACACAGCCTGCTGGCCGAACTAACAAGTATGTCCAGCAGACGCAAGTGACTGTCAGCAGCTGAAGCCCAGACCGGTGAGCAATACTCCAACACAGGCAGCAAAAAAGCATCTGCGGACAACCTCATTGTCACCAAACACAGTATTCACCGTACGCAGGAGCCGAACCTAACTGGAATCACGTGGCACCAGTCGCCTAATATGCGGCTGAAAAGTAAGCTTCTCATCAAAGACAACACAACGAATCTCCAAGGAGCTAGACCCCTGAAACAAAGTGTCATCTATCTGCAGATGTGCATGCTGCGGTAGAAGTGTTCGAGACTTCCTAAAGAAATACGTACAGAAAATTGAATAGACAATTATTCCCATATAAAGACATTTGTAATGTCATTCCCTGAATAGAAGTGCGGTAAATAACATTATTTCTTTTCGACTACAGTGGTCTGTTCATGGTAAGCACTTAATGTTATAGTTAAAAGACGTGGCCGTATCGTTAGGCAAGGACCTTTGATTTTCAATTCTTGACGTTAGGCCAGCTATCGGCTGACACTGCGACTGCAGTGTGCCAATGAGAGCTAAATAACTTTCCCAAAACATTGTAGAATAAGCTAGTGCGAAGTTATTCCGAGGAAGGCGGAGCTTCCGAGAACAATGTATCTGATGTGCGCGTTTGGTGGATTTGCGCGATCGATCGATCGCGCTGCGTGTTTGGTGGATTTGTAGGTATTAGGCCGTAATTTCGGGTAAGTTGGACTATATTCGGGTTTAATGTCGGGTAGGTTAGGGGAGGCAAGGACTGTTTTTTTTTTCATTTAAAAATTTGAACGATCCACCAAACGCGCAGCGTGACGACGATCGCAATTTCACCAAACGCGCACAACATATCTAGTCTCTTGAGGGCTGGACTTTATGGAAGTCCTTGGGAGGAACGGAAGACTATTGGACACCCATGAACTTACGTGGGGCAAAAATATTCTGAATATCTAAGCTATCCAAAACAGTGTTGATAATCTGAGAGTAGCGGGACCGTTTGTGCCTCCTCTGGTGGCAACTAAACTTCTCTCTCTTCCCAAGGATATTCTGTATACTACGATCGAAATACAACCAAGAAACGGAGCTTCGTTTGAATTAAACCCTTTAGCGTTCGGATACAGCAATAGTTTGCGAGGTTGTTGAGCATTAACCTGGAAAATCCACGGGCTCACAACAGGCTAACTAAGGCTAAGGTAGCCTATAGCATCCCCTGGTGGTGCTAGCTGCTTGCTTCCACTTGTATATATGGCATCCATTACTGATAGCAGCCCTTCAGAACAATAGCGTAGGTGGAGGCATTTCTTTTCAACATGGCGGCGAATTGGCCCGGCATGAGAAACTGAAACTGCCGCAGCGGCAAAGAAAATCCAGCAAGCGAAATGGGTAAATGTTTAGGCTGCAAAATAATGTAATCATTACGGAGAATGAAAATTTTCCACCGATACATGCACGTAAAAACACTTGAGTTGAGAGAAATTATTGAAATGCTGCCTAAGCGCCTGTCTTCAATACCCAATTAAGTAAGGACGAGATGCACTCTCAATCATAAAATTTATAGCCCGTTTCGTTTTCTGTTGGTCTTGAAGCCGCAGTAGTTACCTGCAGTCAACAAGAAGGTTTGTATGGGTAGGTACAGTCAACTCTACATAATATGGCCACAATTTCATATGACCAACCGCTTAATATGCCAAATTAAGGTGTCCAAACGCGGTCATGTTTAGCGTAGTTAATACTGAATAATATGTTATATATTCCAGGCCGAGGACCATGGCAGTTCCGACATCTTCCGGAAGCTTTGATCCGCTTTCTTTGATAGAGATAATTTCAAGTCTTTAGCATGAGCTATACCAGAATTTTCATTGCGAACTTTTGGGCATTTGAAGAAAGATGAAATCCTAAAATTATTTTTTAGTTTAATTAATGATTCATTGTGAGACGGGGTACCAGGGGCAGTGAAATACCTTAGAACGTAACAGCCATGAGGTTTTCATACCAAGGATTAGTGAATCAAAGGCATCTCTTTATAGCCACATTAGTCATCAGATTCGCTATGAACGTGATCATCCATCATGATCACTGAATACTCAAGAACGGTCAATGATTTTGTAAACAAACCAGAGACGCACATGTTTTCAAATGATAGATTTCTATAATGTTTACTCAGAAGATTAATTCATTTTGAAGTCAGTACATAATTAAGTCAACTAGCAGTATGCAATACATTTTGAACACTGTATATAGGCATAAAAGTTACGGAACTTTAGTTCTGTTAGTCTAATATACAAACAATTGCGATAACATTGTTCAATTTATACTTTTACATAAGAAAACATCAAGAACTCTCACTTCAAACTTTCAGTTGTTTTTTGTCCAACGAAGGGGTCACTTATTGATGGCGCATGCTCAGCTCTGGGGAGAAATCACGGTGCGACCAATTTTCACCACTGATCACGGTTGATCACTATCCGAACCATGTCAAAAAGTGGTCACAAAAACGGACGAATCAAGCGGATTCAGCCGCACGGTCGCCACAAAAGAGCCTAATAGTTAAGCAGAGACAAACGTTGTACAAGCACTACGTACGCTTGGAAGACTTTGCCATATATGAACGATTAAGCAGTAACCATTGCATGGTGTATACTAGAACGCCTCGTGGCGTAAGACCATCACCCACGGTGGGAGCAAATTCAACTAAGTCACGTTTGATGGGCAGCTAGTCCTAGCTTCGCATATGGATGCTGTGTCCAACAAGGCTAGTGCCACGCTGACCGCCCCGTGCACATCTCGGAATAATTTCGTAGGAAAAAATGAGAGGCCTCGTTGCGTGAGACGATCTGCCGCGGTGGAGGCAAATTCGACCCGGTGGCACTATCGCCTCTCGCGACGATTTTGCCTGCGCAGATCGTGTGCGCGTGAGCGGCGTTCACGTTGGTGCGCCGCGCTGCCCGCTGTATCGCTGATTAAGTTGGATTAGGTTAGGTTTGGTAATGTTAGGTAACGTTAGGTAACGTTAGGTAACGTTAGGTAACGTTAGGTAACATTAGGTAACGTTAGATAACGTTAGATAACGTTAGATAACGTTAGATAACGTTCGGTAACGTTAGGTAAGGTTAGGTAAGGTTGGAGAGGTTAGATTGGGTTAGGTTGGGTTAGGTAAGGTTAGATTAGAAGGTTAGGTAAGTAGGTTACGTTAGGTAAGGGTAGGTTAGGTTTGGCTAGGTTAGGTTTGCCTAGGTAGTGTTTAGTTTAGTGGTGGCGTGCGCAGGAAAGCTTACGTGAACGCAAAATCGTTGCGAGAGACTATAGTGCGACCCGGTGGAGGAAAATTCAACGCTGTCATTTTTTTTTTGCCAGCTAGGTCTAGTTTTTTGGTGTGGGTCACATCTAGGTCAACCCACCAAAAAATAATGAACATTGCTCAACTTCTTCGACTACTTATTGGGTGGACAGGCATGTATACAAATATACTTAAGTCTTCAACGAAAACATTATCACCTCTCTCTCTTTGTTCGCTGGTGACATATATATATATGTCGTATTGGCCTGATAGAGGTACAACCCCTCCGAGAACCTTGTAGGTTAGGTGCCAGGACTGGTTCTACTAATGTCCTATGTCAAATATAGGTCTTTAAACGGGTTCACTATGTCTTAAACTTCATATTTCACTACGGGAACCAGTCCTGGATTACCTAACCTCCAAGGTTGGCGGGGTAAAAGCTCATTGTATGGGGGCTGGTACTAGGGTGGATAGTAGCAGCACAAAAAAAAAATCCCAGTTTACTATCGAGAAGTGGGCGTGCGTTGGAACGTAGTTTTATTTTCCTTCAAAATGAGACCAAATTTGCATAAATCCACGGTGTTTATAGTGTTTTTTCACTTTTTGAAGATTGAGGCGTTTAGGTGGCCAGGATTTTGGTACCTCTATCGAACCAGAAGGCCACTTAACAGGCCGTATATGAATATTCTTAGCCATCTCATAGTCCGTTTCGAAAAATATGATAATGAAATGGGATCAGCTAGAGTAAGATCAAACCAGAGACAACAACCAGGACAGACCCATAACATCTTCCACAGAAATAAAATGGTTTCTGCATATAAAACGGATGAGAGTTCTGCACCAACTTATAAATCGCAGCGTACAGTGCACCAATGCCGACGACACTCTGAAATACAATGTGTATTACAAATCCAGAAAGGTTAAAAAACTCATAATAATGAGAAATAACCTCTCACCCAAAAATGACAAGCTGCTCATGACCAATGTAGTCTACATATTCTCGAGTCCAAAAGAAAATTGTAAGCTTCTCAACAACGTAGACTACATTGGTCTCACTACCACTACCCTCAGCAGACGGCTAACATCTCACGCAATATGCAGTGGAGGTACGAAACTGCACATGAAAACCACCCACAATGAGACTATCACCCGGAAAGCACTTGTCGACAACACAAATGTACTAAAGAAATTCCCTGACCCTGTGCGGCTTGCCATTGATGAAGCTACTTACATCATGGAGAAGGTGCCAACAATAAACCAACCAAGAGAGTGAAAGTTTTACCAGAACCAAGTAGCTTGTATAGAGAAGGAGGGAGCCAGTAGCCTAGCCCGTTGAAGCTCAAGAGTCTCTTATGGCTGTTAGCCAGTTGTCGTATGCACCAATCGCATATCAGCAAAGAGTCTCTTATGGCTGCAGCCAGTCGCGTAAGCACCAATCGCATATCAATAACTCGGTTCGTCTGCTGCTCCCCCGTGAAACTCAGTGCTCCCCCGTCTTTTCCACCAATGAGCGTCTCACAGCTATAAGAGATCTGGTTGACTCGCTGGCAAGTCTGTAACTGGGCCACAAGGCTCCCTCCTTCTCTATTGAAGCTCCTTGACCAGAACGCTAAAACTGTATAATTCTAGAAGTTAATTTGCTGACGTATCAATGATACGCATCTATCACATATCTGTCAAACTTTTCAATCAAATTTGGATTCTTGAAAATGAATGGAAGCCATTCGAAACGTTGAATAAATTTGTACCTATTGTGTAAATAAAATGACTCTCGGAGCATTGACCTTATAACCTACCTGAACCAAGGAGCTTCTAATGGACAAAACGTCTTGTGCGCAGCATATAAAAGAATAATAAAAGAATCGTAAACAGTGACTCGTCCCTGGTCTTCAATAAAACGTGTTTAAGAGAAATTATATTGCCAACCTATATATAAATGTATATACAGTAGTTAAAACTTCAAAGAAAACATAATCACCTTTCTCACTTTGTTCGCGAGTAATAATTACTGTTGCAGGAGCAATTTCAAATCCCTCAGTCTGTTGTGACGTCACTACATCCGCGACTGCCATTGGCTGCAGCCCCCAGCCTATGGCCAATGAATGGACAGCTGACAGGCAGAAACTCACGCGATTATCATGTACATAGTACACTGGGGGCCGAGACTAGGGGTATGTTCAATTGGGCGTCGAAATTAGACTTAAGATTAGCTTGTCCGAAACTGCAAAAGAAGCTTTGGCTTTGCCTCTTCAAATCTTGTTGCATGCGTCATAAGCAACGTCATTACATTGAACATGTTGATATAATTTTACTGAGCAAGATTTAATTAATTTCTGGTGGTCTCAAAATTAACCGATAAAGGGCCAGTGCTTGCAGTTCCATTCACCGGGTCAAAATCAGCGTACCTGCTTGGACAAGTTAAGCCTCTTGTGCCTAATTTCGCAGCCCAATCGAACATACCCTAGCCCAGGGATTAGGGCCTCAACTGTTTGTTACCTGGCAGATGCTTTTGTTACAGCTTTCCTGCTCAGGTTGCATAAATTTACAACAAGTAACTCAAGTAAGTAAGAACTGCCGTCACTTATTTTAGAACCCGTTTTCACATTTCAAATAAAAGCCAAGATATTACTGAAAAAACAAAAACTTAATAGCTAAAGATAAATACAGAAACAATTCAAAAAGCGGTAAATAGCAAATTAAAATACATCAATTTAATTGGCGTTAAAGAAGTTTTCTTTTCTTATTAAAATACATATATTCATATAACTTTGCAACAAAATTTATGGGTTACTAATGTGTTATAATATTTCACTAGTTTGTTTCTATGTGTCATTTTATGAGAATTTCTTGAATCAGTACAATCCAGTGTCGTATGCTGACAAAACCTCTGCCATTTTTAACTTTCGAAAGTTCAACTTTGCTCTGAAATGGAATCTTTATAGAAAGTTCAACGTATTAGTGTTGTTGCCAATCCAGGGGCGGGGCATGCTCTACTCTGTGTTTGTGTGGGGAAGGGGAAGAAGGGAGAGGGGGTCCTCGTGCTGCACCCAAGGAGATTGAATATAAACCTCCTTGAAGGACCATATTTCACATACTCTGCATCCATCAGTGAGACAGCAGCTGCAGCGTACCAATTGTGCCGGAATTTCAAGGAAAAGAGTTAACAGCCGCCACGTCGGTTGCGGTAGAGTTGCAAACGCCGCGGAAACATCTATTTAGCATACAGGAAATAGAAAATCTAGAGATAAACAACAATGACTGAACGCTGGAGCTCCGAGTAAGTAAATATCAGTATGTAAATATCTACTGCACGTTGTAAATGCAATAGGCCTATGTATCTGTTGTGCGCGTTTGGTGGATCTGCGCGATCGATCGATCGATCGCGCAAATCCACCAATCGCGCACAACATATCTACTGCTCGTTGCAAAGGCGAACTTCGGACATTAATATTATTTTTTTTTACCTCTGCCTGGCCAAGAAGGTTAATTTTTTTTACGAAGTTTTTCATTTGTCCATCCCCAAGTTAACTCAATAAGTTAAAAACGGATGTTCATGAAATTTGCAGAAATTGTTAGAAATGGTCATAGGAGTAGCTGACAAAATTTGGCATAATATCAGATTGAGAACTTCTTTATTTTCCGTCTTTATAGTTAATGTCTGTTTGTTTTTATATTTGTCAATATTATTTTTAAAACTTCAAGCCTGGGTCACCACGAGCAGGTAGTACAACCTAAATAAAGCTGCTAAAAGAAATCCAACAACTTCCATAACAGTATTAGAATCAACGCTATTTTTAAGTAACGCAGAGAGTGTTATTGCTTGCAGTTCTATATTAGCCAGGTCGAAATCAGCGTAACCTAGCGACCTGTCTCCTGTTCCTACAAGTCAAGGCTCTTGTGCCTAATTTCTGCGCCCAATCTTACCTACCTTCTCCCTGCTGGACAGTTCGTTTGTGACCCGGTAAATGCTTTTAGGTACAGCTTTGCTGCCCGGGTTTAAAAATTTCTACGAGAGTAACAAAGTAAGAGACATTGGAAGTGCAATTTTTAGAGACCGTTTGCTCTCTCGAAATTAAAATCTAGAAATTTGAAATAGGAATGAATAACGCCGTTAAAATGTAATCATTTGTTTTCAGCTTACATCATCGACATGTCTAGCAGTTTCTGTAAGTTCAAGACAATCTGTCTATAATTTAAGAGGTATTTTGCTTACAGACAAAGCGACCGACAACGCAGGCAGAAGCATGACTACTCGTAGGTGGACATGCAGAAGTAGGCAAATGAAAGAAACCCAGGAGTACTTGTATATGTATACGTGAATATGTGTTGAGAGAAAAATTTTACGAGAAAATAATCCGAATCCTTATTGTGAATTAACCTTTCGAATCGAATGGAATCATCGGTATGTGCTGTGATTATTGGACCTTTAGGATTGATTTGTCCGGAACATCTAACAAGAACTTCACACCCCTTCGACTCGTGTCCCAGAGGTTAGAAGCAAGCTAAGTCACTAGAGACAACCAAAAACTCTATTTTGCTGCTCAAAATCAAACTTTTGGCAGTTTCTAGGGTAAATGGTTTGGATTTACCCACTAAAATTCTATCTATCGGGTCAATACCAGCCCAACTGTCTAACGTTTGGACTTGTCAAACTTGGTGGGCTTGACTTCACCACCCCAGTGGATGACGTTAAAAGGTAGACGGAAAAGAATTTTATTCTGAATCAGTAATGGCTAATGTGGCTATTAAGTAAAGTGAGAGTGGCGAATAGTTCCATACAAGGAGTGATAGTAGTATCCCAGTTCAAGCCTCCCTTCCCACGAAGTAGACAGTGGTCCAAAGAGAAAGAAAGAAGGAACACTAAGGATTGCCATGAAAGAAGTGGAAACCATACTCGATTCGACGCGCATGGGAACGGGTCGGGAAAGAAGAGGAAGAACGGTACAAGGCATCATCAGTAGGAGTATGAATTTCATATCAGGATATCTGGAAAATTTTAATGAAGCAGAGCAGGAGCTCCCAACCGGTGGTGCTGAAATTACTTTTTATGGTGTGCGAAATTTTACACAAAATAAAATTGGATACACAAATGTGTACAAGAATTTGGTTACACAAATGTGTTCAAGAATTTTATGCAGATATCATTCATTATCATCAGACGAGTTTTTAGAAAATATTAAAAGGGTTTTATGGGTGCCAGGCTTACAAAGCTTGGAAACCATGCACTGATCCTGAAGAATTTTTTACTGACATTTCTGTACCCTTTGGGATCAGAGTTTTTGGCAAAAATACCCATATGATTGATGCCAACCCATTTACACATGAGCCTAGAGCCTTATAGCTACTAGCAACTAGGGTCGCAGCAAAAGCAGCTAAAATCCAACTTCAGCTTCTGGACGGCGCAGCGGGGGCCTAAGATGTTGATAGGGTGGTGCCGAATTCGTCTGTTCAATAGATGTGTTATACCTTAAATCCGATTCGCCCTGGAGTTCACTGCCCCGGCTTAGCCTCCAACAAGGTTGTGGATCTGCAAGCGTTCACGTCAGCTGTTCAAGACTTCTTGACGATTCCTTCTTTGCGGCAGTTTCGGGCTGTTATAGTATTGCTTAGGTTCATTTGGGTTTCGTTGCCAGTCAGTGGAGGCCGGAGCATGAAGTTCCACAAACAATATGAATCATGTAATGTCAACAGTATAAAACTAGTAGTATAAGAAAGGTTAGGCCTCCCAACATAACTACTAAGCTCTTCTAAAGGAAGAAAAGGAAGGAACATATAGCACCTCGACAGAAACAGGGAGCCCATGCACGAAGGTGTTCTCACAGAGGATCAGCGAGCAAGGGAACAGCAAGTTAAGAGAGAAGAGGAAGAACAGATGAAAGTTAGATCAGTAGGAGTATGAAAGTGGAAGGAAGCAAAGTGGGCACGAAATAGAGACGTCCCACAGGTTTAGCTAATGGCTAAGTAACCTATAAAGAGTCCCCCTGCGGGGACGCTGCTTCCTATCACATAGGATGGGCGAACCTAAATGTCCTAACCCTATGACCCATCCTATGCCGCAGAGGGGGTAAAGTCAACAGCCATCCCTAGCAGGGCTGGGCAACTGCGGCCCACGGACCACTTGCAGGTCGTTAGTCTATTTATTCCGGCCTGCCGAAAATGTGAGAATGTTCGACACAATAACCCATGTTAAGCACAGAGCAGAAGATTCAGCCTAAAATTGCGTAACTACAGCAATAGTGTTATTTTATTCTGTGTATGTTTGATACGTATGCATCGGGTGCTGGCCCGGCCTGGCTTGTAATTATTAAAAGTCTATGTGGCTCCTGAGGAAAAAAGTTCACCTACCTCTGCCTCGATCATGAAATATTTACAAATATCTAGATTCGGAACTGTTCGATATCCCCATTCTCGTTACCACAAGCTATTACTTCTCCATTATTACATGCAGAAGTTTAAGTCTCCGTTCCACAACTATGGCGATATCACAGAGGAAGAAAGAAGGGGCATATAGTATGACTATAGACACGTGGAACCTATGGATGCACGAGGTTATTATTATTATTATTATTAAATCACACCAGACTGGCGACGCAGGAACGGAGAAACTCCATGAGGTTAACAAACCCCCGCGCAACCAGCCCAGCGGGTGGAGAAAACAAAAGAATAGAAAAAAAAGAAGATCCGAAATCACAGAATA
>LQNS02278124.1:1964962-1979292 GCA_001587735.2 Parhyale hawaiensis | reverse complement strand
AATCTAACCCAATCTAACCCAATCTAACCCAATCTAACCCAATCTAACCCAATCTAACCCAATCTAACCCAATCTAACCCAATCTAACCCAATCTAACCCAATCTAACCCAATCTAACCCAATCTAACCCAATCTAACCCAATCTAACCTAATCTAACCTAATCTAACCTAATCTAACCTAATCTAACCTAATCTAACCTAATCTAACCTAATCTAACCTAATCTAACCTAATCTAACCTAACCTAATCTTACCTAACCTAACCTTAATTTCGCTTGTTTGGGACCGCCTGGTATTTCCTCCCATAGAAAAACAATGGGAACTTCAAAGTCATATATCTCAAAAACTAAACATTTGCGACGAAAACGTCATTCATGTAAAATGTCTTTAATTGACCCAATTTACATACTGAACACAAAAAACGTCATGAAAATCATGTGTAAGTGAAAGTAAAATAATACCGAAATTTGAGGCGTGGTTGAAGTGTTACATTTGAGTACTTAAAAATAACGTTGTCTAGATTACAGGAGGTTAAGTTTGGGCACGATACTCAAAGCTTTTCCCATACTCTGCACTGCAAGGCATGCCCTTCGGTAATTTCAGATAAGATGCACTGGTATATTTTAAACTTGGTTTCAATAGGAGCAACTCTATTAGACTTCACAATAGCAGACTTTCAATATAAAAATTTGAAGATCCAGGAAATACAATTAATAAATTTTTATATCATTTTGTATTTCCGGTTTATCGCCAAAATTCCTGGCACCAAGACATAAAAATCACCCGACAGAAGTTGTAGCAGCAAAACGCCTTAGTCATCTCCTAGTGCCATCTAATCGAATTTATATCTCGGAAAAAGCGAATGCTTTTCTTGTGATGTACTAGCTATATAATGTGAAAGTTCTGTTATTGGCTCGAGTGTCGCAATAAAGCGTCTAGACAAGGATGCGCAAGGTTAACTTAGGTACCTATATTAAACTTAACGAGCAAATACCTCAATTTCAATCACTTTAACGCAAACGTGCATTACGTATTTGGCAAGCAAACTAATAGAACAACTAGGACTACCAAAAGTACCTGCATTAGCCATGACGTTGTCGAGTTCCTCCCTCAGGATCTGCAGAATATTGTGCACACCCTCCACCCCGGCACAGGCCAGCCCGTACCACACCGGGCGTCCGATAAACACCTGCGGAACGGACGAATTTTCTTCTTTTTGAAAATAAGAAATAAACAATTGAAGAATCTTTAAATTTTCTCCGAATGGAGGCATCTGGTTTTTGATGATATTCTAATGTTGCCAAAAACATTCCATTCCAGACATTACGTGGATACATTCGGTTTTTAATGCCATTGCAAGGTTAGCAAAATTAATTTCTATTTCATACACAGAGCGGAGGCATTAGGTTCGAGAGGCGAAATTATAGTGTTTGCTCAGATCTATTTCATTCAGTGGTGCTAGTTTCCTAATACAGTTTTTTTGTATCTTATCGTATTACCATCATAGCGCGGCCACGCGACCTGACATCAAAAAAGTTAGGCCGTGTTCGATTAGGCGCCGATATTAAGCCTTCAAGTTTGGACGTGTCCAAAATTTCGGCCAGAATCTGTGGAGTTGCCACTTTGGAACGCGTTACAAGTGTTAGAAGCAGCCCGATTGCTGTGGGCCTGCTGAAAACTCCATTTCACGGAGCCAGGTTGAATTTCCTGAAGTCTCAAGCGTAACTGATTGAGGACCAGCGCCTAAAAATGAAGTCAGCGGGTCGAAGCCAGCGCACCTGCCTGAAGTTCGCGCAAGTTAAGCCTCGAAGGCTTAAATTTGGCGCCCAATCGAACATGTCTTAAACTTCAGTGAATGCATTAATGAGTTCGCTGCGTACCAAATGGGTCGCTTCTCCGATTCATATCGGGAGCGACGTAGTCTATTTTTTTATATTGTCATTTATGCGATAATGACCCACTTGAATTAAGATAATCTGATCTTATTAGTTCTTCTTGTCTAAAACTTTAGCGTAACAATTTGGATTCATGACTTTGGATCTCGCGTTCTCGTAGAGTTAAGTCACTAATCCATATACACTTGCTGTTTCAAGGCGGCTACACATGATTGAAAAAACTGAAGAAATTCCAACAAAGGCGTGGAATATTCCACGCAAAATATTACCCCGCAATATTCACAGAAAAAAATGATCTAGCTGATGTCGAAATGACATTCAAGTCCATTCAGAAAACTGGCGTTGCCTTGGTTTCAGGATCGACAGCACGACAAAACATTTTTTATCATTCCTATGCTCTGCAGAATTTATATTCCTTAAAGGTCTATGGTAAATCTCAGAAATACTGCAGGCTCAAGCGGGCCTCAACAGTACATCAGACGACGACAATGATACAGCCGGCGGTGCGTTTACAGAATCCGCATAATTACCAGGCATGGCGACCAGAAATGACGCAGCAAGCTACTAACATCTTTCGACTTCTGGGCAAGTGTGTGAGTGTGCAGATTTTGTGACGTAACTTTGGTGTGAAGCCTCGCAGACTCACGTTGGTGAATACACACCGCGGGCCTGGCGAGTGTCACCCACTCCCCAGAACTGGCTGGTATACACGACACACTCCAAAATATTTCATTTTTCTGTTTCTTCATACAACCGAGTGTGAACATTTTTTTCTGAGTCTGTGCTGAGTTGCATGTCCCAAAAACTCTAGCAGAGCACCTGTCCATCTGAAGCGGGTAGGTTTTCTATATTAGGATTATAGAAAAAATGTACATAGAGCTTAGCCAACACTAACTGAGCAATGAAATGAATTATATTCACTCGGTGTATGTCACACGCCAGTCAAAAGAACGGGTATTGTCATCGTTTCGTACGAATGTGTTGTGCCCATTTAAATAGCACACACTTGCAAAAAATTTTAAATTATTTATCCCTCCTGATATTATGATACCTAGAGCAGCCTGAGAGCGCATACCTCCGCCAAGCAAGGCAACGGTTAGGGAAAATTAAAATTTTTACCGAGACTATGGTTTTCTTTGTATCAACAACAAGATCTAATAATTTGCGCTCTTTAAAAGTGTTAACAACTTCACTAATTTTTCTGAAGATCCGTTCACAAATTTTTCAGTTATGCTGTTAACAATCATTATAACAAACATAAGTCAAACATACAAGCGAACCTACCGATTGCACAACATTTATTCATTTATGTCTTTTAACATTATTAACTACTCCTATGAATTCCATAGAGATCCATTCATTGTTTTTTGAGTTATTGTGCTAACGAGCATAAAATTAAGAACACTGACAAACGAACAAACCAACAAACAGACGGATCATTACGAAAATTTTGTTATTTACTTTTGGTTATACAACCAACGACTCGTGTGATTTGCATAAAAATCCGTCTTTAACTTTTTGAGTTACGGCATTGAGAAAAATGAGGCAGACATACAAACAAACTGATGAACGGATCTTCACCAAAAGTTAATCATCTGGACCTCCTAACGTACGTAACAATCCCTGTGAATTTCGACAAAATCGGTCCATAACTCTTTGAGTTTTCTTGATGACAGACGGAATAACAGACCAACAGCCAGACAGAAAAACAGACAGAAAAACCTGACGAAAACATAACCTCCTTGGCGGAGGTAAATATATCAGTCTAGGTTAAATCTATATTGTTGTTTGTGGACACTCCAGTAGAAAATTGATTTACTGTGTGACACCTTAATTTAAAATGATTTCGCCACGTTCGGGTGTTATAGGCTACAATCCCAACTCACCAAGTCCGCACCGAGGGCCAAGGCCTTGAAGACGTGCGGGCCCTCACTAAAGCCTCCGTCCACAAACACGGGACACCTGCCGCGCACCTCCTCCACCACGTGCGGCAGCGCCTCCAGCTGAACAGGGAATAAACAGCGTATTTCTTTTCGGCAAGACAGAGACTTGCGAAATTATGTGAATTGTGGATGTAAATTATTATTATCGAGGAGCTTTCACAACCCAAATTATGGGATGGTTGAGTGATGTTTAGCTCTACGCTCTAGCACCGGGTCGCATCCTGTAACCTAAGGCTGAGAGCACCTTGCGAATGATGTGGGTTGTTCAAAGCAGAGCGCTTGAGGTTCTTGTGTCGTGTAGATGTTTCTGCTGATGAATTTTATGGAAGATCTAATGAAGAGTTATTTTGTTCCGGAATATTGCTTCTTAAATTTACGTAAAAGGCTTGATTGACGACTCAGTGTTAGTTGTTCATCTTTGGCATTTTTAGAATCACAGTGACAGTTGTACTTCAATGCCGACAGGCTAATCCCTGGACAGGTCGGGTTCAACCCTCTCTACCCGCATCGTCCAATGCGAACATTTCTATCGTAAAAACGTCCCCTCTTACATACGCTTATCCGTCACTGCCCTAATTACGTCATCTAGAGTTTCCTCACAGGAACTCTCCACGAGGGTGTTGAGCACCCTCATGGGTTGGTTCCCTTGTTTGAGCAGGCTCCATCTATATTATAGCAGTCCCTTGATCCTGAACCAATGAGAGACTCAAAACTGTAAAACTGCGCACTAAAATATCAGTTACGAGCGGGTATTCACGCATCATTTGTTTCGCTGCCAGCAAAATTCAAGCTTGGTTTGCGTTTTAGTTTTCCTTTGAGAAACCAATTAATTTCCGACCCAGGCTGTCACAGCTATAGCTCTGTGCGACCCTTTTTATAACCCGATACCATTCCCTAGGCTTGTGATACACTCTGCACTCGCAGATGTTCTCTGCATCGGTTAAGTCGTTATATATTGTCACTGTTTCTCCTGATTGTTTCACTTGTGTGCAATTATTTGAGATAGTAAGAAATCGTGCCAATTATACTGCCTATGACGTGCAAATTATTAAATGACCTATCACAGCGTATATATGTTTCACGATATTAACTTTCAATGCTTTCCTAATAATATAGCGACATTGATTGCAGCTTTCTGACGACCACTTCAAAAATGATTAATATTAGGTAGGGCCGGAATTATTAGAATTTACGGCAGGAATTCTTATGATTACGACACCTGGACATTGCCCCCAAACCGCTGATGACCACTGGGACGACGTTCTCCTTCATCTGCTACAGTCGTTGAAGTTCGATGGCAAGGTCACGGTACTTTTCCCTTCTACGTTTCCTTGTCCACGATTCTGGAGTCGAAGGGAATTAAAACGTCGTTCAGTTTGGCCGACTTCTCCTGTTTGTCTTTTACGACAATGTCCGGTCGGTTTGCGTAACGTTCTCGATCAGTTTCCACCCGCTTGTCCCAGTAGCTTTGTACGGCTTCGTTTTCAACCACGGGCGCGGGTTTGTGCTCGTACCACCTCTCACTGACAGGGAAGTTATGGATCCGCAAGAAGTCCAGTGAAGGTGTCGGACGACTTTATCGTGCCTGCGCTCGTATTCCTTTTACGCCAGCACTCTGCATTCGTTTATCACGTGGTTGATGGTTTCGTCCGAGCTCTTGCAAATTCTACAGGCAGTCGGCACGTTTCTCCTGTCGATCTTGTTTTGGATGTATATACCTGGTTCTGAGGGCTTGCTCTTGAGCTACCAGGATGGTGCCTTCTGTTTCCTGTTTCAGCTCACCCCTCAGAAGCCAGTTCCAAGAGTCTGGTATCATTTTGTCCTGAACAGCTTCGAGGTACTGGCCGGACATCTTCAGACTCTTCCATTTGTTACTCCGATCGAGGCGTCGTCGCTGCTTGAACTGGTCAGCCGTTTCGGTCTCTTTCAGCAACTTTGCCTCGACTAAGCAGCGTGCCCACGGGTCATCGCTCTCTCTGAAGTGTTGGGAGAGAGCACATTTTTCTGCTTCGATGCAGTCCTCGACCCTGATGAGGCCACGGCCCCCCTTTTTTCTGTTAAGATAAAGTGTGTCTACGCACGATCTTGGGTGCAGTGCTCGAAAAAGGGTCATGAGCTTCCTGGTTTTGATGTCCGTGTCGGTGCAGTCCTTCTTTGTCCAGTTGATAATGCCAGCAGAATATTGGACTACGGGACGGTCCAGGTGCTAATGGCCTTGATGGTGTTGCCCCCATTGAGGTATGATTTCAGGATGAGCCGGAGTCGGGAGAGGTACTCCTTCCAAATGGAATCTTTCATCCTTCTGTGGAGAATGGTGTTATACTCCATGACACCCAGGTACTTGCAACCTGTCTCCTCAATGTCCTGGATGGTGCCTTCTTCGATGTTGATTCCCTTGGACGCAGTAACCTCTCATCTTTCGATGTTGAGGACTCCGTATTTACTAATGCCAAGCTGCATTTTGATATCTTCAGAGTATTGATGGACTATATTGAAGAGCTGCTCTACTTGGTCCTTTAATTAGGCATAGAGCTTCAGATCGTCCATGTATAGCAGGTGGTTGAGCTTCATGGTACGGCTGTAGTTGTAGCCCTGACCGGCAAGTTTAGGGTCTCGGAGAGGGGGATCATAGTCAGCACAAATAGCAGTGGAGATAGATAGGGAGTCGCCCTGGAAGATTCCACGCCTGATTTAGTTTAACCCCCCGTCTCCACAACAATGGCGATCGAACAGTGGAAGAAGCAAGGGACATATAGTAGACGATAGAGGTATGGGGAACCCATGCACGAAGATGTTACCACACATGATCAACGCGCATGGGAACAGCAAGTCAGGAAAGATGAGGAAGATCAGAATAAAGCATGAGCGAGCAGGAGTATGAAAATAGAAGGAAGCAAAGTGCGCAAGAAAGATAGACGTCCCGAAGGCCTCGCTAATGGCTAAGGATACCTACACGAGCCGCCTGGGGTCACCACGCCCCATAACATAGGATGGGCGAACCTAACTTACCTGTGAATGTAAAAGTTCCATTCCGAACAAAGAAGTCCGAAAAGAAATAAAAAGAATCCACTAAGGCAAAGGGATAAACTTCTGCTTCAAAAATAGTAAGCTAGATGATACATTTCTTAAAGTCCAACAACTCTAATGAATTTCCATTGTGGAATTTGACAGTCTCATGTACAGACGATATTTCTTTTCTCAGTATCAGAGCAATATTTTGGTTTACGTTCTGTCCCCAATGGTCCGTCCCTTCTTTTCAAGCAATGAACAATATCGTTCTAAGACACATGTCTCTATATTGAGGAGTATGTATTGTGGTAATGTTAAAGCCTTTAGTGCGTTGGAAACCAATCGTGTTGTTAAAAAAAAAAAAAAAAATTCACTTCGCTACTGGAAGCAAAAGTTCATTCCTAATAGAAAGCACGTAACCAAAGCAGAGGACTTAAAGCATACCCCCAGCGAGCCTTGTAAAAGCAATGGTTCTTCCTAAAAAAAAAACAACGCCCAAACTTGGACATTCTATTTTAGCGTATGTTTGTCTTCAACGGCACCTCAGGTACTATGAATAGTGACGTAGGCAACACCGTGGTATCGTATATAATTAATGACAGTGATGAACCTACAGTAGGCATCTAGGCCCTGAGAGTGGAGAGGGAAGAAACAGACCAGGTGGTTATGCCCCTTTCTCTCACAATAGGTCTGGAGCATCATTCGCTTCCCCCTTCCAAGAAACTCGAGTGAGCTCCTCAATATGCTCTATTATGATTCAACTGTAAAATAAGACGGTGAACAGAGGCGGTTTACTTTATTTAGAATAGTTATAAAAGGAAGGAATTTTTTAGAAAAAAAATCAAGTTTTTGGTGGTCGCAACCTACTCCTTGTAGATCCCGAAGCTTGACTGCCCCAAAATGCTGAGCTATATCCTCTTTTGAGTGATGCGTGAATTGCATTAATTTTGCAATATACAAACAGTGGCTCAGTCGACACTTGCTTGGCGAAAAGAAACATTTGATTCACAAATGAGCCCATATAATGATGCCCTAGTATTTGCATATCATTTGTTACCAACTTTATGGCATCACTCACGGTAGGCGGGATGCAGTCCAGCTGCCTGCCGCCGTGGTTGGACACCCAGATGGCTGCGGCTCCTGCCTCCATGGCGAGCCTGGCGTCCTGTCGGGTGAGTATCCCCTTCACCGCCACCGGCAGCTGCGTCAGGCTGGCGCAGGATATGAGAACTATAATGGACGCACGAAGTATTATTGCTTCATAAAGACTAAGGCTCATATAATCCAGTAATTCAATGGTGGAGCTCTATCCATGAGGCAAGCATTACCAGACTTGATTGAGCAGGAGCGGAGCAGCGGAGCGCAATCACGTCACTGGAGCCAAGTAACTCATAAGCCTCATGTCCATAAGCTTAGTACCAGACGTTCTGCAGGCAGTTCATATCTGACATGAGTACTGATTCATTGCCTAAGTGGCATTTGATATCCATTACATAATTGCGGTGGCTCTTAGCTAAGGTGCTACCTTTGCGAAAGCTTGCAATACTGAGATTTCATTCACATTCCACTGACAGTGCACTGACATAACCAGAATGGAGACTATTGAGGGTCACAGATGTCACGTGAGCCTTCCGTGTTGGACTCCTGAGACCTCTCGGTCTGAGATCAAATGCAGCTGTATCTTCCTCTGAGGCTTAGTGGGCATCTATCTGCAGCACGAAAATATGCATGTGAATTTCCCAGTTGCGATGGCAGTTAAATTCACTTTCTCTCAACCTTCCCCAAGTATATACCAGAAAGAATAAGTTCTCGAGACGAATCATTACATAAAAGTAAAAACTTTCAATGAAATTTGAAGCCTACAACCTGACACAAGCCGGTCAGTCAAATCGAAGTTGAAGAATTAGAAAAGCTAAAGATAACTTTGTTATTTATTCATTATTGCAGTCGTTATTAAATTAAACTTCCCATAACAACACAACACGCCTTCGAGTAATGATTTTTATTCACTCCCTTAACATGCATAGTGCGAATCTTGACGCCAGGGTGACTGTAGCATGACAACCCTAATGTTTAGAGTTTAAATACTGCAAAAATTTATCGACATGAGAAGGGTAGTTAACTAGCAGGAAACTATCATCTATACACTGACAAAAAAAATTTTCTTGTACTCTCAAGTCGATGGGGTTGCCATGGGTAACCCTCTTGGACCAACAAGGGCAAACGTTTTCCTATGTCATTACGAATTACAGCGGCTGAAGAGCTGCCATTAGAATTCAAACCAAAATTTTATTGTCGGTATATAGATTATGGTTTCCTAGTATTTAACCCCCCATGCCAATGTCACATATGTTTATTGTTGCTTTACTATAAGAACATCAATACTTGTACATTATTTTCCTTACAGCCCCAACTCTCGCTGGAATTAAGATGGTCTCTGGAGTGTTACTGGTGCACTCAGTTGCGCGGTAGAACAGTTTATGGCTAACATTCTTTGGTTTAATTAAATGAAGCATACAATGCGAGGACAGCGTGGGGTTCAGGTCTGCACGAGAATCTGAAGCTGACCAGTTCCAGTGGCTGGCCTATTCACGCAAAAAAAACAGGCGCTTCTAGGAAAAGCTCAGCAGGACTTTTTAAGAAAGGAACGATGATGATGATGATCAAAAGCAGTCTTGGATGG
Source organism: Parhyale hawaiensis (assembly GCA_001587735.2). NCBI lineage: Eukaryota > Metazoa > Arthropoda > Malacostraca > Amphipoda > Hyalidae > Parhyale > Parhyale hawaiensis. The sequence goes on along the minus strand of LQNS02278124.1, from coordinate 1,969,763 downwards.
TGTTGCTAGTAGGATTTTGTCAGCACTTTAGGCTTAATGTAATTCCAAGCTGCTTAACGGAATATCTTTGAATATAAGAGACATTAGGCAATGTAAAGACAGTTAGAGAAAGTGCTGTTGATTGGCTTTTCTAGCGATGGTTGGGCCCATTCAGGGACTTTGCAATGTCATTAGAGTTACCGTGCTGGCCGGAGAACAATTCCTGCAGAAATGACTGTTGCTTGTAGCAGAAAATGAGAAGTTAAGAGAAAGAGAAGTTATTGGGAAATGAATCACCGAGAAGAGAACCATTGCACTTAACGACCTTTTCCTGCCCACCAGACGAGCATAGCGAATGAGATTACAACACATACGACCGCTGATACTGGGTAGTGTGACAGGGGTCAGTGAACAACGGACGCGTGGCATCCCTCCCATGAAGGTGATCCTGGGACAAGTGAAAAACCTGGACTGAGGACCTAAGAGGATACTTTCAGCTGCGAGCGTCGGTAAAGAATCCGCACGGAGAAGCATTTGAAGTCGGTGTATCTGAGCTGGTTACGAAATTCAAAGAGTCACCTGCTTGCCATTGGGCATGTGTGTTTCTTTAACCTGGATGGAGAAAAACCTCAATATACACTGATGCATGCCATTCATTGGTGAATTGCAAGGCCTCACCTGATGAGATGCTTGAGGTCGCCCCAAGAGAAGCTTGGGTGGTAGTAATTGTCCACAAAGCTGGAAATGGTCGAGTCCACGTCTTCGGAGCTCGGCCCACAGCAGGTGGATGGCGTTACGTCAAAGTTCGCCCATCTGCTCATCGTAACTAATCAAAGTTCTGGATATGGCCGTGCCACAGGGATACTTCCACTTTGCATGTTGAAGTTAGTGAGTATTTAAAAAATTGGGTTATGAGGCGGCCAATTAAATACATACTCTCGGCTGCTGGGAATGTTGAATTCAGCAGTATGTCTGGATTGCCAATTTACAACTCTTAACATCTATAACATCAATTTATTCAGTACCATAAAGACTGATGTGTATTTATCTGTCAGTTTTCTAATACTGTGCACGAAAATCAGTCTAGGTTCGACACTGTTTCTATCCTATCACGCTTCGTTGAAGTAAAGACTGGCGGCCAAAAATTACATCAGGTCGCAGGTCATAAAAAAACGATCATCTTACATTGAATGCACTTCTTGCTGTACCAACAGTGAAACCTAATTAATGAATAAGTATATTGCTTCTCTATAACTTTTATAGGCGCTCTCATGCTTCTGATTTGACTCTCGTCTTAATCTTTTAACTATCAAACTTCAGCTGCTTTCAGTCCACGCTCTATAGCCCAAATTGAGTACATGATCGACGGAGCAAAAGTTAATTTTGTCTGCAGCGTACCGCATGCATGGAATTCAAAGAAACGAGGATTTCTCTGCAGCACATATTCTTTGTCTAACATGATTTCTCTTATGACACAGCTTTTCGATTGAGCACAGGTTCCGATCTATATCCGATAATCAAGTATCCAGGATACCAAGCTAAATTTATGCGTCTTAGGAGAGATATTTGGCTACGGGCTAGAAAATAATTGCTTTTCAGCGTACCGTAGAAAATGTTTGCGTTGCTTATCATAATTATAACCTAAATTTATATCTGTTGAACTCATTCAACATGGCAGTTGACGTCCATCATACATAAACATATCAGTAACAAAATTATGGTCAAAGGAGAAGTATCATCATAAATTCTTCTCCGTAATTTCTGACGGTCGGGTACAACAATTAATCTAATTGTAGCTAAACTGACAAACACCATCGAAAGAAAAATCAGTGACAAGTACTTCTGTATTTTTAATTTTACGTTTTCTTCCTGAGTAACGAATATCGACGTAAGCAGGTCATGCATACCTCGCATGATCGGGGATGGTGAAGTTGTTGCGGGCGTTGGCCCAGCGGATGGAACAAGTTGGGTTATCAACCGTAAAGACGATAGCCTTATAACCTGCCCGCTCTGCTCGTTGTATCAACGATTCCATCATGGATCTGAAATATAATACTAATCATTTGATACCAAGGAATGGGTGAAATGTAAATATCTATATACTTTTGCGATAATTATCTCAAAACAGTTAGATTTTTCTAAAATCGCTCTATTTTTTTAAGTTTTTCTGTTTTTTTTTTTCTGTTCGACTAAGCACGACCAGTTCATGGTGGTCGTAGACAGGGCCCAGATTTATCAAGGCCGGTAGATACAAGCTTGTAAACCACGGTCCGTATTGCGTCTCACAGTTACCACTTGTAAGCTCATTTACGGAACTCAAGCATCCCTTGATACGAGAGAAGTTGCATGCAACGAGCTCTCATTAGGAGGGAGTACAAGGGCGTGTGCGTAACTTTCAACAGCAACAATTAGGTATAAGCTTGGGGATCATAGATTGCGTTTCTCTCCGAACGTGGAGATGTGACAAGTAACAGGGCGGAAAGTCTTCCAAACTTTTAACGTTAGCAAGGGCATGTTTGATTGGGCGGTGAAATTAAACCCTCAAGGTTTGACTTGTCCAAAGTTTGAGACAGAAATATATATTGGCTTTGTCACCCTGAATCGTGGTGCAAGGGTTAGGAGCAACCAAATTACGTTGAGCCTGCTGAAATATCCATTTTACGGAGCAAGATTCTGCTTCTGGAAGCCTCATGAGCAACAGATTTAAGATCAATGCCTGAAGCTCAAGTTAACAGGTCGAAGCCAAAGCACTTGCCCGAAGTTTCAGGCGGGTCAAGGGATGCTCATAGGCTTAATGTCGGAGCCCAACCGAACGTGCCCCAAATCTGGCCCAGTTACCTGTCCTTTAACGGGATCAGCTGGAAGAACTTGAGAGTGTCCGGAGCGTGGGCGGCGACGTCCTCAATGCTGCAGGACGACACCATACTCATGGTGAAGATGGTGCCTGCTCTACCGGCAGCTGGCGGGATGGATCAGCTGTTAGGGCTTCTATGATTAGTTCGTTAGAGTCGATCTAAGCAAGTTTCATTCCTCTGAAATCTCAGACAAGAACATTGCGTTTGCCGCTGTGAATCGTGTTCCAGGTGTAAAAAGTGACCACATACGCTTGGAACTGCTACTTGAAAACCCCATTGTAGTCAGCGTGAAAATTGAGTAGTCTACGGCTGCAACTGATTCAAATTTACCCTCAAAACTTTTGATAGAACGGGGCTAAACCATAGCGCCTGCTCAACTTTCTGGAAGAGTAAGATTGCCTTAAATCAACTTGGACGAGCCAATCAAACAATCCCCTTAGAAGTTTTAGTGGTGCATTTAATCTTTGCTATAGCCCCCTTACCCTAGTTTTATGCCTATCAAATTTCAGTGGAGTTTTCATTTTTTCTCTTCGATACGTAGCCTCATGATTCAAGAGTACATATATCAAGTGAACGTAGAAGACAAATTCTGAACCTAAGTAATGAAACTGGAATAGACAATGGTTTCGCTAACGTATATGGTTAATAATTATTGGCTACATTTCGCGGCACAAGACCTTCGGAATAGGAGTAATATATTCCCTGTATACCGACAACAGGGATTATTTACCAACCGGATCAAACTCAAGAAAATCACTCCGAGCCCAGGGGCAAGAAGCCCAACCAGTTTCTTGTAAAATAGAGGAAAGATGCAGACCGGTTCCAGACCAACGCATGGATCAAGGTCCTCAAAAAGTGCTCTTAAAGTAGACGATCTAAATCTTAAAGACGGCTCAGCATGATGTCCATGGAACAGTATGGCAAAGCAGCGCAGCTTTGCTTGCCGCCGGCTTGAGCTAAGAGGAGCACCTCCTTGGCTCGGGATCAACAACGATACCATCCCGGGATCAAAAAGAGGGGGTGACACTGCCGATCAAATTGGTCTGCGGTACATCTAGTGTTAACAATACGAAGTGAGATGATAACGAATAAAAACAATTGTTACGCACCTTGCATTTGTGATCTTCATACCTTGAAGAACCCAATATCGTTCTGCTAGACGGCGCAACTCCTGGGGGTTGGGCACAGATTGAAACTTGAATAGGAGCCGCCATCTTGCGTTGTAACGGTCGCAGCGGCTACTCACCTTTGGCCACGGCCACCTCCCCTTCAGGATGGACGAGTTTCATGAGGCCAGTGGGGGCGACAGCGATGGGGACACGGAGCCTGTGCCCCCAAACGGTCACACTCAGGTCCCGTGTGGACACGTCACGCAGCATACGGGGTATGATGTACCACCTGTTGGGAATATTACGCCTTCGTCAGGCGAATTGTTGATTAGGAGAAACAGTCTCAGAGTACTGTTACGCCATGTGGTTTCAACTCTCAACCAATCACAAGGATAAATCGGGGGGTAACGACATGGTCTCTTTCACGCCTGTGGTTGCCTAACCTTGAAGCGAGAGTCGACATGGTCTCGATTTAACCGAGAGATTAGCTCAGTTTAGGCTGAAAAGTTCCGCAAAAAGTTTATTAACATAATTATGCAGAATGGTCTCTTATAATCGCTTCCGGTAGAACAATTGAATTCCTCAGCACTTCTAGGCAGAGGCTTGACTCCGGGCATAAGAATAAGTAAACGTAGTGAAGCTGCTTGGTGCCTCAATCTAATACTAAGAATGACCTTCGTGTGTTTATAGATATATAAATATATATATATTTACATGTTTGGTGTCACGCTCTTAACGAAATAGAAAGGCGGAAATTAGCCCAGGTTGGAGGCTCTGGTGCTCCTCTCAAGCTCCATTGAAAGTGATAGGCAGAAAATAGGCCGGGTTGCAGAAGATGGCAAACGTATCTTAAGCAGG
>LQNS02278124.1:1915487-1928348 GCA_001587735.2 Parhyale hawaiensis | reverse complement strand
TAAATATCTGAGCCTGTGCCGCAGCACTGCGTAGTTTATCGGTATAGGCTAATTAGAGAATACAATATGTAATTGGTCTATATACTCAACAGTTTCATTTCCATTCCTACGGCATTATCCTAGACTGTCACCCGGGAACCGATAACGACGCTATCTAGGTGTAAAAAAAAAGTAGTTCAGCTATGTTGGTGGCTCTTCCCACAACAATGTCGCTGTTAATGACGTCACGTCCGCGACACCTAGCAGAAAATAATTGATGGAACAAACTTCTTTTAGCTACGATCTTTTACCTGACCTGTGTTAAAGGGAAAGGGAACTTGCAAATTCAGTGTTACACTAGCCTTAGCTAGCCTAGCTTTTCTGGGCTGTCGTGATATAGTTTCGACTTTGCTTCTATGAATTTCCTTTGTGCATCGGCTGACGAATTTCTTTGGTTCTTCCCCTTCTTTCCTAACCTGTGGTGTCCAATGCTATTTCCCTCGAGATACGTCGGATCCCTCCTTCCTCCCTTGCTTGGTGTAAGAAGTAATGCTGAGGCGCAGAGACTCGAAACTTATCTATATAATGTAGCGACCAATAACGGGAATAATGATGGCCGCTATGAACCAAACAGCTTTTTGCTTGTGCGAAGATGTGTCGATTAACTGAAGTGGTATTATTGCGTATCAAAGATAACCGGCTGAAACTTATACCGACAAATGCTTCTCTGTTCCCTTGATAAAAACGCCTTTTTTCATGTTTATTTTTATGAAAAGAAAGTAAAATTGAGCGACTCAGCGCAATTGAAAACAAAAGCAGTTACTCCTGTCATGGTGCATGTCAGTAGTCATAGGGCATATTTCACACGATATTATTTATAACGAATCAAGATGATTAAAACAAAAGTTATCACAAATTCTTCGCCGCAATTCTGACATCACGAGTGGGTCAATTTTAGACGGGTGAATTGGGGTAGACACAGAACTTCTACTTAGAACTCGTGTGAGGTTACCTCTACTTTAACATTGCAATTTTGATAAGTAAGCCATTGAATTACCATGAAATTTCCACGGGCCTCGCAGTAGTTACTATACAATACAGCAATACACTGTAGAGGGTAATCATGGTATCGTATCAATGCTGCTCAGAGCACAGTGTATATTTCAGTAATCCCCGAGCTGTAAATTTCTACATTGCTATCGATTCATCTGAAGAAAACTAAGCACAGGGATGACTATAATAGAAAATTTTACTCAGGTTTGAACTTCGGGGTCCGGACCCTAGAGACGCGTTCACATATGTTCGGCATAGTTTAGGTTCGCCCATCCTGTGTTTTGGGAAGCAGCAACCTCAGGTGCAAGGGGGACCCTGTAGGTTACCTTAGCCATTAGTTAGGCCTTCGGGACGTCTTTCTCCCGTGCCCACTTTGCTTGAAAGTAGCTTTTGAAGCCCGCTTGAAAGGTGGACAGTGAACACGTTGGAATGTGCGGCTCTCTCTGCTGCAACAAAGTTTAGTTTCTTAAGCTCCGAGGTGTGTTGTAATCACCAACTAAGCGGGCTACCGCAAGCTGGAAAATGGTTACCGTAACCCGCAAAGTGGCGGGAGAGTCAACTAGCGACGAGCGGAGTATGCTTAATAATAGTGAAATAGTGAAATTCCGTCTTAATTGTAATTTTGCTAACAGAAGTTCCAATTAACTGATCTGATTTACCGATACTGGTGCATGTAGTTGATTTGTTGCGCATTCGAATGAATATAGTTCTCCTTTTATTCGAAGTACAGGTTCAAGCGTTGTGACAGGCATCACTGTAGCCCGTGTCGCAACTGTTGTAGTTCCCGCTTTTTGGGATGTGAATGTGACGCAAATCGTGAGCGGCTGGGTCACCGGTGTAGCACCGGTAACCCAGAAATTGTGAGTACCATACATCTCTGAGTTAGCGTCACAGCTCCGACTGCTGCTTTTGGACAGCCGAGTCTGCAGAGAAAGTTACTCGCTCAGTCAACCAATAGCAGAACTTTCTTTCCACTACGCTGGTGACGTCACCTGGGTACTGCACAGGCGGCGGCTGTGATTAGACCGCTTTCGTCCTTAGAGGGCATCAGAATGTTTCCCTAGTTCACTGTAATCTACAGAGCGGATCTTCCTGAGGTTTCTATCATTAGAAATTGAAAATGCCTGGGAACCACAAGCAAGGCAAGAAATGGAAAGGCAGAACAAATTAATCTACAGTAGTAAGGAAACCAAAGAAGCAAGGTGGGCACAAGACAGTGACGGTCCCGAAGGCCTAGCCGAGGCAAGGCAACCCTGAAGGTGCGACTCCCCATAACATAGGTCGGGAAAAGCTGGCTGATTACTTTGAACGAACGTTTTAAACACGGTATCTCTAGCAACTGCGCAATTATGAACCAATAGTAAGGCCTGCATTGATCACGTGATTGCGTAGCGTGGAGAAGATTCCAATCGGAGTAGAAAGTCATTATATTTCTAATTGGTCCGTTCCTAATGAAATAAGATTCCGCATTTGTTTACATTCGTGCAGACTCAGGCTATAGAAAGCCCAGTTTTACTGACGCCGCACAGCCAATTCAAACTATAATAAATATTTATTTCAAAGTAACAGACATTGCGCCATGAAGTTGCTAATAGAGACTGAACGCGAAGTGAACGTAGAGCTCTTTGTAGGATTAAAATGAGACGATTCGTCACGTTACATGATTACGCCAGATCGTTGAGATCTTGTCGGTATTTGGTAACATGTAACGACCCAGGTGAGACTGTATTACGCATACAACAAGATGATATCGTTATCCAGTTTGTTGTTTCAATCTAAATTATCATTATGCTTGTCCCTCCTTTAATGGCTTAGTTCGTACGACACTGACGCTTTCATCAGTATTGGATAGGGAAAATTAGGGAATCCTTGGGAGGAATCCATATACAGTATTGGAAAAAACCAAATTACAATTGAACCTGCTAATACTCGTAAGTCTTGATAGAAGATTCACTGCCTGACTTGTGACATTTTTTACACTTCATGCACATGATAACTTAAATGATAAGGGTTCGAGGGCATCGTACTCGAGAAAAAATGCCTCCTGCCCCAATGTTTTCATATGCATTGACCCACTACCTATGCAGTACAATAATACATAGGTTGATTGTCGGTTGGTGGGTTGGTCTCCCCTTCTTTTATTAAATTAAATAACTATAATTTATTATCTCGTATACAGGGTACAGTGGATACACCTAGCGAGGTTTTCTTTATCCTTAATTCTGGAAATTTGAAGAACTAGTAGTGTGAACAGCAGGAGATGCAGTCAGTGTTCAGAGTCAATTTAGGGTCCCTTGCCATTCTTCGACTGGCCTCTCGGTTCTGAAGTGCTCCACTGCGTACTTCAGAACCGAGAGGCCAAGGTAGCAACTGGGAATCGAACCCGGGCCTCCCTTGGTGCGATGCCGAGCCATTGTCACTTCACCACCGAGAAATTGATCACAGGAGAAAAAATTTACTACTGAACGCTTAAGTATTAAGACAGGAGGAAATTTGAACCTTAAAATTAACATATCAAAATAAAGATTGCTGGAGCATATTTCAGATACGGTATTTCTGAAGTCTGCTCTACTCGAAAGAAAGATAGCGAGACACTCTACTTTTTGCTTTTCGGCATGAGAGATAACAAGCTTCCCTTCTACAAAATTCATCTACTGCTCTCGATTTTTCATTAAATGCTGCATGCAGCACTTGCAGCAGTACCAAATGCATCACATTATTTGGCTAAAGAGCCTAGCAAATGCAAGAGAAGAAACTCCACGGGAATTTACGGGACGATCGCTTAAGCTGAGTTTGCCATGATTGACGCCAGGGGCGCTAGTTTCGCTTTAAAGAATAAGGTTAAATATGTCATATTGCAAAGGGAATGTTGCACAAAAAGTGATTATTTATAAATACAGCTAGAAACTACCGGTAATGATAACCGTACCTAATTCTTAATGCTATTGATGTAGAATCACGATTATCTATTATACCACTAAATTTTCGACTTTTCATGCACCGCCAGAGGGATGACGAAGCTTGGGGATTTTCTCTAAGACCTTGGGTTTCTGCGTAATATTTTGGGTTCGATTCCGACATTTTCCGCTTCCTTATGCTGTGGACTCACTACTTGATTTCTACGTAGAATCAACGTCAAATTGTTAGCTGAGACAGACTATAAACTTTGATTAACATTCCCCATTACTTGTTGAGATACCTTATGACAAAACGTGCATGATCAATTGGACAACTAGATAACTCTCAGAGCGCATACCTCCACCAAGCAAGACAACGGTAACGAAAAATTCAAATCGGTTCTGAAACCGTGATTTTCTTTGTATCAACACCAAAATATTATCATTAGTGCCTTTTCATAGTATTAATAATTCCAGCAATTTTCTTGAAGATCGGTCCTTAAATTTTTGAATTTTACTGCTAACAAACATTCTGGCGAGCATTAGTCAAAAGCACAAACAAACCAACCGATCTTCATAAAAAATTGGTCATTTAATTCTTTTCAAATTACTACTTAAAATTCCTGTAAATTTCATAGAGATCCGTTCATGACTTTTTGAGTTATCGTGCTAACAAGCTTAAAATGAAACACAGCCACGAACGAACCAACAGATCTTCCCAAAAGGGTTGTCATTCACTATTTGTAATATACCTAACAACTCATATAAATTTCAAGAAAATCCGTCCATAACTAATTGAGTATGGCATTACGAAAAATGAGGCAGACAGACAAATAGATGGGCGGACCTTTCCCAAAAGTTAATCATCTGTTTCACCTAAAATACTAAACAGTCCCTGTACATTTAATTAAGATCCTTCCATAACTTTTTAGGTTATCTTGGTGACAGACAAATAAACAAACAGACAAACTCGACGAAAACACAACCTCATTGGCGAAGATAATTACCTAGCCTCTTCGGCAGAGATAAATGCATGAAGGTCATCAATATAAAACAGCATTTGGAGAACCCAAACAACATCCACCTAAATTAAATGATTTTAAAATCTAAACCTTATCAAGTTTTAAAACTAATAAATGCGGTGGTAAGTAGAAATGTGTCTAGCATTGTATCTATAGATACATTCAAGTATCCAGTATCTGTATCTAGATACATCTGAAAAACTGTAACTTAATCTAGGATCTAGATACATTTGAAAAACTATATCTGAATCTAGATGCATTTAAAGGGTGCATTTAAAGGGTGGACAGGTTAATTGTCAAATATATTTAAAAATCAAAAGTTCATTTTTGAATCGTTTAGGCGTTTTCTTTTTCAAATTGGAATACTGGTTAAAGTGTGACCATTTTTTCTAGGCAGTTCGGGCTTGGTCAAATTCCTCCATAGCGTTGCTAATCCAATGGACATTTTTGAAATTTTGTTCGGCTCATATCTTCGCCCCGCCCACTGCCTGTATAGAGAAATCTCAGAAATACCCACAGAATTGGCACCGCAATGGAGGAATTAGACCACGAACAAATTACCTTCATAAAATGGTGAGACTATGGTTATTTGGGTCACGGTGGGACCGTGGGGGGTTTGATAGGGAGGATAGGGGACAGGAGTGGATTCAAGATTTTTCTAGAGAGGGTCCGGGGGAGAGGGGAAGTGGACTTGGGAACTGGGGAAGAAGGGGAAGGGGGCTTTTGTGAGGAGTTCAATGCATGCGGGAGTATACTCGACTGACGACTAAAGTCCTAACGAACGCCGTTTCACTCTCAGTAAATATCAACAAGATTAGATCAGATTAGATTAGATAGGCGGCAGAAGACGAACCAAAAGGCCCATTCCCAAAGAGACACCGGGACTTACACCCCGGCCCTCTATGAGCTATTGCCATTATGTTAGTAGGATGTAGACGACTGGGGAAACGAGAAGAGAAAAAAATGGAAGACGAAAGAGAAGAAAAGAAAAAATAAAAAAAAGGGGAAGAAGAATCTCCGCCAAAGAGATGGTCATGAATGCCCGCAAGCATGATCGATAGCCGCTGATATGCGGAGCTTAAATATATAGATAGAGCGGAAGTGTGAAGAAGTCAGCTTAAAATGGCCTGGGAAGCTTTGGCCGTTAAGTGCTTGCGACTCGTGGATTAGCAGTCCTTATCTGTGGGGGATGTCTCTCCCAGTGTATGTCCAGACGATTTTTAAACGAGTTTACCGACTCCACACCAACAACGTCGGAAGGGAGTCTATTCCAAATACTGACTATGAAATAGGGAAAGAACTGCTGACTTAAGGTTGTTCTTCGAGCTTTATGCTTGAGTTTTTGACCGTTGTTTCGCAAGCGATCATTGAGGTCTTGAGGTCTCTTTCAAAGAGCCCCGTTGTAGGTACGTCGTTGAAGCCATTCAAATACTAAAATATTTCTATTAGTTGCCTTCTGAGTCGTCTTTGCTCGAGAGAGATCAGATCCAGTTCTTTTAGGCGACGTTCATACGACTTGTTTCTCACCTGAGTTATCAATTTCGTTGCTCTGCGTTGGACTCCTTCCATGTTATCGATATCTTTACAGAGATGTGGCGACCAGAATTGAACAGCAAATTCTAAGTGTAGCTTCACTAATGCCTTGTACAAGGGAACAATGATGTCCTTGAACTTGTATTCGAAGTTTCTGGTGATGAATCCGAGTACTCTGCTTGCCATTTTCACACTCATGTCAACTTACTGACTGTGCTGTAGTTTGTTTGTAATAGTGATTCCTAAGTCACGTTGTTGGGTGACAGTAGCAAATTCCGTCCCATTTAACAAGTTAATTCCTCTCTCACGTTTCCAACTTGCTGTAGAACAGTGGTTCCCAAACTTTTTTGCACCAGCGCCCCCTTGGCGGCCAGGTGTGATACGAACGCCCCCCGCCCAAGTCGCCAATTGCTATAAACATTCGAACACGCACTTTTTGGTATGATTTGAACTGGAATGAAGGTTAAAGAGAAGTGTAAATGTCATGAAAAGAAAACTTAGATCAGTTAAAAATGTTATCATTTATTTGTTAGCAACATGAAAGAATATATGAAGATCTCGCCACATATCATGGTAACATATTTCACTGATCACGGTTCTCTGTCAATGGGATAGATGCATGGGCTTGTGGCAGCCCATGCAGGGATATATATTGGCTTCTCAACCCCACTGTCTTGCTTAGGTGGAGTTTCAGATCCTCTCTTTAATTAATTTTGAGCTCGTTTCTTTTCTTGGAAAGAAGCAAGGTGAATGCACTAATGCCTAACGATTTTGCTTGTTCCACAATGCTGCAAGGCATTCAGGCTTTTTTTTTTGTTCTTACCAGCTGCTTTCTGTATTTTAGCTTCAAATCCATAGCATTTTGTACTTGAGCGGGTTCATCGGACACTCCAGTCTGGAGGTCCTCGATCCCAAAGTCCAAATTTGAGTTACTTGTTCTCCCATATTCTGTCGCCGTTGAAGGCTCCGTATACCGTCCGTCTCTGTACTAGTATTGCACCCAAAATCATTAACGGGGCTTGCAGCAGCATAGCAATTGGCATTGGATAATGGTTTACAGGGGCTGCGAGCAATGCTCTCGCCTCCAGCCTAATTAACAGTGATTTATATTTCTGCATTTCTGTCGAAAATCCCTAGTTTAAGGTGAACTGAAGAAGGCTCTCTTGGTCCCAAAGTGCCCAGAGCCTGTACGATACTACTGACAGGAAATACGGCGCAAAGCATCTCCAACCCACGATACGGCCGTTCGCTCAGCCACGCCGCACTAGGTAAAGAGATGAAAAAACGAAAAAAGACGGAGATAGAAAGAGAAACGCCAGTACGGAAGGTTTCTTCTGTGGCCCCCAACGTGGGGGCAGGCAAAAGTTCCATGGGATGCGATGGGTCAGCACCATTCGGCGTTCAGCGGTCCACTTCACGGAACTGATAGGCAAGAATTGAGGACTACCTAACTTTACCAACTTACTTTGTCACCAGGAGCTGCAGCCAGCGGCAACATCGCCTCTGGAAAAGGCACTCAGGATAGCTCTTAGGTCCGCGAGGCTATATTGCCGCAACATAAAGTTATGCGTGATGATATGGCGCGTATCGCTGATACTGCTATAGATCGTAGCCCTACAATGTATTCGACCACAAATTTGAGCAACGTTGGGGGATGAAAGCACATTGTCAAAGTGGAAATAGCGGCATTCAACTTTTTTTCGAATATCAAGCAAGCAAGTGCAATTTATTTGCTACAGCAGCATCAGAATCAATACCAAGATATGCGAATATCCACCTCTGCCCTCCATGCCATTATTATACACAGCGCAGGGAACCCTAAGAATTATTACTCATAAAACATCATATGCTTGAGATATAATTCTTTCTTTTTAAATTGTACTGTAATATTTTCTGCATTTGTGGAATGGCATATTTTTTTTGCATCACCCATTATTTCGATGGACCCAAATAACTGTTGCACCACTGTAGCCATGCTTGGTAATTAAGGGTCGTTCCGAAAGCAATGCCTCTCATATTTGAAACCGGCCGAAGGGATCACACGGGGTAGCAAATTGCATTGTTATGGTGACTAAACTTCTGCACCCATGACATGAAAGTTTTATCTGCCTGTTGTAGATATTGAAGGTGTGACATTCTAAAAAGTAATGTGTCATGGGCGTGCGTTGAAAGCAAAAATGCGTCAATGAATTCCTCCACACAGAAAAAAATTGAACCAAACAACATTAACCGACGCATTGTGAACGATAACGAAGCCGATGCAGTTGTTGTCCGGACAGTCAGATGGGTTTGCCAATTTCAAAGTGGCGACAGAGGTGAAAGTGACAAAGTGCGCTTCGGACGATCATGCACAGCCACCACCCCGGAAAATAAAGTGCGCCTCGATCTTGAAACCACAGGCGACAGTCAACTCTAACCGTCACGTTGACCAAACGCTGACCAAATTGATATAAAAGGAAAACCTTTAGTCAGCAACACGACAACGCCGGAGAGCACGCAAGTTTGAAGACCACAGAATGTGTGTCTCACCCACCGTTTAGTCCCGATCTGGTGCCGCCAGACTTCCACTTGTTTGGATCTCGGAAAGACGCATGTCGTGGGGAGCATTTTTCCAACAACGCCCTAATTGCAGCCTTGAAAAAATGAACTTGGCAGGCTTTTACGACCGGAGCATCAAGACTCTTTCATAGCTGGCAAAAGTGCATTGAGAATGGTGGTGATACATAAAAAAATTCTAGAGCAGAAATGTTCGCTCGTTTTAATGGTGCCACTTTCATCTTTGTAGATCTTCAACTTTTTCAATTTAACATATGACTCATTACTTTTGTAACGACCTTGTTATACATTCGTCAGTTTTGATGGCATCTGCTGGGTTCACTCTTCTGTAATGAAAAAGTTATTCTAAGTAGTAAATATTAAATCTGTTCTCTGTTACATGGGTATTAACTCATATCTCATGGGCTAGTAAACGTAGGATGTAGAGCTGGGCATTTCAGCAGGTCTACAGACATCTAATACTGTCACGAAAGCCAAGAGTTTTGAAACTGTTTGAAACTTTGATTCAGCTAGCACTCTACATCCCTGGGCGAGTTCGATGTAAAGTTCTTCTCGCCGTACAGTTTATGCAATTGTTATGCACGCGTAGAAATTGTTGAATTGTAGAATGAAACTTACATACAGAAGAGTTAACAAGCGGCATTCTTAGACCTCAACAAAGCTGATACCACTGCAAATAAGTTGTTTGTAGACTAATCTGCTGACTAATCTGCTCTTCAACTTGGCAAGTCATTATCAGTTGTTGTGTAGCTGCATCAAATTAACGTGCCTACACATTCTACAACATTAACTTCTCGGTTAAATAGCAGTGACACGCTTTAATTCAATATAATGAAGCAGATTCATCTCCAATACCATGCAAATGCAATGATATATTTACTTCAGTGCATGTGAAACCCAATTGTAATCTGGAGCCTCCTCTAGCTCCTCTTACGCCTCAACGCCCCCCTACCGCCCCTTTTTGTCTGACCGCCCCCCTGCCGCCCCTTTTTGTCTCACCGCCCCCCTGCCGCCCCTTTTGGCCTCACCGGCCATTCAGAACTCGCCAACGCCCCCAGGAGGGCGCTGACGCCCACTTTGGGAACCACTGCTGTATAATTTCACTAGGATGATGCTGCGAATACAGCCAGGTCCAAGCCATGGCTAAACTAACGTCAGGCTAATAAATCGCATAGCATAAACAAAGAAAGTTGTAAAATTCCTGAGCCTCATTGGCTGCAAGACTTGTTACGCCATACATCTGTTTGTTACGCCATTGGATAATCTTAAGTTAGCTCAGCATTATGGTTCTAACTTTATTATCTTGTTCTTCGCATTCAATTCGGTTGAACTAATTGTTCTAATGTTTTTTCTACTTCGTTATCGACATTAGGAAAAAACTTTGTGAGTTCTAATCACCAGCGAATTCGGAGAGATATCCGACAGTTTACTCATGGCTCTTTAAAAAAAAAGGCTTTGACGGCTAACATTTTATCATCTTGGAGGAGACACAGCAGCGTTTTAGAGACCAAGCAAAATGTTTGAACCCTGAGCGTCGCTTACGACAAGTAGAATGGTAGCAAACCTGTTAACTTGCCATTCTCTCGAATGTATCTCAGTTATGGTAGGATTGTTTGGCACTGACCTCCTAAACACAACTTGTATCTTTACTCTACGATTGCTGAATGTCAGCCATCGAGTCAGTTGGCAGCAGGTCTGAACTTCTTCGATCGCTTGACTACTTCATCGTTTGGCAAGTAGCGTTAGTGACGTCATGGGTTAGCGCAGCCAATCAGTTATCTATATATTCCTCTGTCCAAGAAGGAGAACCCCTGTGATTGGCTTAGATAGATGAGATAGCTAGTGGCCAATAGCCGAACCAACAGTCCCATTCTCATCGAGCATCCGAGACCTACGCTTCGGCCCTCTATGAGCAAGTGCCATTACGTTAGAATCATTGAGATAACTGGGGAAGAAAAACAAGAAGATGAAGAGAGTAAACTCAGCCAAACGTACGTTGGTATAGCAACTTTTGACTGAGTTTACTCACTTTATCTTCTTTTCGGATGCTCCATGAGAATGGGTCTGTTGGTTCGGCTATTGGCCACTAGCGATCTTATCTCTCTAAGCCAATCTCAGGGGTTCTCCTTCTTGGGGATGGGAACATATAGATTACTGATTGTTTATAGCGTTATAGCGCAAGCACAATCCAATGCTGCATATTCTCGGGGCTCCGAGACGTTAATTAAGTTGGGGCATGGAAGACAGTGAGTTACCGCGACTTAGAATCTTTGGCTACCAGTTTCTCAGTTAGGCCCACTGCAGATGATAGTCTTTTGTTCTGTGTTTTCACGTCACCGCGTTGGAATGCGTTGCTGTGTCTGTGTAAACAAGAAAAAATAAACTGTTTTTTAATGACATTCGCTCAAATTTTGAAAAGGCTCTAGACACTGCACTAGTGACACTAGCCAGGCCAGAGAATACGACGGTAAACATTATATCGAAACTAGGTAGACACACAGTCGTGTTTGCAAGGACGATACGAAATATTCCAACGCGGTGAAGTGAAAGCACAGGACAAAAGACTATCGTCTGAAGCGGGCCTCATAGCGCGTCAGCTGCTTGTGCAGGTGCAGTGCGCTCTATAATGGAGTGCCGCCAGTTTCGCTGCGTTCTGGAAAGTCCTACAGGCGTCTTTCACTCACTGATGCCATGGTGTGGACCGAGCTTTAGCGTGTATGGGTCCGGTAAATTAATCGAAGGGCAGTTTCATCGGATGGTGAATTCATAGTACCTTAAATTTATGAATTATGTATAAATTCATTGAATGACCAATTATTTTCATTTACTAGTCGATCCAATTACCATTCTACGAATTTATCATTGGATGAGTTGGCCGTTCGCAGAATTTATTTACCGCCAATGTATATACCCGAGACGAATATACAGAGCACCTTAGCTTATTGGCTCATTCGCGTCCAGTTAGGATAGCTGAGATTTGCTTGATTAGAACTAGACGAGGTGCTCTTGGTTTGATGAGTGGGTACGTTAATCGGGGTGTGTTAGGTTAGATAGGAGGGTTTGGTTAGATGGATGCTTTAGAATAGAAGGGGTGTGCTAGGTTACACGGGAACGTCAAGTTAAACAGGGGATACCATTGATGACACTTCCGACGAGGTCCAGGCGACGTTACACACGCCGCCCATCTTGTGCAGAGGTGATGCTGCAGTCCGTGACCAGCGGGGTGGCTAAAAGCGAGCTATTCCCACAGTTCACGTAGCCGCTTACAGCAGGTTTATCTGGCACTTTCAGTATGCGTCCAGTAAGTGTTTAAATTTCGCAGTCTCTGTACCGGTGACATTTCGAATGTGACGAGGCATTTTATTTAATGATCTCGCCCCTCGGACCACGAAACTATTAGAATACTTTGTGGCTATCGCATCACCACCAGTTTTGATTGCAATGCGCACCTCACAAGTGCGACCAATACGGTTTGAGTGTCTGGCCTGGATTCACCCATTGACATTGACAGTAATTCCTTGGAATTTTCCAAATATATACCTATGATCGTAAAGCGCTCGAATCTCCTTTGAATTGAGTACATTTGAAGTTGAGCCAGTCTTTCGTGATAGTTTAAATCTTTCATGCCTCGGATTTTGGCAGTAAACGATCGCTGGATAGCCTGGAGGCGCTCTAAGTCTTTCCGTTTGCCTGGCATCCAAAGAGGTGAACAGTATTCAATCCTTGGCAGTATCAGTTGTTTCCATATGGTGAGCATTGTGTCTGCCTCTCGTGAAGAGAAAGTTCGAAGCACCCATCCGCTCCACTTCTTGCCTACGGTA